>OU744448.1:25388173-25950943 GCA_916610825.1 Haliclystus octoradiatus
GAAAAACGCCTTCAAAGTGGTGTTTTGACCCAAATGTCGCTGAGAAAAAAAAGGGATTGGATCTAGCTTTATGACGACAAAGTCACAAGTCGCGCGGTTTGTCTAACAGACTTAAGAGTGTGCTGATCACGCGACGTTATCTTTGAGGTGACCTAGCTCCGAGAATTCACACAAAAAAAATTTCTGACAAGGCTGAGCCATGAACAAACATATAAACTCGCGAATTACGTAAAAAAGATACAATTTGTGATTTCAGGAGCAGAATAAAATCTATTGAAACGCTCAGTCGAAATAATTTCTCGTAGCGTCATTAAGCGCGATGAATCTGATATAGATTGCGGATTAACACAAATGTCAGGCGGTGCGAGTGTTCCTTTGTGACTAGTCTAGCGACACATATTAGTTACGTATTCTGGGTGACCGCAGTACTTCTCAAATATTAATTAGTAGACACGTACCCTTCGAAATAGCTTTATCCTACGCTATATGAGTTATATAGCTGTTTTTAACTCTATCTGCAAGTTGTTCTCGAGTAAATATTTCTAGAAGATATCCTTTTCATGATCTAGATGTGAATGTAAACTGACTTGATTTGCACAGTCATGCACAGACGACTTTTCCTCGAGATAGATGATACTGCAAAGTATTAATTGTACTTTTTCGGATTTATTTAAGTATTACCAAATTATTAAATAGACATTTTTCAATTATCATTTCAAAATTTATGTTTGAAATCGATATTTGTCTAGTAAAACTTAAACCATGTAATCGTATAGTTTATACGACTGTAGATATATATATATATTACACCCAATAGTCTAACAAAGTGTTCATCATTTATTTACCAAGCATTCAATTTTATAAAACCATCGAAAATTCTTCAGTACATTACACTGTAAAATTCTATAAAATATCGGAAAATAGTACAAAAATGATATGAGGGCTTGGACGTTCTTATTCAAGTTTACAGCCATATACTAGAACTACAGTAATGCATATTCTATCATTTTTCGGTTTTGCGGTATATCTTCATTGCATAAATTGTTACCCTCTCTATCAACGTTATCTGATTAACAAAATTAGGGTTTTGCAATGTGAAGTCTCGTTCCTGATTACACATACGCCACCAATTTTTTTTACCGTACTAGCTAGTATTCATTCCTTTGGCTAGAAAGTAGAACATATGTTAGCATCATGTCACAATCTGTAGTTTATAGGATGCAGTAATACAGTGCCTTAAGCTACTTTGCACAAAATACCTTTCTACAGATACGATAAATCAGATGGACAGATTTCGTTTCTGTGAAAAGAGGACTATAAACCAACCTTTAATAGCTGTTCATGCCGTACATTTTGATATTTACGCTCAAAAGAATACTCAATTTTCAGTCCAGACATATGCTTACAAACAATAAATTCTACTTAGCTAGCTTTTGTGGTCACCAGAGAATCTTTTGATATGTGTTAAATATGTGTGAGAATGATATGTCAAAATATAATCTGTATAACGCGCGCTACGAATGAAATATTTTCTGATTTTTATTTTCTTCAAATTCGTGAACTTTAAAATCATTAAATCATCTGGAATTTTGCTACTCTTGAGTTTATATGTTCTTCCTTACCTCAGTTTTGTGGGAGAGAATAATAGATTGCCGTTACAGAGCTACGCCATCTCAAACATAACATCGCGTGATTAATCCGATCTAACGTCTATTAGAAAAACCACACGACTTGTGACTTTGTCGTCATAAAGCTAGATCCAATCCCTTTTTTTTCCTCAGCGACATTTGGGTCAAAACACCACTTTGAAGGCATTTTTCACCAAGAAATAATTTCCAGATCGAAAAAAAATTTACGCCATTGTTTTTTTCACGTCGGGTTCTACTACATGTGTAAAGATAGTCTGGGGGTTTATTCCCACTTTAACAATGTTCATAAACAATTAATTATAGGCACTTGCATTGGAAATCATTTCCATCTTGAATAAGCAAATCTTGTCCATATATCGTTTTAGGATAGAAATTAGCCCGATAGAAAGATGTTTTGGGGGGTATGGAAAAACAATTTCTCTCCGGTTTTCAGAATAGAAATGTTTTTAATTTCATAGATTGAAATAAATATGCCTGACTATAGAATACCGATAGAATTTGAGGAAATTGAAATTGATATTTTGTAGCTTCTATTTCATAGAGTTCCTGGTCAATGCGTTAATATATGCACATCGTGAGCATTCTAAGATGTCACATAGAACATTGCAAATTGAATAGTAACTTCCTTGGTCTGTCAATTTTGGAGACATTTTCGGATGCCTACCTTTTCGTATATTCTTCTTTATCGTAAAAATCGTTTATTGTTTTTAATTTTGTAACTGGTACTTCCTCGTTAGGTTTCTTTCCTGGTTTAGAAATAAATTCATATCAGAATTTTTATCGTATAGAAAGAAGTCCAGTATCTACGAGACAGATTTTGCATTCCATGCCTTGCCCGAAATCCCCATGTTGCTCTCGACGGTATATGGTCGCATAAGCATTGATGTAGACTGATTGATCTACCTTGCATTTGTTCTTCATTATCGCTGTAATCTGAATCCGTACTTGATAAATCATCACTTGCAAGATTAACCTAGATAATAGAATTTCGAAATGAGATTGAAATCTGGATGGAATATTCGAATATGGAATGGTTAATTGTCCATTACAAAGACTTTGAAAATTTGCTTTATGGAGGACAGAACGATAGCAAAGATTGCCAACAATAAAAATGTCACCTAACATCCTTCTAAAATCGTGATTGGTCTTCCTTGGTAATATATGCTTGGCACAGTTTGCAGATTACGAACTCAAAATAATATTACATAAAATTGTATGAAACAAGGTTCTAGGTTTCTCCAAACTGAATAATGTGATTTAAGTACATTTACATCGATTGACTTTAAACTTTCTATCTAAAGGGACATCTGAAATACGATTAAAATAGAAGGTATACCGCAAACATATTTGTTTTAATTTCTTTGCTTTTGCGCTTGCTTTCAGCAGCAGATAATGTACGCTGAAAGTTATCCACTAACACGGCAACAAAGAGACTGAAATGACAAATGAGAGAAATAATGTAATACCACCATGACAATTTGAATAATCGAGTGTATTGAATCGACATTAGGCAGAACAAGTCTAATGTCTATACTTCATTGCTACTCGTCGAGAGACCGCTACGGGGAATGGCTGATGCACATTTCTGTATGAATTTCAACTAAAATCAGTACAAGAAATGTCTAAATGGACGAGGAATTATGCTATATAAGAACATGCGTTTGGCGCTGTAATACTTATGTACAACAATGATCATATGGTTATTTAATGCCGGTACAAAATCAATCATTAGAAGGCATGCAAAACCTACTTCATAAAGATAAAATTCTCTAGAACAATATATGTGATGAGATAAATTAGAATGAAGCTATAATCTGAAAACAAAAAACAACAACATCAATGTTAACAATATAATACCTCTCTATATTAGATATTATCTAATAGCAAATAATAGCGCTCGATGTCATTTGACAGAGCTAAATATAATAAAAGGAGTCAAAGACTACACATTCATAATTGTTACTAATGGCTTCATGCTTACGCAATCATCAGACAAATAAACTAAATCTATAGTTTAAATTTTAAATTTATAGTTTATTTGTCTGATGATTGCGTAAGCATGAAACTATTAGTAACAATTATGAATGTGTAGTCTTTGACTCCTTTTATTATAATACTTCTCTCTCTATATATTTTTTATTTTCACTTTTTCACGCCTGTAGAGGTGGAGTATAGCTAACATGACATGACAGAGCAACCAAACCTAAGAGAGATAGCATTAGGTGAAATGCCTGAGCTCAATTCAACCTTGAATATCAGATGAGTACCTCCACAGTAAATAGAATAGATTGTTCTATTCTATAGTGACTGATAACTATATATGGTACCTCTTTTGATGGGGGATGACAATTATCCAAAGGGGATTGCATATCTAGAGCTACTGCGTACTATTATATAAACAGCTTACAATCAAGTACAATCAAATTCATATGCAATGGAAATATGTCGAATTAGGTGGTTGTACGTATCATACATGAGATCAGGGATAAATAATCTACCATCACAATATATCTGATATATCACTATGCTAATTAATTCATCAATTTGCTCTGAGTGAAGAAATCATGTAGGAATTATAGAAGAGTGGCACAAGTGTCTTGTCAATTACTTAATTACAGCAATAATGCAACGTTGCATTTATGGTAATCAAAGCACAGTTTCAATACCAAAGGCTATTTCCTCATCTTCGTTTCAATTCTATATTATGATGTCTTAACAAACATTGAGCACTCTTCCAGACATATGTCTACCTCCTATAATATTATATATCTTTGAGATATGAATATTTACCAGAGTTTGCATCGACAACATCTTTATACATGTAAAACCAATCATCTAATGTAATCAATTGAAACAATGTAAAGAAGGCACGTCCCATGCTGCCAAATCTATCAGGGTCCACTTTATAAAACAGTCCTCTACCTATTACAGCAAACATGTCTGTTGGTAATAACGTCAAGGAAGAAACACATGCTTGACAGTTTTGTGCATGATTCATATCATCTACGTGTCGTATATATACACGTAGCTAAATTGGAGAGTTTTTTCATCTTCAAGTTGTGAAATCAAAGTTTAACATTACTATACTGAATAAATTTAACTCATGAGACGTTTAATATTTTCACTTTCTTGAAATCTAAGATAATTTGATTGGAAGTCAGAATGTGGACCACTTCTATTTATCACATGATTGAGACCGATAAATTTATATCTGATATCGAATCAACATAGTGCGTGGAAGGCTAACCAATAGGATTTAGTCACCGTTGCGCTAGCCTGCGTACCAGCCCCGAGGTTTTTTTCTAACTGTATCAGGAAAAACCTCGGGGCTGGTACGCAGGGTAGCCTCGCGCGCATCAAAGTTGAAAAGTGAATGCCATCCTTCAAGCCACAATTAAGTAGTGTAGTTAATCAGTCCATACTCAATAACCGAGCGCAAAGGTGCCGAGTAAGTTTATACCTTTAAGAAACTGAACAAATGCACTTTTTATAAGAGAAAGGACATCCCCAAATACTATTCAAGGAAGCGTATAATTTTCATCATTTCCTCAAATTGATTTTCATGCCTACCTTTCCTTCTATTTACTGTGTCTGTTATAATTATAAAGGATACAAAGGAATAATGTTTGCAGTAACACAATCGTACTCAGAGCACGGAAAGATTTCAAGATGGTTGTCATGATAACTTGGAGGTTCTTCAAAAATCTAAAACAGAAAGCTACATCTATTTGACTATATGCGTTGTATTTGTCAAACTTATAAGGCACACTCATAGTGATAAGTACGGACCAAGATCAAGATAAATTAATTTATACCGCATTTTATTCAAGTTATTTCATTTCAAGGCAGGAAGCTATTTATTCTTGAAACATTCTGCTAGTAGTAGAGTAATAGAAACGAGGGGTTTGTTATAGCAACGAGATTAGTGCTAGATAATAGGATTATATATATCATGATAAGTTATGAATAGAGTCATGCTGTATTAGCAGAGTGCAAGGGCACGCTTAAACGTTATTGAATAAGATATACTATACCTGAGTGAATGATAACGGGTTTGATTGCGTTGTTGTTTGTATTGGAATAAATTATTTATTATTCGAAATTATTTGTTGTATTTAATTAGTACTTACACTAGCCTCAAGCGTTTTGCTGGTTTTGAACAAAAATGTATTTTTTTTTCAGGCAGAATACATTTTAACATGTCCAAATTAGCTTGAAGAAAGAAAATTTTGCTTTAAAACTGGACCATAATTTCGAATCAAAACAAGTGAAACAAGTTTGAAACATGCAAAATGTTCTTATACAAGAATTGTATTTTCCTCTGTATAGACAGTACAATTTTTTGAGAAAATGCTCATGTCAACGTATCAAGTCCCAATCTGTCACATTTCACCATGAATATTTGTCGCATATTATGTCATCTGATATAGATATAGTGTCATACTTGTGTTCATAGTGTCATATACCTGCAGTTATCTTACTACTTCCCGTTTAGATTCAAGCATGATCCAAGATATCTGGTTATACAATCCAAAGAAGTACACATGGCATATCAATATAAAATGCTGTTTTGTATTTTACTTGACTGCTTTAATATAGAGGTGACCGCTCTAGCAGGTTTTACGGTACCTTATCGTTCTCAGAACTCTTAATGCCCGTAACGCTTTGATAGCTCTGAACATCCTTAACAATCGAAATATTGCAGCCACGTCAAACGAACCCACATTTTCAACAATTAATGGTAACAAGAAATCAGCCGTTGTGCAAATAACAATGATGAAATCTGTAAGGATAAATAAATAAAGGCATCGATCAGTCGTTGTACACTAATTGAATACCCTGGAATTCTAAGAAAAACACATAATGTTAGGAAAAATTGCATTAGCTTTAAAACAAAATCTACAGTATTTGATTTCAGTGCTAATTTCTTCTATAAAAAAAACGTATATATTACTTATTTATTTTGGAATATCTAAAATTTTTGATACGATCAAGCTCAAAGTTGAGACTTCGGAGTTCTAAAATGTACATAATAGTTTTTGAATATTGACAGTAATTATTTTTGATTACATGCAAATAATGTTACATAATATGTTGCGTATGGCTTTTCGCCGTCGATTAAGGACAGTATAAGAACATTTTAGACGGTCTTTTCTATTAAAAATATTTAAATGAGCCTCTCAAATCAATCTCATATGTTCTTATTAAAAATGAGTGCAACTTTTAAAGAAGTCCTTACCCATAATATTCCATCCAATTTTGAAGAATGACCAGCCGAGAGCATACAACTTAAGAACTAATTCAACAATGTAAATTGCCAAGAATACATTATCGATAGCTGAGAAATACCAACCTAATTATATAAACATATAAACAAGTTTTAACATAAAATATCAACAGGAACCTTCTCTATAAGATGGGAATCGAGGTATCAAAATAGTTTATTTAAAGCGAAGTCATTAATTCTGCATATTTAAAAGTAACATTAATGCAAAAGTTGGATTGAATTTGTAGAAGTTCTCTCTAGTTGAATGGTCCTATAGATGAATTTGAATACAAATTGACAAAACATGGTAAGAATTTCATAAATTAAAAATTCATCATCTCAAAGGTAAACATTATGTAGGAAAAGTAAGAACATTACCTCCAAGAACAGAAATTTCTTCACTAGTTTGAACAACCAACATTACTGTGTTCAGTAAAATTACAAATAATATTCCAGCGCCAAACGTTTTTGATTCAATAACATCATAAACGAACAGACGAAATGGACTTGCTTGTTCAAGTCTTTTTGATATACCTTTGGCCATTCTCACTCAGTATACGAGCTATGCTTTAAATCCAGAAAATTATAGGTAGGTCTTATTTCATTAATTTCAAAATATTTGAATCTTAATTTTTATTGAACTGACGACAGCAATAACTGACGTCATGATCATTTTCATTTTGAGACATTGGATTACATATCTGCAGCTTATTTCTGGTTTTTACAAATCTTTCCCCCTCCTAGGCACATAGAAAAGAAGGGTGCATAGCTATCAATGTAGAGTCTTGTAGACCTCTTTTCCAATGACCACAATAATTTTTATTTTTATTTGAAAATATTGAATAAGAGACTTCTGTTGGGAATAATTTTGTAGGAACCTTCCTGAAACATCTACAGTAGAACATTCTAGAACATAAAAGAGTCTACATAGCTCATAAACGACAATACAGGGTATGGTGGGGGATGCTTCGATAATTTTTGACGGGGGTATGCCCTTTTTAAAGATAGAAGAATGCCGCCGTAAAACGTCACAGTAAATGAGAGTAAAGGCCCTAAAAGTTCATGTTTTTACGAGAACGGACAAGAACGACAAAGGAAAAGTTCTAAACTGGCATAGAAAAATTTCACAATAATCTGGAAAAGGCATCCCTTAAAAATGGCATATCTGCGAACATAGGATCGAGAACCTACAAACTATACACGTTTACTAAATGAATGTAGAGATGGTAAAATGATTTCTTAGTGAATTTCAAAATGTTCATTCTTCTTAGTTTCCAGAAATTTCAGTAGAATAATAAAACCTAAAACTGAAAATTGATTTGAAATCATTTGTATCGGATGGAATCTGACTCGAGTACTAACATCAGGCTTGATATCGCTGATGAATGAAAAATGAATTCCAAAAGCTACAGACAATCATTTGAAAGAGACCATGACATCATCAATCGTCTTGCCACCTTGTCTTGACTGCCAGCTTTATTATAGTGCCTGCCAATTACAAAAGTTTTTCAATTGTTTTCGTTGACTCTTTCGATGTAGATGAATGGTGTATGGGTGTATATAGTTAGCCTCAATTTATCGTAGTTATTTGCCTTGAATATTTTTGAACGTTGTATTGAATTTTGCACGAAGCAATTGTCTATAGACTATTGACTTCACATTGCAGAGATACATAACAGTCTATTATGTAGAGATACACCAAGATTTTATTATAATGAGAACGAGTTCTCCTAATATTATCTTGGATATATACTTGTATGGAATATTCCTGTTTCTAGTGCCTTTGATTATCTTAAATTGTCATTCTCGTCAGATTTTCGCAGCAAAGAACTCATAATTATGCTTATTCTACAGTAGCTAATTATTTTATCTTTGCACACAATTTGAAAATATATTTGCATATATGCTTCTCCTTCCCTATATATGCTGTCAATACGCTGTTTTTCATTGCTTTTATAATTGCACTTATCAGTTGTGTTGATCGTTTGCAAAGTATACAATACTGTAGTTTTCACAATAGGAATAATGGTCAGGTTTTCCCCTCGAAAACGGAAGGTTTTTACCGATAACTCCTCAACATAATAGAACTCATTTGATTATTTCAAACTCAATCGTGAACAAGGTTTAAAGGTAGGTGTGTCATCAATATGTTTGTAGTTATGAGAGTCATTAAGACCCTATGCAATAATATCAGTACATTATAACCAAACTGTTTGTCTATTTGTGTTCATTATATAGTATTTAATTTCTGAAAATATTTGATAATTGCAATTTGATTTGATTTGATCTGATTTATTCGTCGTATAAAATATAACAGGCAAATACAGGGGATTAAATTCACAAATAATTCCACTTACATACAGCAGCCTTACACAATAACAAAAGTAAGATTAACATAAAAAATGATATTAAAGGAAAGTTGATGATTATATATAATAGTTAAGAAAATATTTTACAATGCTCCAACACAAGTCCATCTCCACGAGGGATTTTTAAAACTTTGAAGTGATTTTGAGCTCACCACATACTCAGGTAAATTATTCCACCAAGGGCAAGGTATCACTCTCTGACTAAATAAATTAATTGTGCTGCTTAACCGGCACGTTTGCTTCGGATAAAGTTGTTATGAATGACCACGAATTGAATATTTATTTGCGATTAATTTACAAATAAGAGAGGAAAGAGATAGATCAACTAAATTATGCGTTATTCTATACATCATAATTAAATCTATCTTTAGCCATCTTAGTTCTAGCGATTCGAGGTTCAGAAGCTTCAATCTGTCATTATAATATTTGAAAGCCAAGCTTTTGGTATTACATACGAATCTTGTGAATATTCTTTGTACCCTTTCGATAATTTGAATGTCCTTTAATAGACAAGGGTTCCAAGAACATGCTGATGTTTCTAACACTGGTCTAACATAAGTTTTAATTGCGTTTATTAGTAGAACTGCATTCCTTGAAGTAAAGCTTTTCATAATGAGATAGGATCCGTGGATAGGATCTTGAATATGCTTTTGCTGCTATCATTGAGCAATTACTTTGCTATATTACTGAAATATGCTAGGATTATTTTCCATTCCAAGATGGCAAATTGGCAGTTAAATGTCATTAGTCCTCAATTATACAAATTCAGTTTAATTCGTGACTTTACATACGTATAGTTACATATTCAATTTATCTCGATAGATAACATGAAGCTGGTTTTGGTCGCTATTGTTCTCCTTGCATATATTGCACAGCTTCAAGGTAACTATTGTCGTACTGTAAGTGAATTTTAATATTATTATAGCATGAATCAGGTGCATGAGTCAATTTAAATTGTTCTGGCCAAAATGAGGACGGAATTGAATATATTATTGTGACTAGCTATATCAAGTATTATTTAATTAATGGGCTGGATTCATAGCTAATGTTATAATGTAGCGCCAGTGTCTCACAGCTCACTAACTTGAAAACTTACAAAAATAAAATGTTTGAAACAAATTAGATTACGTTATACAACGCTAATTATTAACTATAATATGATATCTGTTTTCGTGAAAATGGGGCTAACTAATTACCTAAACGAGATTACATAAAACAACCAAAATTCGCAAAATCCATAGATTTTAATCCGATCATCAATCTTATCGTAATAGTATTATCGATTATTGTATAATGATGTGGTTAATGCCTAGTCTATAAGGTTAATATGATGATAATATATCTCACACTATTGTATTTTATCTTCGTATAGAGGCGGTATTGGGTTTCGAAGATAAATATGAAGAAGACGAAACAGATGAAGGTATGCTTAGATCTTAGTTATTTTGAGAAAGTTTCAATTTTGGTTTGTATTTAAAATGTCATAAGTTCTACGAGGAAACGTGCAATTTGATCAAAGCAAGATATTATACCAATTCTCAGCATGGCAGTCTCTTTCTCATTTTATTACCTTGTGATGGATATTTATTATTTATTATTAGTTTAATATTTCACGAGGAAAAACCTAACTCATCATTGATGGTTTTCAGTGGGTTCCTCATTGATTAGTTATCATTTATTAGATTAGTTAGTTAATAAAGAAAATAATTAACCGTATTTGTAATTAATCGAAGAAAAACATTGAAATAAGTTATTAAAATATGGCACAGTAAATTAAAATAGAATAGAAGTTACGACTGTATAATGTTCCATTAAGGCAAACATTGAACGTTTTAAATTGTTTATAAACAAATCAAATGATCTGATGAATATAATATCGGTGTCTAATGAGTTCCAGTCTTCTGTACACTCTTGAATATTGTTCTGTAAATTCCCCAGTTATTTTTTACAAGTGGCGTACGGAAATCCTTCCTTTTTCTAGTGTTGTGTTGATGAATGTCTACCTCAACAATAGATGGCACTTTGTTATCTATTAAATGATTGATTGATTTGTATGTAAATACTCTTCTATCAAAGCAGCGTTTAACATTTAGTTGACCATTTCATCATTTAGGGCATATGCATTTAGGATATGTGTATAGATAGTATATAATAGCATACTTTACCGGGGTGGGGTGTAACTTCCATAATTTTGGTCTACGGGGACGTTAAAATATTAAAGGGTACTTTGTTCAAAGTCCAGAAAAAAGTTTAGGGTATACCTTAACCGGAAAAAGTTTTGTGGCATCATTTTGACACTTTTAAATTTTTTCGTTTTGTGATTTTGCCTGTAAATTTTTTGTTTTTTCTTCATTTTTGGTTTAATCTGTCATTCATAAAAATATATTTGGCGTATCTTTTTCATCCTGTGAACATTTTTTATTGGCATTCTGCCAAAGTTTCCATTTGAATAACCCCGTCGAAGCGCAATGGAAGTTACCCTCGGGTACCCAGGGATACTTTAGCATAATACTGCAAATAAATTCCAAGAGCAATTAATTCAATATTGCTTTCTGCAGGCCCCTTTATACTCATACATCTATTGAGAAGTTTATGCATATGAAGTATATCTCAGATCTTGATAAAGTTAACAGGGAGTTTTCCCGTCGTCATCTTGCTTCTATAATTATGATCTATAATGCTACTTTTCTTATTTTTTAGATGAATTAGCTGATACATTAGAAGATGGTATGTATGTATCCGAGCGTTTTATCAATATCAATAATTATTGAGTAAGTCGATACAAAGAGTTCATGCCAATTTCAAAATGGTCAGATTCCTATTTCAATTTCCAACTGTTTTAAAAACGTTGGTGTGAACATTATATGTCTGTTTGAATCCTTTAAAATCTACCTCACTTCAAAATTCTCTGTTGCAATAATTATAATTATCCCTTCAAATTTATTTATAGCTTGTTATAAATTTTATACTCATTGTTGCATTATTATAGTTCTTTTCTTTATTGTTATAATGCTCATAAATGTTATAAAAGTTATTTAATGTTTCTCTCTAATCTCTTTCTCTTGCATCATTTTATTATAGAATTTGAAGACAATGATCCCATTGCTTCGCTCTGCCGACAATTTCCAACTTATACATGGTGTCCAGTCCCATTTCGAATACCGTGGAGACAGCCAACGATTCCCTGGAGAAAACCACAGTGGTTTGGTCGATGATCAATAATCAAGTCCGCAAAGTTGAATAAATCAGAATTTGATTCGGTCAATTTCTATTTTCTACTACTTATGTTGATCAATATACATGTATTCAAATTATTTTTTACTGTATACTTTCTTTTATAAAGATTCATTTACACATTTTAATTACTTATAATCGATGTCAAATGAATACATGTTCTATATGCTTTCAAATCTTTCATATTGTTGGTTACACTTTGAGTGTAAATACAAATATTGCTGCGCTCATTAGATGGATAGAGATATAGATTGATAAATGTTTTATTTTGATATGTAACGATGGACAATGCCGATCTGCTAATTAATGCCTCTTTTCTACGATCGATGTACTTGATGTACTTAAAAGTAGAATATGATAAATACAATTACACGATTATCCTATGATGGCACTTCTGATATGGTAAATCTAGCTTACTTACATATCTCATTCTAAGCCTCTTGAAACTTATATATATTATATCTATAATCGATCCGAGAGGATGGTTATACAAGGGCAGAAAAAATAATGAAAAAGGAAAGAAGAAAATGACTGGAGAGAAGAGGAAAGAGTGAAGAAATAGTAACTATAAAGAAAAATTAATTCATTAGAAAACATTATACATACTGTATGTGATTTACATTTATGAATGCACAATTGCCTTGTCTTTCATTGAGGATAGCAGACGCAGATCGTTCCACAAACAAGCACCAGCTGATTGGAGAGGTCGCGAGTTGCGATGCCTGCTATAGATGTATAATTATTTAATTATTTGATAAGGAGGATCGTGGCTTATGTTAAAAGAGAATGATGTGGTTACAAATGGGCAACGGCTACGAGGAGTTTTCTGAAATTTCATATTTTTGCCATAGGAAAGGTGATTAATTTGCACCCTATCTTTGGCACAATAAGCCAATAAAGATGACTAACTATATCTATGACAAGGATCCTGACTCCTGTAGTGGCATGGCGTTGGAGTACTGTGTAACTATCCCAGCCCGTGTCCAAGTTATGCCCTCTGTTTTGTATCCCGCTCTTTATAGCATCCATGAGAGGTGATCAATGTGTCTGCATAAAGTTCTTCCCCTAAGCAACAGCGCAATAGTTATCATCATCATTGCACTGAAAAAAATCATTGCACTGATTGAAATAAGGTTGAAATGATCATTCCAAACTTTACCTAGATGGCATCAACTGAAAAATTAAGCCTCATTTTCAAGCATGGATGTCTAGAGTTGTATGGCTACCTTGGCTGCTTTCTCAAAAAGTCTTTTCTGTGCGAAATCTGCACCAATAGTTTGCAATGAGGTATGACAGTGTTAGTTATGTAATTTACTAAGTCAATTGCAAAATTACATATTTCATATTTAATTTCTCATACATCTTTGTAATCTCTAATAACTAAGGAATACACCATACAATAATTGATTACCATAATACATTATACATACATATATATATGCAGATGCAGCTACAATTAAGGTTAATCAAATACAAACTTAACAGTTAAGATGCGATACTCGATTTTATTGGTTTATATTGTGGATGCTTCTCAAAGGACTCAAAGAGACCAAAACAAGTGCATTGAAAAACGAAATTCTGTATTAATATTTCAAACGGTTGGTTAAAAATAGGAATTATATCCTTGTGGAAATTTTAAACTTTGTTGCTTATTTATTTGAGCATAGTTTAACTTTATATGATTTGAAGGGGGCCTTTGAATTATTTTTAGTATGATTCTTTGGGAGTTACCGGATACGGAAAAGCAGCATCGCCAACGGATAAAATGGCGGAGATTACGTTTGCGCAAATGAGAGGCTAAACAAGAACAGTCCTTCTCGACAAAATGGCGACAATGAGCAACTCTGAACGTTCAGATTATTCAGACTCTAGTTCGACTTCTCCAGACATTACATCACATCGCTACTCAAGAAAGTCAAGTCACAAAAGATTCTTAAAGGTAAAATATTGTTTATAAATATCCGTTTACTATTTCCTCAGACCTCAACTGAATCAAGGTTTTAATCTGTTGTTTCATTCATATATTCCTAGACTAGGAATCCTAGTCCTAGGGACTCCTAGCTAGAAGTTCTAGAACTAAGAATATAGTAGGCCTATTTCAATCAGGTAGTCTAGGCCTAAAGACAGTGTGATTTGATTATGCATGTCAGTTTATGTAAATAATATGTACCAATGCCGGATTGCATTTCTGGGTGTCTAAGGGCGCTCAATTAAAGGAGATCTTCTTAGAAATAGACGCTGATTGGAAAAGATGGATTTTTATCCAGAAAATTAAGAAATATACATGGATCTTCATGAACAGAAGATCCACCAGGCTTCATCTTATCCAATTAAGCATTTTTTTTGTTGTTGTCACAAAAAGACTTAACAAAGATAAAAAGTTGTTTCTCAATTTTATGAGGCCTATAATTTAGAGGGGCCTATGGCTGCCGCCTAGTCTGCCCATGGGTTAATCCAACACTGATATGTACGATAAGAATAAGTTGAAACTGAAAGAATATATAGGCCTGGGGCCCTGGGCCACTAATTGATTTGTCAAATTATTTTTAGTAAGTATAGGCTAATAATCTTACTTCACTTGTGTTACAGTTTTAGGAAGTCCCACATTCAAGCAAGTTGTTAGTAATCATTAATCAACTAGCATGATTGTGAAAAATTTACAAAATATAATATAGCGTAACCCCAGACCCGGATTGAAAATATTGCAATTTGCGAGCTTGAGATTTAATTAAGTTTAGTTGAAATCCTTGTCTCAGACACCCACAATAAACTTTTCAGTCTGGCCCTAGACTGAAAATTTTGTTGTGTGTGCCTGAAGTCTAGGCTCGTATTCCTCCAAAGGAGTTCAAATGAATTCAATTACCTGTCATGCGTGCAAAATGTGTGGTGTCTTTAATTAAACTGCGTACGGGATGAATGTATCCTAGACTGCATGGTCATTTGATCTGATTGTATTTCGCAAGGCATTAATTTGCGTAAATAAATAAGGTCATATAAACTTTACCAAAGAATATAGTGCTCAATTTCATTATGGGCAATTCCATGTAAGGTTAAACCAAAATGTCAAAGATATACCGATTATTTGAGCAAAACTATTACAACTAATATCAAATTCAATGCTTCCAGGCTACTAGTACCTCTTTTTCTTTTAGAAATTATCTAATTAATGTTGAAAAAATCAATGTTTTTTAACATGCGTCGTAATGGCCACTCTAACATTCTACGAAAACGAAATAATCAAAATTCAAAACTTTGCGCTCTCCTCGCATTACCAGAATCCAAAATGTTATATAAATCAGTATTATAGTCCTTGTTTTACACTATCCAATAATAGAATTAACAGAATAAGTGTCTTTTATTCCTAAATATCAGAAATGCTTCATGATCTTCGACCGCTCGTAAGTGGGTCACGAGAAAGTCATAAAAGTTTTGTTTACACTTCAACATGCCACTTCAGCAAAGAATCCTTTCATATGCAAAGTAGATTACGGCTAATTCGCATATTTGGCGGGAAATTTCTTCCTTGTTGGCAAAGTCGTTCATTTGATATGGGTGACCCATTTACAGAGAGTTTGCTACGGCCAGTTTTTTACGAACACAAGAATCGGCAGCTCAAACAAAATCCCGCAGTGATAAGAGAATCAATTACATCGCATGAACGTTTGCACGTTGTGTGTTGGACACGTTAACACTGCGTTTAATTTTAACGTCGCTGTTGTTGAAATCGGCAAATGATATTGCACAATATTTGTCGCTTTTGTTGCGGAAGGAAAACGAAAGTTATTGCTGTTGTTTAGAAAAGTTATGGTTCCTATCCTCACAGCAATTTGAACAATTATATCAGCCAATCTACATTTAATGATGATTAGAGATTGATCACATAATATTTGTGTTTAACAAAAAAATGTCGAAGCTCATAATAAGCTGCTTCGTAGATGTAAGTGGATCACAAAACGTGTGTAAGTAAGTCACATCGTAACTTTGTTGATTTTCCAAACTGAATAAAGGAACATAATAAATTCGATTTTGTATAATAATGTTCCTCTTATCAATCTACACAACTGCTAACAAAAATGAAGCCAAATGGTAAAATAATTCCAAAGCCCTGAAAGAAAAAACCTTCCGACTTGTAAGTGGGTCATGATGGAATTGCTCATATGATATTAGCCTAATACAGCTGTTAGAAATAGAAAGGAGTCAGAGACAACGCATTCTGATTCCATTGAATTTCAGAATGGATGGGGTTGTTGTTAAGGTTTTAGATGTAGTCAGAAAGATGTAGTCATCATGTGCTGCTGTGTGTAACGCTATTTAAAGTCCTTTCACTCAAGCCGATGTAATTCTTTTCGTCTTTGTTTTCAGGAAATGTAACTTTTGCCTTGTAAATTAAACTTTTTCTCTGACTATTATTGTTGTTTTGTTGAGCAAACATGAGGCTTTTGATCTGCGGCTGCATATTTTCGTTCTGTTATTATTGACGTTCTCAAAATATATCAAAATGCAGACACAAGAACACATTTTATATAGCAAATTTACAAAAACACAAAATGTAATATAAAATGAATGCAGTAATTAGGAAGTTAAACATGATTAACTTTAGACTACCATCTACAACAATATTATGACAATTGCCTTTGTTACACAAAACGATAGCTGCGGAAATTATTTATCTGAGTATGAGGTATTCGTGTGTGTTTTCATTAATATTTTATTTCTGCCTGATGATTGCTATAAAAGCGTGGAGCTTTAAGGTAACACTATAAGACTCTGGTCTGACTCCTTTCTATTTCCATTATTATTATTATAAACAAATCTAAAAACTTCTTGTTAAACTCATCCACTGATGAGCTCTGGCCTATGTGCTTGGTTGGTGGGATATCTATTATATACTTTATGCTCTATATATTTTATACTTTCAATATGCTTTTATAATCTATTGCTCTGTATGCTTTCATGCTTTTGTAATGCTTTTATGCTCTATAAGCTTTTATATTCTATATGCTTTTATGCTCTATATGCTTTCTATATGCTTTTATGCTTTATATATGCTTTTATGCTGCTATTGCTACTGGCGAACCTGTCACACTCCATATATGGATCCCTGTCCAACCAAGCACCTGTCACACTGATAACCAGTGGAATTAACTATCATTAGTCAACTTACCAACACTTACCCATATGTGGACAAAAGAACTTACCAACCTGAAAACCTAAAACATTGCAAGGGAAAGGGAGGGTTGGGGAAATCGGGTTATGTGAATAATATATATAATAAAAACTTACGAATAATAATAACAGTAAAATTTGCTCTGCCAAAAAACTTGCACACAAAAAGCTCAATTAAACTTTTGCTACCGCTAACAACGCTTTCCCCTAAAGGAGTGACTAATCCAAAACAAGGTGTGCCTAAAGTAGCACATTGTTTCATCCTTCTTACCCGGGCTCTTCCATATGTGCTGCTTACCTTATTTGGTATAAAATAGCTTCCCACGCTGTTATCTAAACTTTGTTACTTACGTCCGTAATCTAACGGATGTGAACTAACTCCCGCCTACGAAATGAAAGCTAGCCCCACTAGAAAGGGGGGGCTTCATGCAATGGCAGACAACAGTGTCTGAGTTTAATTTAGCCTAAAATTGTAATTAAATTAAAATTGTAAGCACCATAATATATCATGTCCCCTCTGATGAGATTTTTATATATTATCCTGCTAAATCTTTAATTAATTCATGTGTATATTCTTGAAGGCCGAATCAACAAAAAGTAATGATGTAGAAAGTGAAGAAAATATCAGTCCTGTGAAAAGAGTTAAAACATTACGCGATGGTGAGTTGAGAAGACATCTAAACTGAAGTTATTCTAACAATGTCAAGTTTGCTCTTGGAAACTGTATTGAACAGATAGTGTTTTGCCATGGAGAACATATTATGCCTACTGGTTTGAAATTCTATTGAATAGAGCCTTTACATACAGATTCATGGCAGATATGCCTCTACTGTCAATTGTCAGCGATACACCCTAGCTATTCGTAATGAAGATTTCCCTCCATACCATTCCATTCACCATCAGAAGATGGTACCCTTTTGACGTTCAGAATAAGTAATGGCTGAGTTGACCTTCTGTGGATTTGAACCAAACCAATTGCTCCGCCATCTGAGCTAATCTCTTTTCCATAAGGTACAAAATTAAAAATAGTCTTGGGCTCTGCTACATGATTAGTAGGCTAATGAGGGCCAACGGCATAACAAAGTCAACATTTTTGGCAAGTATGTATGTTTTACCTTTGTATGTATTTTTATAACCTATAACATACCGAACTGAGAGGTTGTATTTTATTTAAACTTGAACTCTTCTGTCCAATGTCACCTGCATCCTCAATGACCTTCCCCTACTATTGTATAGCATTTTATCCTACTATTATTATTACATCATTTTAATGATTAACAGATGATAGTGATTGGAGTCCTGATAATGAAAGCAAAGATGGTTCAGACCAGGGTTCTGAAGAGGGTGAAATTGTCAGTGACCATGATGTCGATATAAGCTGTAATGCTGGTGATAGTCTGTATGTAGAAACTGCTAGTTCATTGTCGGATCCTAATGATAAAGAAACACAACCATCAGATCCTGAAAAAGACGAAGGGACAGACAATGATAACGACCATCATTCACAAATCAGTTTGTCTCCAAATTCTATTACTGGTAAGATACTTTTTTCTTTTCTGGTAAGATAATTCCCACCTTGATTTATATCCCTATTTGTTGAAACTACTTGAAAAGCTTTTCTATGCAAACACAACTAATTTGCGTCGCTCAATATCCCCTCGGATAATATCCCACATCGTTTAATATCAGGCTTCCGCGGCTCTTTTTTGTTATGAAACTCGTTTAATGTCTCGTTTCTTTCAATTTGTAAATAAATGATAGGTCATATAATAATGCCTTTAAATCCTTAATATCACAATCGATTTTATATGTGTATACGCCTTCGGCTTGCGGCCTGCGACCGAGACCTTGTCACGTCGCTCCGATAAAATTCATCCCGGATTGCTTCACAGTAGGCTAATGGGTTCACAGTTAATAATTAATCTAACTTTGAAACTTTAGAACTTATAGAGTATCACAACAGTTTCACCAGATTAATGATATAAAAATGCAAAAGCAAAAATAAAATCCAGTTTTCCAAAATTTGGGACCCCCTTCTCCACCTTTACGCCACTCCAACAGATGTAAACATAGTAATTTCAATTCTTATATCTCCCCATGGCGTCATTTTAAAATTGTCTGTTTCGATGATAATGTAAGGATATGATAATATAAGGATTTAAATGGAATAATATTTTATTTGCCGTCACTTGAACGCACATACCACTAATATTGTTAATGTCCGCTATTTCGGGGCCAGGGGCAGGCTCTTTGTTGTTCAAAATGTTCTAGTTCACTGATTTCAAAAGCAAATTCAGAAAGGCAGTGAACTATTTCCTAATGTTGACGTTTTAAAATCGTTTTCTCAATGATAATGTAAAGATTTAAATAAAATAAAAAGAACGAAAAATAAATACATACAGTCAAACCTGTTATAACGTTCACCTCTATAAAGCGGCCACCTGTCTATTGTGGTCACTCTTGCAATGTCTAAAATAGTATTTTCTATTGAATCAAACCAGTACATAAAGGCCACCTGTCTATAATGGTCAATTCAGCTACCTCTCGTAGCTGGCCGTTATATACAGGTTTCACTGTATATTACTCGATCTTACTGGATATGGTTGTTTACAACGAATTCCTACAGTATTATAAGAGAATTGATAAATTGAGGGCCGATGACTTGGGGCTTTTTGTATTTTTATTAAATGCGGTTGCTTGGAACACACAAAGCTTTGTAAGATTTTTGACTAAAACAGATCGATTTAAAGGGCTTCTTCTTATCGAAAAATTCAAACCATGTCTAACAAAGAGCGTTCCGACACAGTTTGGGCTCGCATCTAATGGAAAAAGGGTTTTACAAAGTTTTAGAGGCTTTGTCTAAGATGAGTTATGGATGGAAAACAGTCCGTTTCTGGGTCTTACACAGAATAGCACTATTATATAATAGAATATTTGCAGATATGAAAATTCTTTTGCATGTGTCTTGTGATCAGCAAGGGGTAAAAATTCTTCAATACAATAGAAATTTCATCATAACAAAAGAAAGAGAACAAAGGCAACGCTGTTTATTTCCACAGAATTTCCTTCGGAATTATGTGATTTTTGGTTTCTGAATTGCAATATATGGGAAATTTAAAAGTAGATTTTTTGCTGTAAAAAATTATCGTTGAGATGGTCAAAAGCCTTTAGGTACCCCAGAAACGTGTTAGAAGTTTGGAAGTGCCCGTGGAGAAGGGGTTTTATAATAATCAAACAGTGGTAATTAGGTCACCGAGACCATTTGCGTATTCTTATAATAAATATATTTTTCCATTTTATGCCTCAGCTGCTTTACTTTGGGTAGTATCACCAGAGCCATCTATTTACAAGAGTTGGGACACTCTTTCATATACCGCTTTCTGTTCTCATCGGACAGATGCCAGTCACGTGATTTTATGGACGCCATTTTTGTTACGACAATACCAGGCTCTCGAAATTTGAACAAAGCGCGCAAACATGATGACCGTAGAGATGAATGGTGACAGAGAAATAGAATCATGAATTCAAAAAAGAAATTGTTCAAGAGCAAAACCTTTCAACAAAATTTTCAATGGAACGAAAATGGCGATTTAATAGATTGCTCTGCGTATCACAACTTGCTAGCAATTACAGTTAGGATGAAAAAACTCCGCAAATAAGTTTCTGGAAGCTTAATACATAGTCACGGTCAGGGTACGACAAAGTAGGAATTCTGCAATCCTAGATTCCTGTAGGATCAGAGCAAATTCAGAAGAAAGTTGATATTATTATGATTTATTTGACAAACACCAGCAAAATGTTCTGAAGAAATTGTTGAAAAGCCTCTAGGATTCCAGAAAGCTTTGTCGGACCCTGTTCATGGTTATTAGATCTACATCAATAGTGGTATTAATATTAATATCCTGCATTTCTCATGCCATTTTTAATTTCACATATTGTGCCATTTTTTAGAATATGGTGAATCTCCTCAACAAGAACAGAAAGAAGCAGATAATAATTCACCAACAAATCTTGATATAGACATCCCATCGATTGAAATCGGGCATGATCAATCATCAAGAGATGGGACTGATTCAGAAATTATTGAGGAAAGTCAAGATGATTCGCCACGTGTCAGTTCATCAAGGGACCGTTCACCTTCAAAATCAGCACATCAAGAAACATCATCAGACGATAATGACCGGGACGATGCATATACAGTATCATCAGATAATATAAAAAGCAAAGATCCAAAAAAGACTCGTAGAAACTCAAACGATGATAATGTTGAAATAGATCATTTGGAAATCAGTGTACCACAGAAAAACGTGTCAGGACGTACAACCTCTAGAAGTAAGGATATTAAACATGGTAGAACTTCTGCATCTAAGCGAACATCAGAAAGATCTGACTACTCAACTGATAGACATAAAAATGATACCCAGTCAAGAAATACTAGTCGATCTAAGCA
Source organism: Haliclystus octoradiatus (assembly GCA_916610825.1). Lineage (NCBI taxonomy): Eukaryota > Metazoa > Cnidaria > Staurozoa > Stauromedusae > Haliclystidae > Haliclystus > Haliclystus octoradiatus. The sequence continues at coordinate 25,410,308 of OU744448.1, forward strand.
ACCTAATTCAAGGGAGCATCGCACTGAAGAAGATTTACGTAAGAAATTAATGAAGAAAAGAGAAACAGATTATCCGGAGAGAGAAAGGCGTACAAGTAGAAATGAAGATTATCCACTAAAGGAAGATAGAGATCATAGGTCGAATCATAAGAGCAGTCATCGAAAGAAGACGTCGTCACGTGATAAAGACGAAGTTACTAAGAAAGAAAGATACAATGAGAAGAAATATAAAGCAAAACAATCAGCAGAACTAAAAAGGAGTGTCTCTGATAAGGAAGACAATAAGGCTAGTAAATATGTTGTTGAAGATGTTAGTCCTGATTTCATTGAAGTTTCACCTGCACATCCGGCTCCTCTCACCAGAGATGAACTATCGGACGTCAGCACAGGCGAAGACCAACCTGAAACATATGACAATATATCATCAGAAGGATCCGATGGATCTTCTCCTCCGCGTTCACCACCTAAACCCAAGAAACCATCGTATTATCCTGGTATAAGTGGCTGTCGGCGGGTTGAAGAATTTGAGTGGTTAAATCGAATCGAAGAAGGAACATATGGTGTTGTATATAGAGCGAAAGATAGACGTACAGGTAAGAAAATATACCCATTGCATAGATTTTACCATTGCTTTAACTGTTATGGAATCATTTTTCTTCGCATGAAAACAAAATGTTGACTACGAAAATAATATTTGTCTACTGATATCTTGTTAGCGGTGCTATTTGTAGGCCTATTGTTAACGAACCATGGTTCATTTTTATTTTGTAAACAATAGGAATATTCAAATACGATTTCAATACTAAAAATCCCAAAATCTGAGTATTCAAAGAGAGATTGTGGCGTTAAATAGCATTAAAACAAACTGCATTACATCACTAATCTATCTAGCTCCATTAGAATAATCATATTTCACTAACTAGGGTATCATATTATGTTGGTAGGCTATATATATATGCCTACTATTCCAAAACAAGCTCCCTTTTTCGTCTATATTGTCAGTATGTGATACGTCTGTGCAGTGTCATGTACTCTATTTATCAGAGCTATACATATGGAACATAGCTGCTTTATTTTCTTCTGAAATTTTTGTAGAGGTTTGATCTATAGAACAAAACATTTTTAATTTTCTTCTGAGTATGCTCTAGCTTCCGGGATCTAGGATCCCGACTATTGTTGAATCCTGACTTGAAATGATCTCCGGACTAAAGGGTTATCACATCCTTGTTTTTATTCATATTTACTACACAAAGAACAGTTGGAAGATAAGCCTACTCTGGAAGAGTTGAAAGCACTGTCCTGAATAACTGCTTTATGGATTGCTTCTATTGTGTTTTTGATCACAAATTATAATTTTACTATTTCAGATGAAGTGGTGGCTTTGAAAAGATTGAAAATGGAGAAAGAAAAAGAAGGCTTTCCAATTACATCGTTAAGGGAAGTCAATACTCTGTTGAAAGCACGGCATCAGAATATTGTCACAGTGAGGGTAAGAATGATAACAGTTTGAATTCAGTACGATAGGCCTATATGTTAATATATAGATCCTCATGAATAATCTGGATATAGAAGTGAACAATAAGATTATAAGAATATCAAATTGATTGACCATTAAATATACAGTGTAACCCGCTTAAGTGCAAGTCAAAATTGACAACGGTTTTCATTGCATTTATCCGAATTTGCAGTTATCCAAAATTGTTCACCAAGGACTTGACCAGGAAATTGTTTAACAGGTTTCAAAGCCAGGTTGCAGATATGCGGGAATTTCACTTAAAATCCGAATTGCACATAAGCGGGTTACACTGTATAGCTATTGTCACCTTCATTCATTACATGTAATTTTGCACATAAAGTATATACTTTTGTAGTTGTAAGGGACAAACAAGGCCAGCATCCTTTGTATGGAATTTTTTGAAATTGTATCCTGTACCTTTTTATTTACGTCATTTTATTTCAATGAGTTGTGAAATTTGATACACAACATTTTAATAATATAACATTTCTCAAAAAACATACAAGCAAAACAATGCGAATTGCGTCTCAAATTATTAATTAGAACTTTTCACAATAAATGCGAGCTCTGCAGAATGTTTTATTTTGCAATGTTTTGACTTTCACATAATACCATCTAGACATGATTATGGCTTTTTGTGAAAGTAAAAACGTTATCAAAATAAAACATTTATTAGCGTTAACATTTGTTGTAAGATTATTATGATTTTCATAAAATAATATACGAGCAAATGATAATCATGCGAATTAGGAATTTGGATTAAAACATTTCACCGGTGTGCGAAATTAACATGTGTGCACACCGACGAGGGATCGAACTGTGTCCTCCCGGACGCGATTTGACAAACAGATAGAAGTTGTGACCACCTGCGCGCGCATGTGCCGTAACATATCCAAAGCGGTCAATTTGCTCTAATTGTGCGGCCAAAGCCTAACACGTAAGTTATCTTTACAAAATGGCGATCAGAAGCAGACGTTAAACGAAGGAAACCTATGACTTATATTTAGATTACACTTTATATTTCTTAATGAAAATTGAATACTTGTTTACACTTCACAATAAAAAAGTTACGATTAAATGGATTCAGAAAACTTTTATTATCAAGTCAAATAGTCGACGGCATAAATCTTAATTCCTGAATGTCATGGCCTATTATTTGATTATTCTATGGTTCTAGACACACTGTAGTCGAGAATCTATATCGCTAAATAGGTAAGCACATAATAAACTATGACTTATTCAAGTTTAAAACTGTTGACGGTATTTGATAATGCTTCAACGAACAGCAGCTCGATATTTATTCTGCAAAAACACGACAGTCGAGTTAAACAAAGTCTAGAAACCTTCTATACGTTGGCAATGAAAACTGACTGGTTCTTTTGAAAGCGCGCACTAATTTATCTAAAACTGGTTGCACATTGAAAATAAATAATAAACTACCATGATTCTAAGTTTGACTATAATTGCTTGACTCTTTTATACCAAAGTTATTTACTTTGCAAAATACGAATTATGCTATACTCTTTCCGCTTTGTTGACAAAATCTCAAAGCCATTTTTACTTTTTGAATTATAAGGTCTCTCAAATCAAAGCAAGGTAATGCCGATGACTACATATCACTCAACATGTATCACATGCATACACATGTATCGACGTAAATTGATAAAATTTCATGAAAAAGTATCAAGTTTAATATGTTTAGATATATAACCATCCAAAAGTTGCCAAAGGTTTTTTTGGGGGAGGGGGTGTCAAAATGTAGGTCTTTCACCTACTTCAACTTGTAGGTCTCTCCAAATAAATTGAGACATGCAGATGACTAGATATCATTAGGTAGTACTCTTAGACATGTATCAAAATCAATTCAAAATATTTCTTGAAAATCGACCAAGTTTATATTTAGATACCGCCACTTAAGTTGACAAAGGGGGCATTTGGGTTTATTCAAAAAGCTAGGTTTACATTTTCTCCCACTTCTAGGTAGGTTTCTCAACATAAAACAAGGGATGCCGATGATAAGATATCATTAGAGATTACTCCTAGACATGTATTCAAGTAAATTCAAAATAATTCTCGAAAATTGATCGAGTTTATATTTAGGTACCGCCACTTAAGTTGACAAAGCGGGCATTTGGGTTTTTCAAAAGCTGGGTTCACACTTTCTCCAGCTTTTAGGTCCGTCAAATTAAAACAAGGGGTGCCAATGATTAGATATCATTAGAGATTACTCCTTGACACGTATCGAAGTAAATTCAAAACATTTCTTGACAAAATATCTAGTTTATATTTAGATTGAGCCATTTAAGTTGACAAAGGGTGCATTTTGGGTTTTTCAAAAAGCTGGGTTCACACTTTCTCCAGCTTTTAGGTCCGTCAAATTAAAACAAGGGGTGCCAATGGTTAGATATCATTAGAGATTACTCCTTGACACGTATCGAAGTAAATTCAAAACATTTCTTGACAAAATATCTAGTTTATATTTAGATTGAGCCATTTAAGTTGACAAAGGGTGCATTTTGGGTTTTTCAAAAAGCTGGGTTCACACTTTCTCCAGCTTTTAGGTCCGTCAAATTAAAACAAGGGGTGCCAATGATTAGATATCATTAGAGATTACTCCTTGACACGTATCGAAGTAAATTCAAAACATTTCTTGACAAAATATCTAGTTTATATTTAGATTGAGCCATTTAAGTTGACAAAGGGTGCATTTTGAGTTTTTCAAAAAGCTGGGTTTTACACTTTTTCCAACTTCGAAGTCTCTGAAAGTAAATTGAGACAGGCAGATGACTAGATATCACTAGATAGGACTCTTAGACATGTATCGAAGTAAATTCAAAATATTTCTCGAAAAGGATCCAGTTTATATTTAGATATAGCCGCTTAAGTTGGCAAAGGGGACATTTGGGGTTTTTCAAAAAGCTGGGCTTACACCTTCTCCAACTTGTAGGTCCCTCAAAGTGAAACAAGGGGTGCTGATGATTAACTATCATTAGAGATTACTCTTTGACAAATTATATTGAAGTAGGTTCAAAACATTTCTTGACAAAATATCAAGTTTATATTCAGATTGAGCCATTTAAGTTATCAAAGGGGGCATTTGTGTCTTTTCAAAAAGCCGGATTTACACTTTCTCCAATTTCATGAAATTTGTGCTTTTTATTTAGTTAATTAATTAATGGAATTCCTAATTTATCGGCCTCTTTTTATATTATTACATGATTGTTTAACTACAAATGTTAAACTTGGATGACGTAGCTACATGAATAGGTATTCTGAATTATGCCTAAGTTTGATTATGGTGTCGTTATTTGAATGTAATAGATGATAGCATGTCATATCTTTAACTTATAACGTAATGTTACTTCGGGATTGTTTTGAGAGCACTATATTCAATCATAACGTAACCCTATTTTTAGAATGCTGAGCAATTAGATAATTTAGGTATTTTGCCTATATAGGTAACCTAGTTTAAAGAGCACATGACACAACAAATTTTTAACACAGATTCAAGTAGCTGAAGCTAAATGATGAAGAATGGTGACAATGATTTCTTAGTTGAAACTGTATAAGCGGAGATATTTAATGTTGAATCTGTCCTATTTTCAATCATTTTTTATGCTTGAAATAAATATAATTTATTAAGAAATACATGAAATACAAGGGAATTTAGTTGTTGGATTTTATCTCTCAAAAATGTGGCAGTCATCCTCAGCAGCATGCAGTTGGACTGTGCATCCGCTGTTTTACGTACACATCACCTCAATTTGTGACAGTTGTTTGTCAGGTGTTTGGGTGTTCTACGACGACGGAATTATTAATTTGAAATAGTTAATTTTAATAGTAAAGATATTCATGTGTTTAGTGTTATGTTGTTTCAATGTTCTAACAATTTCATTTGTTCCTCAATGTTCTAATAGTTGAACAGATATACAAACTGTAACACAAATTAAACTCCACAGATGCTGGGTGTCTTTTACAAGTAATATCTGGTGATATCTAGTCATCGGCATCCCTCGTTTTAATTAAAGGGACTTAGAAGTTGGAGAAAGTGAAAATGCGGCTTTTGAAAACCGCAAATGCCCCCCTTGTCAACTTAAATGGCTCTATCTGTTTATAAACTACATATTTTGTCAAGAAATGTTTTGAATTTACTTCGATACGTGTCAAGGAGTAATCTCTGATGATATCTAATCATTGGCACCCCTTGTTTTAATTTGACGGACCTAGAAGCTGGAGAAAGTGTGAACCCAGCTTTTTGAAAAACCCAAAATGCACCCTTTGTCAACTTGAATGGCTCAGTCTAAATATAAACTAGATATTTTTCAAGAAATGTTTTGAATTTACTTTGATACGTGTCAAGGAGTAATCTCTGATGATATCTAATCATTGGCACCCCTTGTTTTAATTTGACGGACCTAAAAGCTGGAGAAAGTGTGAACCCAGCTTTTTGAAAAACCCAAAATGCACCCCTTGTCAACTTAAATGGCTCTATCAAAATATAAACTAGATGTTTTTTGAAGAAATGTTCTGAATTTGCTTCGATACATGTCTAAGAGTCCTATCTAGTGATATCTAGTCATCTGCCTGTCTCAATTTACTTTCAGAGACCTAGAAGTTGGAAAAAGTGTAAAATCCAGCTTTTTGAAAAACTCAAAATGCACCCTTTGTCAACTTAAATGGCTCGATCTAAATATAAACTAGATATTTTGTCAAGAAATGTTTTGAATTTACTTCGATACGTGTCAAGGAGTAATCTCTAATGATATCTAACCATTGGCACCCCTCGTTTTAATTTGACGGACCTAAAAGCTGGAGAAAGTGTGAACCCAGCTTTTTGAAAAATCCAAATGCCCGCTTTGTCAACTTAAGTGGCGGTATCTAAATATAAACTTGGTCGATTTTCAAGAAATACTTAAATATATATATAAATATAAACTATATTTAAATATAAACTCGATCAATTTTCGAGAATTATTTTGAATTTACTTGAATACATGTCTAGGAGTAATCTCTAATGATATCTTATCATCGGCATCCCTTGTTTTATGTTGAGAAACCTACCTAGAAGTGGGAGAAAATGTAAACCTAGCTTTTTGAATAACCCCAAATGCCCCCTTTGTCAACTTAAGTGGCGGTATCTAAATATAAACTTGGTCGATTTTCAAGAAATATTTGGAATTGATTTTGATACATGTCTAAGAGTACTACCTAGTGATATCTAGTCATCTGCATGTCTCAATTTATTTGGAGAGACCTACAAGTTGAACTAAGTGAAAGACCTACATTTTGACACCCCCTCCCCCAAAAAAACCTTTGGCAACTTTTGGATGGTTATATATCTAAACATATTAAACTTGATACTTTTTCATGAAATTTTATCAATTTACGTCGATACATGTGTATGCATGTGATACATGTTGAGTGATATGTAGTCATCGGCATTACCTTGCTTTGAATTGAGAGACCTTATAATTCAAAAAGTAAAAATGGCTTTGAGACTTTGTCAACAAAGCGGAAAGAGTATAGTATACTTCGTATTTTGCAAAGTAAATAACTTTGGTATAAAAGAGTCAAGCAATTATAGTCAAACTTAGAATCATGGTAGTTTATTATTTATTTTCAATGTGCAACCAGTTTTAGATAAATTAGTGCGCGCTTTTAAAAGAACCAGACAGTTTTCATTGCCAACGTATAGAAGGTTTCTAGACTTTGTTTAACTCGACTGTCGTGTTTTTGCAGAATAAATATCGAGCTGCTGTTCGTTGAAGCATTATCAAATACTGTCAACAGTTTTAAACTTAGATAAGTCATAGTTTATTATGTGCTTACCTATTTAGCGATATAGATTCTCGACTACAGTGTGTCTAGAACCATAGAATAATCAAATAATAGGCCATGACATTCAGGAATTAAGATTTATGCCGTCGACTATTTGACTTGATAATAAAAGTTTTCTGGTTCCATTTAATCGTAACTTTTTTATTGTGAAGAGTAAACAAGTATTCAATTTTCATTAAGAAATATAAAGTGTAATCTAAATATAAGTCATAGGTTTCCTTCGTTTAACGTCTGCTTCTGATCGCCATTTTGTAAAGATAACTTACGTGTTAGGCTTTGGCCGCACAATTAGAGCAAATTGACCGCTTTGGATATGTTACGGCACATGCGAGCGCAGGTGGTCACAACTTCTATCTGTTTGTCCAATCGCCGGACGGACAGTGTGAATACAATTGTCTAAAGCTACCATGGCATGATAATTCTAATCTCAAAATATTGAAAATAGTACCAACAAAAATTTTGTCATGAATTTGATATTCTGAAGGGCTCTGTGATGATTTACTAACCACTGATTTTTTTCCATATTCCATGTAATAACTTCTCAATTTTTCATTTTGTTAGGAAATAGTAGTTGGTAACAATATGGATAAGATCTATATTGTTATGGATTATGTTGAACATGATCTGAAGTCATTGATGGAAAGTATGTCACAACCATTTCTTGGTGGTAAGTTATGCTGTGTTACTTAGTGACGTGATCATATGAACATATTCATTGTTATTGTGTCACATGTTGAAAATTAGATAATGAATGTGTAAAACAGACCTATGAGAAAAGCACTTACACGTTTTCTGTTTTTGCTACCACCTCTGCAAATCAAGTCCATGATCGTGAAAGAAAAAACCTTTCATGAGACTTTTCGGAAACACCTCAAGAGCAGTTCACAAATAGCTCATGAGCAAGTATGGCATTTTTCCTTTATATATTTTTATCGACTGTTCAGTTCGAACGTCAGGTTTGTGATTTGTGAACTACAGTCAATATCGCATAATGCGTTATTGTACAACACGTTTAATTGAATGATACTTATTCTTATTATAATATATATATTATTTTTGTCCCGGCCACAATACGGTCAAAATCAACTAATTTTTATTGAATGATATGTTATCACTCAGTCAGGGTTCGATAAAATGGGGGATTCTGGGACCGAGAGTACTGCTGTAATGGCGGTATCCAAGTTTTTTTAATCAGAAGAAAAATCATTCGTTTTTTTTTTTTAGACAGGCAAATAAAACTGTGCAGTTTTTATCATATTTTTATGACAATAGCCGTAAAAAAAAGATGTGAAAACATTTGCATGATGCAATCAATCGAAAAAGTGCTGTATGGAGAATTGGAATCCTGGAAGGAACAATATTTTATCAGACTCTGCCCTTTATCGCACAGTGCGTTCTAGATATTTGATCTCAAGAGGGTTTTTCATCACATAGGAGGTGTTTATATGAATCGGGCTGGCCCGGGTAATGGCAAGACAGGCCGTTTGTGCCGCTTGTTTTCATGGCTATTTCATCTTACCTGTAGCCCGGCATAAAACACCGGGCTGGTCTCATTTCAAATCTCTCGTCAATTTCATTTTCATGTTTTCAAGTTTCCATCAAAAATGGCAAGTAATAAATTACATCTGAATTTGATCTTAATGTTTTTATCTAAGTTTATGGCCCACTCAGATATATCCAATATTTAGAGTTCATCCTATACTAAACATATAATTTTCACGTTGTGGGTCCTATAACTTTAGCGAGTGTAGTATTTGTCCACTCGTATTTATAATTTTGGATCACATTTTCGCAGTTATATGTGACGGCATTCTATGGTGGTTTTATTGTTTACCTTGCGCTTTTTATTGATTCTCAATGCAAGGCGTTACAATTAGATTTGTAATTTTGTAAGTTGTATATTGCATTCAGGTGAAATTAAAACACTTATGATTCAGCTTTTAAGCGGAATTCGACATCTCCATGACAACTGGATACTTCACCGCGATATCAAAGCATCCAATCTGTTACTTAGTCATAAAGGCATATTGAAGGTAATGGAGCCTACCACATTTGAACACAATGATACCAATTGAGGAGGTTCCTTACACATGTTGCCATTGTAGATCACTTCGAGCCGTGTTCCAATGGTACTTTTAAATATGGAAATTAAATTCCAATTGCAGCAATACTTAACAGCTTATACTGCTTAAAAAGTTCCGCTACATTTGAGGCCATTTTTTGCCTGCAAAAATGTGTTTTCTTTATTGATTTTTCAATAGGTAAAGAAGTTTGGTACACATATTTATTTTTGAGTTACTGGTGTTTCCCCCAACCACGCCTTGTTTCCATCGTAATCATTGCTGTTTTAGAATTATCAAGTTTCAAAATATTTATCAAAAATATATCCATGAAAAAGAAAGGGGCTGCATGCACATTTTTGCGCATCAAAAACTCCATCATCCTCAACATGAAAAATCAAATAAATTTAATGGCTACCCAGCATAATTTTCCATTATAATGTCTAGCAGTGACAAAAATACAAAACAAAATTATCGAGGAAGTATTATAAAGATAAGTGGTTCCATGCAAGCAAAAAAATATCTAATAAAGGCATATTGTTTTGTAATCTGTTGTGTTAGGTACTATTGTATTTGCATTTGGCAATTAATTGGCATAAGAGCCAACTAACAAGGTTGATAGTGATCAGAAATACATGATTCGTTGCATCTTCTGCCAAAAATTAAGTATAATATAATTTAACAAAAGAAAAACATTACGATTTCAAACAACTAAGAGTTGATAAATCTGCTCGTTACCATGTCACGTTATCTCAAATATATAGATTGTGTTGACTTTTACTTCTCTAAAAAGGTCATTTGTCTTTGTTGTCTATTTTCTCAAAATACTACCAACTAGTTGTTGTGCATATGTTGTTTACTGCTCATATGTGTAGGTATAGCTCGGTGGTTATCATTGAGAGCACATTTTGTTCACCATCTATCTCTAATAAATGTATTTGTTAAATTAAAAATATACAAATTTTTTGCACTTTATCAAAATTGCTAGACTAGTCCACTTTCACTTGCTGTACAATGTTTAACAGATCTTAATATGTTTTATCTCCTGTAACTGACCTCATTCCAATGCCTGTGTGTCACTTCATGTTACTTTTCTGCATCTCCAATTGCCATGTTTAATGTTATGTTTTCCGTTAATTTGAAATATGCATTTAAGAAATATTGAATGCCGCTAAGCAGGCATTAGGAATTATAACCTAACTTGATTATTATTTCTTATAGATTGCTGATTTCGGTTTAGCAAGAGAATATGGCTCTCCTCTGCGTCCTTATACACAGATTGTTGTAACATTATGGTATCGTGCACCAGAACTATTATTAGGGTCAAAGGTTTGGAATATTTACTTTTAGTTATCGACAAACAGATCAACATGGGAATCGCTCAAAATTGAGAGATTAAACTGGTCGAATATGGCTGAACTCCTGTCAATTCTAAATTGCATTGTCTTGCATCGTTTTTTAACAGTTAAAAATTAATTGTGTTTCTTATGCATCGAAATATATGAAAATTCATGTTATGATTAGATGTTCCAATGTTGACCCATTAACCATTAACTTATACAGTTATTGATATCAGGCTCAATGAATATCGGTATAATAACCTTGGCGGACCTCGGTCATTATCAGCTGATTCACTTTTAAGATTTCTATAGAATTACAAATTCTATATTTACATTTGTCTGAATGTATGCTTGTTCAATGACTAATTAAGAGAATTTGTTCAGCGATTCAATACTAAATTAGGTAATGAGTTTGTTCAATTTGTGCGGAACTTTTGTCCAACCAAACTTCTTTTGTTTGGATTTCAAAACCACATCTTGTGATTGATAACTTGCTTTGTCAAGTGCATTCTGTCAGTCAGCACATGACAAGTGAATCAATGCAGTTAATGTGGATTACGTTAGATGGCAGAAACGCACTATCTTTTAGTTTAACTCGTCTCCTCTTTCCCGTCAGAATTTGATCTCATGATGCATGTTACTATATTATGATTTTTACTTTATTTTATGGTTTTAGAATTATACTACTGCTATTGATATCTGGTCTGTTGGATGTGTTTTCGCTGAACTTATACTAATGAAACCGTTGTTCCCTGGTAAATCTGAAATAGATCAAATAAATAAGATTTTCAAGGTACCCATAAATCAATCACATTTTTATCGTTGCCTCATTACTATATATGTTGCTAAGGGGAGCTGACTGACTAGAAATTGTACTTTATTGGCATTAGGTATATCACTTATATTTTGATAGTTGACATTAACACCAGTTGCATTGAGTAGTGATATAGGTCTTGCATTTTCCAGGTGATTGGTTAATTTCTTCTGAAGACAGTTCATGAGTTCATGAACGATTCATGAACTTCAGATTATTTTTTTACTTTTCATGAACTTTTTATAAACTTTTTCATGAACTTTTTATAAACTTTTTCATGAACTTTTCATGAATTTGTAATTTTGTATGAAAACCATATGAACAAGTTCATGAAAACTGTATTCGCCCTTCGCAATTCAAAATAATGTCGAATAAAGCCATAACATAAACTCATGAACTGTTTATCACAGGGTTTAATAATTTATTCTAGCTAAAAGCTAACCCATAAAGTAATAATCTATACTGCTATGAATGACTCAGGTCTATCACACAAAACTGCTCCATTTGATTTCAATTGTTACAGTTAGTTTGTGAATTGTGATATAACTTGACAGCTTACGTCTAGCTCACCAAAGTACGTCTCCTTTATTGAAACGATGCAGAAACTACTTCATATCATTGGTCAATCTATATAGCAACATTATTTTAAATCAAGCCTTTATATACAGACCACTTTTTGACAAATTGTGTACTCAATAGAATCACAACGAAATTCAATTTAATGAACCGATGTAATCAATTACCTATAACCAATGATACTGTACTAACATTTCTAATTATTGAATGCTTCTTGCTGTGTTAGGAGCTTGGTACACCCAGTGATAAAATTTGGCCAGGACCACCTTCGTATTCAGAGCTCCCTGCTGTTAAAAGGGTATGTTTCTATCACTCTGTCTAAAGTATCTTATTAGTTTAATGAAAATATTGTTGTAATTGTATTTCTTATTTACAAACTTAACTGCATTTTACTAATTAACAGTATGTATTGCATGGAATATTGAAAGCAACCTTAATTGAGAAATTGATACGGTATTACCGTACCACCCCTTATATTTCGAAGAAGTTGCTCTTTTACCTAGGGTAATGATTATAAATGCTATTCACTGAACTCAGCCCCTACACTGCAGATGATTTTCTACAGATTTCATGTCAGATAGAGCTCAGCTGTCAATGCACAGCGATACGCCGCATCTACTCATACCACAATTCCCTCTATTGCATTTCATCTGACTGGACCTTTATCCAAAATATCGGATGAGTACCATCAAACCTAAGGATGGCGATTTGAATGGTCCGGAGGAAATTGCATTGTGAGTATCCTCGGTGCATCATTGCGCATTGACAATTAAGACCTATCTACTATGAAATCTGTTGAAATTGATCTGCAGTGTCGCGATTGAGATCAATAAAGAGCTTTAGAATCATAGAGAAATAGAGGAGTGTACGGGTGCCTTCGGTAGGGTGATACCGTATAAATTACTTTACGGTGTTCTTTCACAGAGGTACACATTATAAAGTATTGAATAAAGAATTCTTGCTTGTCCACAATTTACCAGAGCTATATATGACAAAGTTGTATTATTACCATCTTCACTATCGTCTCCTATTTCAGACTGCATTTGTTGAACATCCATACAATATTTTACGACAGAGATTTGGAACAAACCTTACTGACAGTGGATTCAATTTACTCAACAGGTAAGATGTTTTAGATTTACAATGAGCGTTATTTATTATCTACAATGTCTAGTGCTCCCCACAGAGATATTGAAATTAGAAAATAGGTTGCATCAAAATCTATGTTTTTTATCATGTCTGAGAAAATGGCTTTTCCGAATTCAATTAGCTCAAGCACACGTGCTGGTTTGTCTGGCTGATGCTAGGCAATAGCCTCTACTTATGTTTTGCTCCATAAACTAAGAGTCGCAGCCATGGTTTGAAATACATGTACGCTGAAGGTCTGGCGTTATCATACACGTAGTCAATGAGCCATCTATTTATAACAATTTGGACATTCAACTTTTGGGGCTCGAGAATCGCCTTTTCCGTTCCATTATCCATTTAAAACGATGTTTTGAACAAAAAATTTCTAATTTCTAATTTTCTAATTCATGATTTTTTTTTGCGCGCTTTTTCAAATTTCACGGCCCTGGGGTTGACGGAACGAAAATGGCGTTCATAAATCGCGGGACTGGCATCTGCCCAATTGGAGCTGAGAGCGGCACATGAGAGAGTGTCCTAACTCTTGTAAATAGATGGCTCTGTTCACACAGGGTAAGGGGATTTGCCTACTATATTGCAGTGTTGCACATTCTTTACACTTTTCTTAAAAAATATCAATCTGAAGATTACCTCGACCTTGTGAAGTCAGTCATTTGAAAAAAGCTCCGTCAATGACCTCCATTATTTTGTGGCAAGCTAAATTTGTTTTCAGAACACACTTGAAAATCACGAAATGGTGTACGCTTCTGTGATATAAAGTAACTATGTGAACAATGATCTTCGTAAATAATCATCTTTTGGAAATGGAAACTGTAATGAAAATAGAGGCATGTACTTTCTTTTTCTGTTAGGGGGAGGGGATTCCTATAAAACGTGAACCAAAAATCACTCTTTTTCGATAGCATAAAACTAGAATTTGTCAAATGATGTCTAGTGAAACGAGAATTAGACATGTTTCTGTATAAAAAAATGGTAAAAATACTGAAACATATTATGTTTTGATATAGAGGGAATTATTTGTCTTTTTAGGTTCATAAAGCACGGTTTAAGAAAAAATTTAACTGCGATTTCGAACGGCAATTAGGCGGTTTTGATTTGCGTGAAACGTGAACTTTTCCAAAAATGTTACTGTGATCCGGGAGTTGTACCTCCTAGGAGCCTCCTTGCTAAGAATATATTTCCATGCATTGGGAAAATGATATTTGTGGTGTTGAATCATTTAAATTTTTTCCACTGAACGGAGATAATCAATATTTTAGAATTTGAGAATTTGAATTTTCTTCATTGCTTTTTATGATGCTAAGTTCTAAAATCGTATGTCTTTTTGTCTAGGTGCCTTACGTATGACCCTAGCAGGCGTATATCAGCACAAGAATCACTGGCACATCAATTCTTCTCTGTAAGTAATGTACTATGTATGTTATATCTTTTTAACGGAGGATTAGCTCAGATGACAGAGCAACCGAACTTCAGATCGGATCATATCTGATCGACTGTGGTTCAAATCTCCGAAGGTCAACTCAGCCTTGACTTTATCTGAAGCATCAAATGAGTACCATCTAAGGATGGCGGATGGAATGATCCAGAGGGATTTGCATTGTGAGTAGCTGCGGCGAATCGTTGCGCATTGATAATCGAGACTTATCTGCCATGAATTCTGTTGAAATTGATCTACAGTGTCGCGGCTGAGATCAACAAAGCGTTTAAAATCATTGCTCTCAGCAAAAAAGCCGCTCCTCTAGAAATAGAGGAGAGGTACAGGTGCCTTCGGTAGGGCGACACCGTCAACATTACTTTATTTTTTATCTTGTTTTGCCTCTTTCACGATCCATTTTGGTGAACACACCAGCAGTGTTCACTAGGCAGACGACTAGGCAAGAGTTTCTCATAAATTATTCAGCACAAACATAATTTCAGATACAGCATTGTACTACCCTCCTATATTGACATGATGCTTCAAGACAGATACTTAAATGGGAAAAGATCATACTGACATAATGTCATCATGTTTTCTAAAGTAAATCATCAATTATTCAACATAAAATGCTCCCTGCATTTGAAAACAAATGTACCGTTCGAAATAGCTGCTTGTTTGCATTGGTGGCGATTGATCTGGTTTGATAGGATATGCTCCGCTAGACTTAGAGAACTTAAAGGAAAAAGTTTACGTTTAGTGTCCTGCAACCCGAGAAATGGATGACCTCGTGTATATTCTAAGACTGTTTCGGCACTTTAGATAAGAAAACGTAAAATCTTTCACTGCAGTGTGGCAGCATTTTTCAAAGATGCTCCCACGAATTGGTTATCTACTCAAAGTAGCATGTGCTGGATGCCTTTTTTCCTTTGCTAGATTTTAGAATTGAATATAGCTTGTCGACAGTTGATTCTATATCGGTTTAGTCTGCACCAATTGATCCTGTTCCCTCGAATACATAAATGCGAGACATGCCTGACCGCTGTCATTTTCTCCATCTTTTTCAGGAATCCCCATTACCTGTCAAACCATCGATGTTCCCGACTTGGCCTGCTAAAAGCGAAATGGGGAGAAAAGCAAGGAAGCATGTTGCAAGCCCTAAAGCGCCAGAAGGAGGCGGACAATTCCCAAAAGACGGGGTTAGTATAATCAAATATATGATCATTTCTCTAATCTAGACAACATGGTATGCTTCTAATGCCTAGCCTGTTGTATTGCCCTGTTACATGACTTTTTATCCGAGTGTGGGCTTGCATTGTCAGATAAAAAGGGGACGAGGAAGAAAAAGCTGAATCCAAGCACTGTTGATATTTGACATAAGTTTCTATATTTTGAAGCAAGATATACAGATCTTGGAATCAAATGGAATGTAATTGCAGGATGTATGCCAAGAATATATTTCCTATGCAAAACTTTTAAGTTATGCAAATAGCAGTTGATGAATTGTAAACCATTTTGTTTTTGTTTTTCAGGGAGAAAGTGGTGCCAAAGGAGGATCTGGATTCTTAATGCCTGGATCTGTATCAAAGGGGCCTGGATTTAGTCTCAAGTTCTAAGTTTCGAAATCACGGATTTCTGCTCTGGGATTTTGAACACTTTTCGAGCGTCCACCGATGCATAAGTAATTATTGAATTATTTAAATACGATACTTATATATCCTTATGCATTATTGAATATTTTCATGTATGCTTAATTTTCAGCTATCGTTAGCTGTTATGTAAATACAACTATATTTTATATATATATATAATATGTAATTAAAAACTACAACTAGGTTCCTATCATTTAAAAATATTATTTTGAGAGCAATGAATATGCCTGTGTTTTGAATATAAACATGTAATTTGTATAGTTTTGCATTGTGATCATCTACTTTCTTAACGCCTCCCCCCACACCTTTAGATTTTCATTCCTTACACCTCTGGTCACAGGGTTGCATAGAAATAAATAACTGATATGATACATCAGCATAATAGTTATGCAGAGGATCAATGTCCCTAGTGCACTTGACTTGCTGCAAGTCTCGCTTATTATTATGACGATTTTGATATGTTGGCAGGCGATATACAATCCCTTACATTTCTGAAGGGCAGGCGGCTCTTCTGAATCTCTCCAATTACTTGTCCATTCGAATTCCTGATTCTCAATTCAGACCTATCGATTTCAGCAGATGTTAGACGCCGATTTTCAAGCCGTAAAGCGCTCATGAATTGACATGTATTATGGAGATGATGTTACAAGGGGTCGTCTTTTTGCGCAATGTGCAAGACTAAAGATGGCGACGATGCCAGCTCATACATTTACCTTCGCAAACTTATTCATGATTTTTCGTGAGTCTTTTATAATGCAAGATATTTAGCCCTACGACACGACTATATAGGCCTATAATGTACTACATGTAGACCGCAAAAGGACTATAATCACAGAAAATAAATTAATCGTGGTTCACGTGTTTAGGACCAAAAAAAAACTTTGGTATGCAATATGCATAATACCATCCTAGAATATTTGATTAAAAAATAGGTAGTATTGTCAATAGACTAATCTCAATATCTTATGCAATGCTAAGCTATAGATATTACTGGAGTGTTGATTTGATATGCTCAAACTACATCATCAAGCAATTCTACTCAAAATGCTTGTTAACTGTTTTGGTCTGTATTTATTATTTTTACTTGGATCATAATCCAAACGTTTTGCTTCAAATAGTCCTTCGAAATTCTTTGGTATAGGTGCATTTGTTTCTAAATACAATGGAACGAATTTATTAGTATCCTTTATTTTCTCCAAAATATCACCAAATTGTCTTCCATTGAATGTCGCTTCTTTCTGATTTCCAACTTGAAATTGTGTTGAAGTTTCATATTCAATCATTTGCTTAGCAGTGTTTGAGCAGATGAGCAATATGGCATCGCATTGTGTCGGATCCGTTACGTTGTAGAAATGACTAGTTTTGAGATGACGCTGAAGTTGTAAGTCTTGTATTAAATTATTTATTATCTTTCTCTCAGGTAATTCAGCGTAGAAGATTACAATGCTTTTTGGGAAGGCCATCCTATAATAGTGAAGATAAAAAAATTAATTAATTAAAAGGTCTGATCAGATGATTATTAATGACAACCGTGCGATATTTGACATAATCGCAGTCCACACTAATTTATATAATGGAAATATTTAAAAAGAGAACTTTCCGCGTGCTTCATGCTGAGCTCCGAAGTCCAATCCTGAACTATATGTAATGTAAACTACTCAAAGCAGTCATCATCTTTTTTGATGCCTATAATACAAGCAACCTAATTGTTTGCAAAAAGTTTGAAACATGTTGCCATATTTCAAACTCAATTTCATGAAGGTACATTTTAGCCCTTATAAATTATAAACGCAATCCTTTAACTAAAATAGCAGAAAAATATATCATATCATGCTGCTCATTTTCAACTCTTTGATGCATTATGAAAAGAACTGTACTAAGAATTTAGTACTGAAATGTTAACCAGAATACCAAAAGTACAAATAGCCAATATGTGGCGCAAATGATATATAGCTCTTGTGTATAATGACACTGTAAATGAACTATCGCTGTCATTCCTCCTTTTGGCAATATTCTTGATATGGTATTAGCAATTTTCCAGCAATTTGGTTTCGGTTACCAATTTCTTACTTCATTGAATATAAACATGTTTTGATTATAAATTAGCTTCTAATTAATTTACTCAGCATTATTTAGAATTGTAAACATGAAATTCAAGGTAAAATATACGATTATGCATATTGCCTATGACCGCGTCCAGACTGAAACTTTAGAAGAAGAAAGTGCGCTTTCTTAAGCAACGTTATTATCTGGCTGAACGCAAGCTATCCTATATTTTCTAATTGCGGACTGCTATCATTGTTTTCCAAAACCCAGTTGAGCATTTAATGTCACACATTTTTATTCTACAAAAAAAATCATAAACTGTGATGCTCATATATATATAACAGCGTTTTGTTTAAGGGTAGACCTATATATAGCGAAAGTTCGATATCTATTAGATGTCTCACTGAAACACAAAATCACAAGATAGGCGGAGAAGCAGTGAGTTAATGTCTTCTACTCCAACATGATATTTAACTGGTTATGTGTTGAATGATTGAATTGATTAAGAAAATGTAGAAGATTGACCTTTTGGCGGAATTATAAGAAAACAAAGGCTTGCAGGTATTATAGATATCAATTGTAATTTACTGAAATAATCAACCGACATTTTTTAATATTTACTTAACAGGTATATGGAATATATGTTCAATCGCAAAGATAAAGTAATACCACAAATGCTTCCATATTTTCAAAATTGGAACTGTGCAGTCACATTTTATAGAATTTGTTATCATCCCGATAAAATTTTAAGATCCATTGCATTCAAATGATCAATCCTTTTGAAAAATATTTTAATAATATGTGTTAATGTTTCATTGTAATCAACGTATTATTGTATATGGTATAAAACATTCAGTCTTCTTTTTTAAATATTCATAATTCAAACTACTCCTGATCAAATACCAACATAATACCAACATTGAGGAGCCTATAATACATACAAAACTGTACTTGAACCCATCGCTAAATTTATTGAAAATTGAAGATCCGCGAAAAAATTATCTCGAAGAAAGTCGTGTACAAAACTTCACAAAAACAATCAGATATATATAGCATACCCCTATCATGTGATGTAGAACAATAATATAATTAAGGAAAACAGTATTACATTAGATGGTTGCATTGTATAGATAGTTATATTTCACAATCTAAACCCATTTAATTATTAGCCTCATCTGTTAAATTGTTGGGTTTATTAAAATGAGTGCAATATTGTTGGACGACAAATGCCAATAATTATGTGCTGTTCCATAGCTATATACAATCCTTTTAAAAATCCCGATTATAATCTAAAGCAGACATTAATATACATACTAAAAATTTAATATTTATCATTTTAAAAGTATTTGTTGCAAGCCTATATAACTGACTGCGGCATCATACCATCAGTTCGTTCATGATTTCTGGCTAATAACTAAAATCGTGGATATTATATTGTGTATATTGATCGAAAAGGCAGACAAGGAAATAGTGAATGAAATAAAAAATAAAAAGATGTGGCAAATAGCTACAGAATTACAGAAATATTCAATTTGCGAGATGTAAGAAAGATATGAAATCAATTATATTAACTATAGGCGGAAACTTGTATTAATGATATACTGTTTCGACTTTCTATCAACCAAAACTGTATGTAGTTGCTGAAATTAGCTGTATCTATACATTTGCTTATTTTCTACAATTCAAAGAAAGCTTACCTCAATTTATAAAGTTGTCCACTGCTCCTCTAATAATAATTGTGTCTTACAAAAACACAGGAATAATTTTGTACCAAATCTTTCCCACACTATAAAATCGCTTCCTAAATTCAAACCGATTAAAAACCGTTCCTGTCATCCATACGGTAGCAAATTAAAATTAAAGAATTGATTCGATAAGTTGAATGACACTGTCGCTTTTTATGATGTTGTTAAAATCTCATCGCTTATCCGTAAATCACCTGCCCTTAAAATTGAGCGGTCTCATGCCGTTGCTATGGTAAAGCATGAAGCTGCCACCTGTTTTCATGAGTGTTTAGATAAAATGGTAATACAAGCTGCTCGAGTCTTTTGTATGACGTCATGTTGCATGTAAGCTTTGAATATCAAGACCTATACAAGGTATACGGTCACGCAACAAGTGCAGCTATAGACCCTTTATAGTGTCTACACAAGCGTGTGGAGGCTGTGTAATAGCGAGATAGCCAAATGTAAATGATTCTAGCCCGTTGTGTTGTTAAAATGTAACAATAAATTTTATTAATAAAGCGCTGTGTCTATTTAAATATTCAATAGCACTCTTTAAAATATTTAAATTTAAAATGAGTAAAAGCAATCATTAAAACATCTACATTTACGACACAATACGTCTGGTTTACTACCAATGAAAATGAGGTTACCTCTTTATTATTTACATCTCAAAACAATGTATGTATATAGCATTTAAACAAACATCATCATGTCATATAATCATACAGTGACTACTGACTACCTCGCTTTCACACAGCCTCCACATAGCGTACAAATGGCTTATACTAGATTATTTCATGATGATATATATGCAAAGTCGACATCGTCCTGCTTATAAACGACGTTATGACGTTTACTGTTAATTCCGAATTGCCAATAAATGTCTGCATAATAGTGAACATTTGTTTGCTGTTTACATCCACTCCAGTAAAATTAAACATGTAGAAAAAAAGTTCAGTGAAATTTTCTCATTATGATATTTCAAGTAAAATAAAGGAACACATCGAATTAATTGACAATGAACAACTTGTTTAAAGCCACGCAGTCGATACATTTTTTAAAAAATTTCAGCAAGGTTTTGATGTATCAGAATAACAAGAGTTTTAACATAAATGGGTAAAAATTTTAGAAGGGTAAAAATTTTCTATATCGAAAACTAGAAAAGATAATTTGTGTTTGTCTTTTAAATTTTCAAACCATTTGATTACGGAGAAAGAATTTTTCCATTGGTTGGCATTTGATTTTGATTTGATGTCGATTACAATTTTTTCGATTATTTTTTTGCTTACAATTCCGACCTCACTTTTTGCAGGGTTAATTAGTCGGCAGGTAGGGTTATGTTGAAAGTTGTCCTTATGGTCTTTGATGGTGATAAAAGCCTTTTGCTGGGCGATTCTCTCCGTTCGCTTGTCAATCCTTAGTTCTTTCGTAATCTCTTTTGCCTCTCTGTTGATCTTGTTCACTGTAGCTTCATTAGTTTTCTTGTAAGTGGATGTGATATTATTGTGTAGTAATTTATCATGTTGGCTTTTGTCAAGTTTGTAATAATTTCTTGTTTTGTCAGCAGGGACGAACGCTTTCGAAGATGTTTTGATTGCGTTGATATCTTGTCTAAGTTGGCGTTGGAATTTGTCATTTATTGGCCTGAATTGGATATTTGTTGTCAATTTCATTAAATCGGATTCGAAACTTTCCAATTCTGGGATCTGCGGCGGACAATTTCTAGTCTTAAATCCATAGTGGTCATCTTTTAAATTATCTAAGTTTTCTTTGTCGCTCTCCTGGAAGAAAAACGCTTTCCAGCGCATTCTTTTAATTACACTTTCAATTTTATCGATTAGCTGCATTACGTATGTTTTCCTAGGCGGTATTGGTATATTTTTCATAGAGTAAGTGAATGTGGCTTTCTCCATGTTTCCCTGCGTTAAGATGATAGTGCTCTACTAAGCGTTAGGAGCAATGTAATAATAAAATTTATGTTTATCTAATAGCAGATAATATAGGGCTCTATGTCTTCATTTGACAGAGCGGTAAATAATAATAATATATGGCGAAAGAGTCAAAGAATACACATTCTTTACTGTTACTCAAGTTTCACGCTTTTCACAGCGATCTTCAGACAGATTTTTTACTCAATGAAAAATATACATGGTATCTACGTTCTATGGTCAACTCTCCGTAATGCTGCTTTCTATTGTTTAATTGATACAATGCTATTGTTATTGCTATTGTTAATACAAGTGGTGGAAAAATGTGATGGTTTCCTTTATTCTCAGTAAATGATTATTTATTATGTTTTTGATTTATTAAAATTGGACAGGTAATATTTATTTTCGTGACGACATTTAGATATTAATTCAGTTTTTTTGTTTATTATTGGTTCTTCTGCGCATATAATATGATATTTTTCTAAGAGGCATAAATGGCATTTTTTCGTGATGTTGTTGTATGCTTTTGCATTAGCGATGGCTGACCATTCGATTTTGTATGTGATGTTTTTGTCTTTTAAATCCCAAACGTGTTTGGATAGTTGTGTGCTAGTGTTGTATTTTCTGTGTTTAAGTGTTGCCTTGTGTTGCGTGTAGCGTTGTTTGAACGTGCCTTCCGTCAACCCAATGTAGCTCTGTCCTTCTTGGTCAAATGGAGTAGTGACGTTTGCTTTATCGCTGTGAAAAGCGTGAAACTTGAGTAACAGTAAAGAATGTGTATTCTTTGACTCTTTCGCCATATATTATTATTATTTACCGCTCTGTCAAATGAAGACATAGAGCCCTATATTATCTGCTATTAGATAAACATAAATTTTATTATTATTATTATTATTATTATTATTATTATTATTATTATTATTATTATTATTATTATTATTATTATTATTATTATTATTATTATTATTATTATTATTATTATTATTATTATTATTATTATTATTATTATTATTATTATTATTATTATTATTATTATTATTATTATTATTATTATTATTATTATTATTATTATTATTATTATTATTATTATTATTATTATTATTATTATTATTATTATTATTATTATTATTATTATTATTATTATTATTATTATTATTATTATTATTATTATTATTATTATTATTATTATTATTATTATTATTATTATTATTATTATTATTATTATTATTATTATTATTATTATTATTATTATTATTATTATTATTATTATTATTATTATTATTATTATTATTATTATTATTATTATTATTATTATTATTATTATTATTATTATTATTATTATTATTATTATTATTATTATTATTATTATTATTATTATTATTATTATTATTATTATTATTATTATTTTAATTGTAATTTAAATATTTTTAATTTTCTAGTTTAAATTAATTTTAATTCTCTAGTATATAATTCGCACAATCTAAACGAGCAGCATAGCTCATATTGATATGCAAATGAAAATAAAATTTACAACAGCAACAACAATAACCAATCCGCGAGTTTTTAGATTGACAAGATATTGAAACGTTATTCAACTTTGAAACTGCATTTTATGGTAAACCTTTTTGTCTGACTGATATGTATTGCCATAAATGTTTGTTTTCCTTAGTTCAAGCTAATTGGTTTGTAACCTTCCTCGAGGTTGTGAATTTATTCCTGCTATATTTGTAATGGCTATAATATATAAACCTCTGAGTTTAACAGGCAGGTATATAGCAAAGCCCGTTTCAAGCCAATACAGTATCTTTATTCCACAATATTTTCGTCATCAATTTGTTTTTATAAATTTTTTACACAGGTTTTATATATATGGTCAACGTTTCCTGGTATTTTTATCCCGATAGAGTAAATTTGAACTTATGCCGGTCTTTTGTTATATTTTAAAAGCAGCGTTGATCAACGTTACAAAACAGGAATTTTAAAAACTTAGTTAATATCTTTCAAGCTCGTCAGAGAAGTATTTTAATTGTGGATGTAATAACATCAAACGTATTTTTATTTATCTTAAGCGCCCATATTCCCTTTTAAATTTCTATCTGTGGCTTGTGTAATTCAAGCTATATGTAGGATATACTATAAACGTCACTTACACCAATAATAGAAGAGCACAACAGAAAGAGTTCAGGAATTGGAAAATATATCCAATCAAATAATACAATCAAACAATAGATGATGTAATCGATGATTTTAAAATTTTAAAACATTGCCGCTCCAAATGGGATTATCAAACATTATGAGGGACTTATTCATTAGGGACTTACAACCAAACCTGTAATGGCCAATTATATTCAATACGATCAAAATTATTTTAAGTCAATTTCTTATTCTATCATCAAACAATTTTTGTTGTTGTTGTTTGTTTTACAATTAGGTATCTTAGAAAGTTTAAGTCATTTAAGTCAGAAATAAATAAATTATTTATAGTATACTTTTACTCTTGAAAATGTCGAAATGTCGCGTTTTACTAATAAAACACATGTAAAAGTACTGTTGTTTTTGATTTTTGTTATTAGATGCTATAAGAAGAAGATACTCATCAAAATCTATACAGACGCGATAACCATGAAGTTTTATTTTTTTGGAAAAGCCCAAAGATTTATAAACATTTCTAGTAAATATGATGATGACTGGATTTATATATACAATAATTGCAATATTCAATTATTCCAGAAAACTAAAACCGTCGGCATGTATGGTCGTCGCAACTTACGCATGAAAATCTAATTCGTGCTTGTCAGTCTGTTTAACTTGTTTGGAGCCTGCAAGAAAATCTTGTTCTGAACAAATATAGCTTTTTTTAATAGATTTCAATTGTCTACTGTCAAGCAAATTCTGCTTCTAACCTCGGCTTCTAATACATTTTTGCTCAAAACAAGAATTTCAAAAACAAGAGCTTTGGGTTGGCCATGCTTATGCCTGGATTCTGCAGCGCGATTTCGAGGATGTCATGCTTTTGTTAAAGTAAAGTGACAGTTGTTTCGTTGTCTGCGCGCCTGTCAAACTAGACACGGATTGCTCTAAAGCTCGCATATAGAATAGAATAGAATAGAATAGAATAGAATAGTGTATTTTAAGGCCTTTAAACAACTTAATACAAGTATGTATCTACGTTTTTATTTTATACTTTAACTAACAGATAATTCGTTATTTTGCTGTTGTTTCTAGAAGCCTGGTTTTTATATTAACTAATTTGGTTTATTTTGTCGATTTTTTAATAAAGCTGATTTAATTTTCTCTTTATATTTGCTGTTATTATCATTATGTAAATCAATATATTTGTTCATAAATTTTGCACCACGAAAAGAAAAAGATCGCTTTCCACGGTCTGAATTGACACGTGGGAGAATGTATAACTGTTTTCGTGTGTTATGTGGAGACTGTGATCTTTTGAATAATCGCTTTAAGTTTGGGCCATTTTCTCCTAGAGCTGATCGATGAGATGTGATGGCAGTTCTAAGTTCAACAGTGTCTTCAATTGTGAGCCAGTTTAGTTCATTTAATAAGTTCTGCATTGAGTCATATTTTTTTCTACCATCGATCAATTTGGCTGCCCAGTTTTGAATACTTACCTGTACTTTATGCAATTGAGTTTTGTTACATGACGACCATACTTCAAGTGCATAAAGGCTTGGTTCAACAATTTTGAATTCTATAACTCTCATAAATACTTCAGATGGAATATACTTTTTCTGCTTTGCAATTGCACGTAATCTATAGGAGGCTGTTCTTATGATCTGTTTTATATGGTTTTTGAAAGTCATTTCACTGTCGAATATTACACCAAGGTTTCGTGATGCTGTTACGTATGTTAATTTTTCGTTGTTTATTTCTATTTCAGGTAATTCGTAGTTGTTTACTTTTGAATGGCCTATGGCTATTATATTTGTCTTTTTTGCATTTAATAAGAGAGAATTTGAATTGAACCAAGATGTTAATGATTTAAGGTCTTCATTGATTTTGTGTTGTATTGATGAGACAGAGCCAGGAAGTTGGGTTTAAATGTATAAAGCATTTGTGTGTCATCGGCAAATTGTCCAGGGATTCCGTTTGAAATAGCATCTGGGAGATCGTTCATATATACTAGGAATAGCAAAGGTCCAAGTATGGAACCTTGTGGTACCCCACACGTTAACTTTACTGCATCTGATGTTAAATTTCCAACTTTCACAACTTGCTCTCGATCAGTCAAGTAAGATGACATCCATGATAGTGTACCGTCACTCAGCCCAAAAAGTTTGAGTTTGTGTAGCAGTATGCTATGTTGTAAGCTGTCAAATGCTTTGGATAGATCCATTAGTAGTAATAGTGAAAGTTCATGTTGGTCCATGGTCTTATAAATATGTTCAGTAATGTTCAATAAAGCAGTGATAGTTGAACGTCCGAGCTGGAACCCATGTTGGTATTTATTTAGCAGTTTAGAAATGTATGGATATAGTTGGAAATATACAATTCGTTCTAAAATTTTTGATAGCAATGATAGAAGGGCAAGTGGTCGGTGTTGATCAGGCGTAGAGGCAGCTGGTGTTTTAGGAATAGGAGAGACAATTGTGAATTTGAAGTTTGTTGGGAATATAGACGTTTTTATTGAAAGGTTGACTAGATCTCTGAGATAAGTGACAATAGCAGGGAGCGCGGATTTTATAATATATCCATTGAGTCCATCATTACCTGGTGATTTCCAATTTGGTAACTTACCAACAGCTTTGATGATGTCAATTTCTGTCACAGGTGATAGCTCAAATGATTGATGAAGTGGCGTTGTCGTATAGAGTAGTTTGGGGTTGTATGTGAGGTTCTTTTGATTTTCCTACATCGCTGAAAAATTGATTGATTTCGTTTAACTCTTCCCTAGTTGTTGCGTTGCATTTATGTTTCTGTTTCTTTGTTAACCGTTTAACTTGATTCCATATCTCCTTTACACTTCCACCACAGTCATTAAATTTAGTTCTGTTATAGTCTCTTTTTGCTTTCCTCAATTTGTAATTTACTTTATTTCTGAGTTCATGATAATTTTTCCAATCTTGTGGACGCTTTTTTGTCATTGCAACGTATCTAGCTTTATTTATTTCTTTTAAATCGTTTCTTAATTCAATTGTCACCCAAGGTGCATAGTTTGGACGTAAGACGATCGTTTTTTCAGGCGCATGTTTTTCAAGCGTATCATGTAATATATTTTGTAATATCACAGCTGAGTTTTCAATGTCTTCATTTTCTAGTGCTGTTTTAAATTCTGTCATATCTGAGTTAAAAAGATCTTCGCAGAAAGCCTCCCTGTTGAATTGGTTAAATGACCTGATAGTTTGAAATATCTTTTTCGATTTGTCATTAGTACATCTTAAAGTTGTTAACAGGCCAAGATGATCAGAGCTGCAAACTGGTATTGGGATGCATGAGTCAACATTTTCGCTAATTGATGTAGAAGAAATCACGTAGTCAATGCAAGTTTCAGTCGATTAAGTAACACGGGTTGAGTCAGAATTATGGGATGTCAAATCGAATTGTGACATTAGGTCTAATAGAGCAGTCTTTGATGGAGAGGTTTTGTAGTAATTGATATTTAAATCACCTGACAAGATAAAGTTACAATTTTTCTCAGTTAATGTTTCTAAAGTTTGTCTAATGAGATTTATAGCATGTACATAGTTGTCAAGTCGTGGGTTATAGAAGTTGATGATATAAAAAATGTTGTTATTCGCTGTTTGTACTTTCACCGCTATCTGCTCATATTCTGATCCATGTGCTTTTATTGTCATTGATATATCCATTGTTACTTTGAGATTATTCTTGTAAAATATTGCTGTACCGCCATGTATTCCGTCTCTGTCATTTCTATATAAATCGTAGCCAATTATTATACAGTCCATAGATTCAGGCTGCAACCATGTTTCTTGTAATAATATAATGTCAATGTTATTTTCCAAAATATAAATGTTTAATTCAGAGAGTCTGTCAGACGAAAGGCATTGCGCATTGATCGATAATATTTAATAAATGTTGATTTCGTTTGTGAATTACGTCGGTTGTTGCTTTGTCTACTATATATGTTCGTATTATGTTTATTAAATGTTAGTCAATCATTCATATTCTGGTTTTGATTTCTTTTCAAAGATTTTAGTTGAGTTAAGGTGAAGTTTCTAATCACCCATCTATCATTTGGTTCTATTAAATTATTTTGATTTATTATTTTGCAATCTGCTCGTAAGCTTGACATTAATTTCTGTTCTTCAATTGTGTAATCAGGTGAAATATAGACACGGTATAATTCACCGTCTTTCAGATTTTTGCATTTTTCAGCAGTTTTATTTTATCTTCAAAAGATTTTAGTTTTACCAAGAGAGGCTGAGGCAATTGATCAACTAATCTTGCCTTCCCAAGACGATTACATGAATCTACTTCAATGTGAATCCCTATCTCATTCATTGCAATATCTTCAAAGTACTCTTTGTCACTGTTGAAGTGTTTGCTGGGTTTAAGGCCTCGGATAACAACATTCAACTTTCTTTTGTCTTGTTCAGTGATATTTTTAACGGCCTTCTCGTGTAATTTCTGTTGAACTTGTATTTTCAATACATCTGCAAATGTTTTTACGACAGGGCTAGCACTGATGGTCTCATCGTTGTCATTATTGATTGCTAATTGTTTCTGCATTTGAAGTGATAAAGTCGTTAACTTTTCAAGTTGTTTAGATATCGATTTTGTACTGTTCTCTGTTTTCTGTAAGCTGGCTAGCATTATTTCCTGTCCAGACAGACTGTCATCAGACAACAATCCACCTGTAACTATGTCCGGTGAATTCCTGTCTGAATCTAAATTTTCAGCGTCTGAAATTTTCAACTGATTGTAAATGTCAATTTGTTTTCTCAGTTTATCATTTATCTTACAATTATCACTAAATAGATAAATACATAAGTCCAGCAGGTCACCTTTCCTTGCCTTCTTATTTAACAACTTACGAGATTCTTCAGCCTCATTGTTATTCAATATAACCATGAAATCATTATTCCATTTTGCGCATTGTATCTCCGTTTGTGGAGCAATTATTGCAGTATTCCCATCTTCGATAAAATTAACTTCAGGCATAATATCTTTATCGAAAGTTTGTTCAGAAGAAACTGAGATAGAAGAGCTATTTTCAGCTGACATGATGATATGATATGGATTACTTTCAATTAAATACAGATTAATAAAAAAAAAACATTGACAATGGCAGAGCTAAAAAAAACATGTCCATCGCGTGCATCGCGTGCAACAAAAATCGGTAGGTATAGTTTAGTATGGGTATAGGTATAGTGCATATACATATAGGTATAGTGCATCTTCGAGCTGAATATGAAGTTTAGTTTGACATTCCAAGGATTACTCGGACCATATTTGGTAAAAATCAATGGTTTGATGTTGAAAACGGAGCGTCTATAGCTTCTCTTTCTCTGTCGTCGCTGATATACAGTCATGTCCATTTTGCAAATAAACAGATAAATAAACATTGATTTTCACTTGAATTACAATCGAGATCCACAAAATAATAACAGGAAACTACTCAGAGCATCTGTACTTCTTAATTGAAGAGGAGAATTCTTCTAGATATGTAAGACAAGGCTACATGTTCTGTAGATGAGAATATGTACAGCAATTGTAAGACATAATAATAAATTCAAGCCGTTGAAAACTATCATTGTATGATAAATTATAACTATTTGATGACGAATTGTGATAATAATCACTCTGAAACAACACAGTTTATTCCACAAAAACCGTATTCTTGTCAATCGAAACTTTCGTGATAAACTTTCTCTACACAGTTCATTGATATATTTCACCCAATCCAGGGTAGATGAGTACTATTATACAAAAAATTGATATTTAGAGTTGAGTTACATATAATTTTACTAAAATACATACGTGATATGAGTTTATATATTTAGCTACTTTTAATTGTTTAAATCGATTTAATTATTATTATTTTTTTTGTTATTATTTACGATCTTATTCCGAGCAAATTTTTAATAAATGATGCAATAAATGAAAAATATGATGGAATAGAAGGACATTTTAATATATGAAAGAGGTTATAAGCACTCAGATCACATTGCTTAACATATACATTGTTCATTTGGCTGATGATGTGTTTTGTTTGTGCATATGTAATGGTGAAAACCATGAAACGAAGTACATGTTATAATATATACTTGTTTGGTTGCTCTGCTTCCACCATGGAAGATTCATCATGGGAGCATTCAAGTACCCCTGAGCGATCAATAAACGGGTTTTCTTGGAGATCGTGTTTTCGACTGACATATTTGCATCATTGTCGAAGTTGTACATGGATGCTAATGTTCTTGTAAGTGTTGGTTCTAGTCAGGAAGTAAATCAAAGTATTTGAGGTGTAGGATGCGACTTTTAGGGCCTTTTTAGTAAAGTTTGCAAGAATTTTGTTAATTTCAGTAAGATGGCTTGAGTGCATATATATGGAGAGATTACTTTGAAAGCGTATGAGATCATAGAGGTTATTTTCATATAAACTACTTCTGGTGCAACTTATTGTGGATATTCGAGGATGATGTTGTAGTGCTCCTACACACATTGATGATATGTGCTTTACTTTCTTGATGTGCTCCGCAAAGGTTAGGGTCTGTTGTAATGTGAAACCAAGATAAGTATAATATATTGCTGAGTCCAAAGGTTTGTTTCTGAAATGAAGTGTGTCTTTTGGACTTAGTCATCCACCATTGCAGAATTTAATAGATTTGGCTTTCTCTGGGTTAACTTACACGATTACAAGATTACAAGGTCGTCAGCATAGAAAAGATGTGAAAGGTTTGATTTAGAGGAAAGTGTCCCAGCTAGGTCAGCAACATGTAAATAAAAAGAGTAGGAGAAAGACTATCTCCTTTGGCTATACCATGGTGCAGTTTAATTTCTTTGGATAACTTTAATCCATCATCAATCTGGATATGATTATACAATAGAAGGTATTCTATAATTTGAAGAATTGAGATCTTATTTGATTTCTAACTTTTCAATAAGTTTGTTCTAATTATGCTATCGAATGCCTTTTTAAAATCCACAAATAATACGGATGACATCGTACCTTGTTTTTCTTGAAAGCGATTTTGGACGTCTTTGATTAACTTTTGGAGAGGCATTAGTGTATCCTTTCCTTCTTGAAAGCCAAGCCGTGCAGGAGGAATCCATATCTGAAATATTTTCATTTATTCTTCTGCTGATAAGAGATGTGAAAACTCTGAAAGGGCAGCACAACAAGGCAATACCTCAGTAGGTGTTCGGATTATCTTTGTTTCCTTCACATTTGTATAGTATTTTTATTATACTCTTTTTCAATCTATATGGTACTCCCCCAGTTTGAGACATTTATTATACAATTTGATCCAAATTGACAAAAGCTGCTCTACTGATATCGTAAAATGTTCATTGGTGATTCTATCTATAGCTGCTGCTTTGTATTCAGCTGTTGCAAATACTATAGTTTAGTTAAACTATTCAATGAATCTATTTATAAAAATTAAAATCTTGAATAACATGCATTTAAAATGTATTATTTACAAAAACAGTGTAAATTCAAGTGGAATTTAATTAGATGTGAATAACAAAAGTTATTTTGATCGATTAAAGTAAGAAAAACACATCGATCTGGAGCTACATAATCGAAGAAGTATAAAAATCCAATTTCAACGAAAAACCGATTTCTTTAGATAAAATAGATAAATCTAGCCTTGTGTAAACTGATACCCTATCTGAAGTTTTTGAGAGTGGACTTTTAAAATACTTTTGAAATCCGGATATTTGATTCTCTATACACCACCAACAAAATCCCAGCGGCCCATTTGAGTAGCGACATCATTTGTTTTTAATTTTTTTTTCTTTCTTTTCATTGGAATTTTCAGTTTCAATTGTTAGAGCAGTAGAAACAATAATCCATTGAATGATGCTGTTGTTTTATTTGTCAATTATAGAACAGCAACAAAACTGTGGTAGCTACCACATTAGCCATCGATCTACCACATCCATCAGCTAAACAGTTGTTTGGAATGTTTCAACGGGAATTTGTTGTCCTTTTTACTTCAGAATAAAAAAGATGTTTGTATTACTATAAATGATTCAAACAAAACGGAAACGAGACTAACAAATTGGGGAATTTACATTTTTGGCAAAAAATATATATTCAAAACAATGGTCTCGAAGAATTATGTTTTCGCGTGTGATGCATAATTTCGTGCCAAATCACGTTATACAAATGAGCAATCGTAGCTATACAACTGCTAAAATTCCTTGTATGAATCAGAAACTATGTGTTGTATAATGTTGCGTTTGTTTTTTATTTTGTCCAGAGCTACCATAATTTGCAATGTCCATCCTCTTTATATTGTAGGGCACATGTTTGTAAATCATTATAGTTAATAATGGCACAATGCTAGTTAGCCTAAATGTGGCACTTAGCCCTCTTAATTTGTTTAGTTTATTTGTCTAATAAATCTACAACTTTATACAAACCCTATTTATTTATAATATATCAAATGAATTGCTGTTATAAATTTTATATCTTGTAAATTGTATAGCTGCGAATTCTTGTCTGCTGACGATAGGGTGTCTTAATATCTGCGGAAATAAATTGTTTAGTAGCATATTGCTTTGGTGCTATCAATGAACTATTCTGTCGCTTATTGAAAATAAATTGTCGCTTGCTTGAATCATTTTTTTTTCAGCTTAGTTGCTGTCTAGTAATCATTTAGCCGCTGCTTCTTTTTTGTCTGATTGTTATAATCAAGAGAGATATGTAATGAGAAATAAGATAGTGCAACTCAAACTTGCGTTTTCAAGAGATTTTAAAACGTCATAGCTATATAAGCCGTCTTACCTTTGTATAAATAATTCAACTAAACTGTAATTAACATCATCAAACATGGAATAATTCAAATCTAAACACAGTTTATTCTTCACTGTGATTGGTAATCGTTACGTGAATGTTACGACATTTGGCGCTGGTCCAAACATATCAGAACCGTATTTAAACGTTTTCTCAAAGGCAAAGGAAGAAGAACAAAATCGAGGCTTTCTCTTTATTTACTGCTAAATATGTTGTACATTATTATTATTTATAGTTTCTCTGTTGACACTCTGGTAGTATAACAAATGCAGAATTGCTTAAATTAGCTTTAAATATATCAGATCCATTTATATGCATGTGAATATTCTATATATATAGGGCCTTTTCACACATGCCATGTTGGAGTGGTATAACAATACATTATGGGTAACGGTCTTTTCAAAATACATCAACATGATTATCAATCGTTTCTTTAAATAATTCTCGAGGGAGTCATTTTGGGAACCTGTGAAAAAGCTCTATAGTGATACAGATGTAACCTATTTCATAAACAAATAGTATTGACAGTTATTTCTTCATTCTGTTGACCATCATTTTGATTTCGAAAACATCTGCAAAATCTAGTAATTGGATGTAAATGTCTTCGTAGGGAACTCATTTGATACAAAGTAATAGTAGGATTAGAAAATGAACTCACTATTGCAAATGTCCAAGCCCATGGTACAAAAAATTGTACGCATACATTACAATTTGGATATAGATATATGATAACAGCTAATATACCTTGAGGACCATATGCAATTAACATAGAACCCAATAAAAACATCAATAATTTATTTAGTTTTTTTTCTTTCTTTCTATTGTTTCTTTGTTTGGCATTTTGAAATCTTGTTTCCATTGCATGCACTTGAGAATTAATATGTTTTGCAAATGCAAATACCTTCATTAAGCATAGCATATTAGCTGTAATATAAAATATTGAGAATCCCACAACAAGAAATAAAAAGGCATCTCTGTTTTTAGTAATAAGTAGAACACCAGGTATTGATATAGCTATTAACCAAGTAAATACGATCATAGCTAAAACGATTCTCCATGTGAAGTGCTTTTGATGGGAAAACGGATGACATACAGCCATGTATCTTTCAAAACTTGCAATTGACATAATACCCAATGAAGCAGTAGATAACAGATATCCAGATGGTACACCAATCATTCCTATATCACATGGCAATTCACCACGTCCTAATAGAAATGAATATATCATAAAACATGGCATTGTTATGAACGCTATTAGTGAATCAGTTAAACATAAATTTGACAATAATAACTTCATTCTTGATGGTAATTGTTTATCTTTGATAAGTGCATAAAGTAAGCATGAATTGGCACCTAATATCATGATCAAAAATGGTAGACACATGATAGAAACAGCTGTTGAGTTTATCTGTGATAATATTGTATCCATTCTTACAGTTTGTAAATAGTCGCATCCCATTTTCTTTCCGGTTAGATATTCTCATTCACCTTGGTAACATGTACACACGCTAACACTGAAATGTCAAACTATAAATGATCAAATGGTAGCCAGACGTCACTGTCAAACTGGTAAACATCAAACACCAGAACTCCCTCGCTTTTTTAGTGTTATGTATCATGAATAATGAATAAAGTTATATATCTCTACTTGACTGGCTACGAGAACAGTCTGCCTCTTCCTCTTCAAAGCGCTTCGATTAATTTCATATCTGTTGAGTCATTCTGAATAATCAAATAAGTAAGTTATATCATTCAATTAATGATAGCTTGATCTTTAAAAGTGGCGCACAACTGTAATCCATTTATATTAGTCGCAATATTTATTCCATGGTATTAAGTAAAAGTTTGGTAGATATCTGCATTCAGGACACTCTTCTGTTTTGGCATATCATCATTTATGAGCGCGTTCGGTAACTTCAAAATATGAAACTTGGTAATAATTTCGTCATTCGTCTATTATTCTCCGCTGTTTTCACTTGCAATACATATTCATATCCTGATTGATTTAAACTTGCGATTTTCCTATTGTAAGAGAGTAAAAACTAAATTGATAGATTAGTTATCTATATTATTTCATTCAATACAAATTCAATAAAAGCAGAAGGCTGCAATTATAAAACATGACAACAAGCGTTACAAACAGCTGTAATGAATGTTAGAAAGTGTTTACTTTTTGCAAATAAAGATAAGTAAATATTTGTTTAAAGCCTTTAAAGAGAAGGGTCAAGGTTAACTCAGGTTTTTTTATCACTTCTAGCTATTTACACATAACACTGAATATACATAACACTTTGAAATTGAGATTTTAGGAGTATTGTATTACCGTATATAATTAACTCGGTCAAGTTTGAACATCGCTCCGACTGAGAGTCCTCACAATTTGGTACTTCAATTTTTTCAATTGACTCTTTCTAGCCGACAATCATGCTTCACACGTAGCGGCAAAACAGCAATAACACATGGGCGGTATCTCGCAAAAAGGAGCCGGAGATCGAATTATAGTTAACTTGGCAAAGTTAAAGTCAATGTATTTATTGACTATGCTACACTCGTAAGATCACGCCTCGAATGTTCTCAAATTTTTAGGCATGTCATCCTGAAATGCTCTTGTATATATGTTCTTAATTGCGGGGTAGCTGATACATAGGGCACGTCTGAATTTCGGAAAACGGAAAGAAATCTACGGAAAAATTTTAAACGAGGTCTATTGTATTCTGCATTCCTGTAAACGAGTGTACCGAATGGGAATATATCGTCATGAGTGGTTGATGTAGATGCAGTAAATATAAGAGTTTGCAATTTTGCCTGGATTGTGATCATTTTGTCTATTTTGTATTCTGTAGCATCTGTTTTCATTCATGAAATTAATCGTCGATAGAAAAGAATACAAAATTGTAAATGTTTTTAATTAATTAAATACGAATTACGATCTGTACAGTGTTTGCAAGTAGCCGACAATATTTTGACAAACTAAGCATATTGGAGTTTACCTTCACAATCTGAGTTTTAAAAAAAGATTTCGATTCGTTCGATGTTATATATATACGGCGAATAATTATAATAGACCAAATCGGCTAACTCTTCAATTTTCTGATCAAGTGACCCAGATGCGGGACTCTTTGCGCTTTCACATGCAAACGTCCTTTCGCTCCTTGTTGTTTTACGAGAAGGTCGTACTTTTTGGATCTCATGAAACTTATTTTAAAATACCTCTGAAGTTGAAATGTCAAATATTTAATATTTCGAGAGGTATCATTCGATGTGTGGAAAAGATTTTCTGTCGATTTTGGAGTGGTGATGTTATTTAGAAGCTTCACCAACTTTGGCTGTGGAATGTGTGAATGGCCGTACCATTGGAACTAAAATGTTTTTATTTAACATGTTTTGAAAGCATTCGATGAACTAAAGTGAAAACAAAAGAAGCTAAACTGGAGATGGATATGCAGTATGAATTGGAAAGATCTTATTGTTTTGCATTAATTTAAAAATTTGAAGGTCACAGGCGATTTTATTGGGTCTTGAACTACTTGAATCCATCATCAATTTCCCATAAATCATTTAAAGACTAAATGTACGAGCAAATTACGAAGAGGAACAATATTACAGTCATTTCAAGCCAATAAAAGCCTTAACCTCACACAAATTGCAACAGAACCATTTTTCATAAATGCTAGTGTCAAATTTTATGGTTAACAACATATCCAAAATGTTCCGAATCCGAGATGGCAAAGTGCCTTAATTTCGCAATTTGATGAATGGCATTCCCAGTAGAAACATGAAAGCGAGGCTGTCAAGTATAAGTGCAATCATGTGATTTAATTTAAAGGAATACCATCAGAAATAGTATAACTGCATCATTTAGCTCATGTCATGTGCTTGGAATTTTTTTACTGTCACTTTGTATCAAATTACCGATGCGAGGCTATGTACGAAGGTAGACAAATCGACATTAAAACGGGAAAAACATGTACATAGTCAGTCAAAAATGTTATTAGATATGTTCTAGCATGCCATTAGCCTTATAGATCATTTAAATACTTTATTTATCTTATTCAGAAAATACAACTAAATATATACATTATATACAGCTTACCCAAACAAACATACAGCTTTGCTTAAGGGTTGACCCTGGTCATAATTTATTCAGCTTACTTGTGTAATGTAATTAATATGTATGCTTTTTATGACCAAATATATATCACATTACATCACATCACATCACAATGAGCAATTTTAGGCAAATATCTAGGATTGTTGCAATTATTTATGACAGAAATTGGCTCTTACGATTTGATGATAGGCCTGCAGAAAAACAACAGAAAAAGATATCAATTAAAGATGTCAAATAAAATTGCACTAAAGAACTAATAACGTAATTACTCCTCGATAGGACATTATTGTAACTACGCATAGCATAGACTACAGTTACCCAGTGTAAGAGTTAATTATAAACATGCCCCATTTATGTTTTAGCCTCGTTTGTAATTCATCACTTCTTGAGTTTCTAAGCAAGCAGATTTCGTAGGCTTTCGCTTGTGCAGCACGTGTCTCATTTCTGTTTTCATACTCTTCGTTTTTAATCTGTTCTTACATACTAACGGGCCATGTCTGATAGAATTAAATCACAGATGTCATTCCAGTTTACAAAGGAGATTCGGATATCTCAGAATGGTGGAAAAGATTTGATGCTGTTTCGTTGATAAAAAAGCTTTCTGTTATGGACAAAGCTACGGTTGTACCATTATTATTACGGGGTTCAGCATTGTTAATATATGACAAGATGAATGATGAAGATAAGTCGAATATTGATAAAGTCAAAGCAAGATTACATGAAGCTTTTTCTATATCAAAATTTGCAGCTTGGGAGCAGCTTCAATCACGCCGCCTGGAGCGCGGGAGAATGTAGATGTGTTCTACGCTGATTTACAACGCTTTTGGGATATCGTAGGTAAAGATGCTTTAGGAGCATCTTTTGTATCTGGTTTACTTCCTGCTGTTAGTCAACGACTAAGAACTTGTCGTGATGCCTCTGGAGAGACTCTTCTGCGACATGCTAGAGTTTTAATGGAGGCAGAAGTTGTTGAAGATCTTGTTGCAGTGAGTGTGAGAAAACCGCCTGGAAAACGATCGCCTACAACTTTAAGCAGAAGTAAACAGCTACTGCCTAAACCTTGCTTTTTGTAGGGAGGAAGGCCATTATGCGACAAACTGTCCACAAAGAAGCAAAGACGGTAAAGACATTCGGTGTGGTAGGTGTAATGAAATAGGACACTTTACGTATGGATGTGCCAAAATGTCATCGTCGGGAAACGGCAAAGGGGTCGTAGCGTCTGCGGAACAATCTATGGCCCAAAGAAATTACAAGACCTAATATATGTTGATGTCTTGATTAATGATTGTAAATGTAAAATGTTAATCGATACTGGATGTACTACCTCAATAATTAGTTTACAATTGGGGTGGAGAAATGGTAAAGAAAATTTTTTTTTTTCGTAACACAGTTGAACGTTATAAAATGTCACCAGAAATTCAAACTGCGTACGATTCAACAATGAATACCTGGATCGATAAAGGATATTTAATACCATATGATGAAAAACTTTATGGTGAACCAAAGGGACTGATACCTATGTTTGCTGTTGAGCAACCAGCTAAAAATAAAATGAGACCCATTTTTGATTTCCGCGAAATGAATGCAAATGTTGATGTTTATTGTGGTGGCAGTGATGCGTGTTTAGATAAAATCAGGAAATGGAGACATTGGGGTGTAAATTGTAGCATTGTGGACTTGCGTGATGCTTATTTGCAGCTCAATATTGCTTATAGTTTGTGGTGCTTTCAAACTGTTGTGTTCAATAAACACCGTTGGTGTTTGACCTGCCTTGGTTTTGGTCTGAGTTCTGCATGCACCTTTGATTATGTCAACTGTTTTGAATCATGTCCTTTCATTGAATGAAAAAGTGAAGGCTGGGACAGATGCTTATGTGGGTGATATCTTTGTAACTGAGAATGTAGTTACTGCTGCAGATGTTAAACATCATTTAAAGCAATTTGGTTTAGAATCCAAAGAACCAGAGCAGATTTCGCCTACCTCACCTGTTCGTGCTTTAGGATTAAACGTTATTAAGAAAGGTGATTCTCTATGGTGGGATCGTGCCAACCCAATTAAACGTCTTACTACTGATTATTATAATTTAACCGAACGTGAACTTTACTCCTTGTGTGGTAAACTTGTAGGTATCAATCCTGTTTGCAATTGTTTGCGTGTCGCATGTAACGTATTGAAAAGATTGGCCAATAATACTGATTAGGATGATATCTTGGATGAAAGTATAACTGAAAAGTTGAGAAATATATACTAACGAGTTGAGTTGAGCGAGCCATGCAAAGGTCGATGGTCTGTCGTAAAATCATCATCTCTGAGAATTTGGTGTGATGCAAGCTCTTTGGCTTTAGGTATTTGCATTGAGAACGATGGTCATATTATCGAAGACGGTTCATGGTTAAGACGAGATGATAGTCACATCAATATGGCAGAATTGGACGCAGTGATAAAAGGACTTAACATCGGTATTTTATGGAATCCATCCAATATTGAACTAATGACAGACTCTTTAGTAGTTTATTATTGGTTAAATGATGTTTTATCGTCAAAATCTCGTGTAAAGACAAAGGCAAAGTCTGAAATGC
Source organism: Haliclystus octoradiatus (assembly GCA_916610825.1). Taxonomy (NCBI): domain Eukaryota; kingdom Metazoa; phylum Cnidaria; class Staurozoa; order Stauromedusae; family Haliclystidae; genus Haliclystus; species Haliclystus octoradiatus. The sequence continues at coordinate 25,449,997 of OU744448.1, forward strand.
TTATTAGACGGCGACTACAATTGATTAATGAATTGGCAGGATTATGAATTGAAGGTAAATGTTGTATTAGTTCGATCCGAACAAAATCTAGCTGACTCATTAACTCGTGTTCCGTCTAATTGGCATGTAACTAAATCTGTATTAGATTCCACTGAGGAATGTTTTTGTCTGCGTAGGTAATACAATTATACCCACTGTTCAACATTTACACTCTATTTCACATGGAGGATATGCACAGACAGAATACTTGGCAAGATATTCTGGTTTAGATTATTCCAAAGAAATGATTGACACTGTGATAAATTCAGGCAATCAATGTCAATCAGTGGACCCGTCCCCCGTTCAATGGGAAAAGAGGAAATTGTCTGTGAAGAAAATGCGGAAAAGGGTAGCTGTAGATGTAGCAAAATTTGAAGGATACAAATATATGACATTTATTGATTGTGGACCCTCCCGATTCTGTTTGTGGAGGAAAATATTGAATGAAGGTGAGCATCAATTTCGGTGACTGATGCTGTCTATTGGTATAACAATCTGCCCACTAATCAACGTGATGTACCTCCTTCAGAACGCATATATGCATACAAGCCAAGACTAAAGTTATCGAAACCTGATATTGTTTCAGAATTATTTAATGTTATTTTTCCTGTTGATTGTCCTTTCTGGGTAAAACCGGATCAAAGTGTACGTTGCTTTCGTCGCTGGTTGAAAGGAATTATTATTCAACAAGTTTCTAACCTCAAAGCAAAAGTTTTGATTAATGAACATGTTTCTTTGAGACATATATCACATTTACGAATGCGTAGAGAAGATGATGATCTTAATGATAATGATAAACACAGTAATGCAGATGATTATGAACATCTGTCCGAGTATTCTGATGATAGCAATTGTGATCATTTGAATGAACGTATTGATGATGCAATTGTCAATGACAACATTGCCAATATAGATGTTAACGATGATGTCATTATTGAAAGAACTGTTCGAGTCAGGCGAAGACCTGCTTGGTTGAATGATTTTGAATAAAACAATATATTAGAAAATAAACTGTTAAGATTTTGTTAGAATCTAGGTGTAGATTTCTTGGAAATCTAGGTGGGGTGTAAGAGTTAATTTTATACATGTCCTATTTATGTTTTAGCCTCGTTTGTAATTCATCACTTCTTGAGTTTTTAAGCAAGCTGATTTCGTAGGCTTTCGCTTGTGCAGCACGTGTCTAATTTCTGTCTTCATACTCTTCGTTTTTAATCTGTTCATACACCCAGTCGTTCATGTTAATAACTTAACCACGGAATGAATATTGAACACGGGAGCTTCACCCTAAGGTATACCCAAAATGTTGACTTTATCCTATATCCATATAAAAGTCACCTGTATACAGCAGCCACCTGTCAAAAGTGGTCACTCTTGCAATGTCGTATAGTATATTCTATTGAATCAAAGATCGATGAGCTTGGCTGCAGTTTTGATGATTTATCCTTTTTCTAGTTCTTGATTCGTCTGAACAGACAAAGTAAGCTTGTACAAAGAAAATAATTAGCTACATTTTTAAAATTTGCAGTTAACTATAGTTTAAAAACTGACAGTGATACAAATATAAAATACGGTAAATCAATCAATCGAACAGTTTCATATTCCATTAATCGATGATAACAACTACGTAAAAGACTGGAGGAGTAGCTCCTTTTCTATTTTTCCGTAAATTTCTTTCCGTTTTCCGTAAATCAGACGTGTCCTGATACCGATAAGATACATAATAAACATAATTGACAATATTACTATTTACTAATACACGAAATAATCTAGATATATAAGATGTCATGTAATAAAATTAATGAAAATCTTCAAAAGTGAGTATATTCGAATGTTCGGATCACAATAGGGGTTCCAAAACGAAATATCCATTCGCAAAATGGCATTTGCCGCACGTTTTGTGTTTCGATTGTTTGTTGGTTTCAAGATTTTAATAAGATGAAACTAGAGTTATGATTTGAATTTCACAATTCCTCTTTTTATAACAATGCGGATTAACATGCGGATTATTAGGATCTAACCAGTTGGTGGTCTCCTATCTACTTGTAAATTTCCTGAAAAACTTCCAGCTTTTCCGACCAATTTCCAACTAATCGTGAATGTACCACCAAAAAATATATCAAAACATACTCATGAATGAATGCCTTTACAACATTTGATTAATTTAATCCTTTTGAATTAACTCATCAAACTAAAGTTTCATTAGTCAAACATCAAATATATTATACTTGGAATAATTGTATTTCCAAACCTAATTATGACCAGACTCAATAACAATCTACTCTCATCGTCAATCTCATCATGTAAACTGTTTATTGGCTGATTAAAGTATCGATTCAGCTTGAATCCTGAAGCTATGTAACGCAGTTTCCTGCTGTTCAGGAAGTATCCGATTAGTTTTAACAAAGATTCTGAATGATTGGCCTAGTGGCTTGAAGTGTTTTCTCAATGAAGTCATTTGATATAACGTAATTAGAGGATTAAATAATGAATTTGAAATTGCTAAAGTCCAAGCTAATGGTACCAAATACTGTAGACATACATAACATTTTGGTTTGAAAAATATAACAGTAGAAAGAACACCTTGCGGAACATAAGAAGCCAGCATTGATGATAATAGTAACACCATTAATTTATTCAGCTTCCTTTCCTTGTTCCTATTATTCTTTCGTTTCACATGTCTGAATCGATCTCTCCTTGTTTCTATTTGTATAGTGATGTGTTTGGCACACTTCAGTAATTTTAGATGACAATAGACAAGAATAGATATATGTAAAATTGATTGCCCGACAATAATAAATGAAAATATTTCAATGCTTTGTGTGATTAATAAGATCGAAGGTGCTATTAATGCAAAAATCCACACCATCATTATCATCATCATAACACATCTAAATGTAAATTTCTCTTTGTAAATAAATGGGTGACATACAGCTGCATATCTTTCAATACTTGCAATACACATAGTACCTATTTAAGAAATATATAGTGATAAAAATTAATAACTGCAATTATAATTCCTATAAATCTTTGAAGCTATGTATACTATAATACCAAATGTAGAGCAAAAGTTAAACTGAATGACCATAATCCATCCTCACTTCCAAAACTAAATTCATTAAAATGCAATGAACGTGTTGTGAAAAAACACCATTCAAATATTGTGAAAACCGCAAATTTTATTGGCCATTAAAAGTTTGAAAACCATGAAAATATCCATATTCACAAATATTAAATTGTGAATATGCCATGAAAATTTCATAAAAACCCTATAAAATATCACGCTTACTTCCCTCAGGGGGGTGACTCCCATATAACGGCTACACGGCTACACGGGAACGTGCCCCTTTTTTTGGGTACATATTCCAGCTGAGAAAAAACATTTTGGGTATGAGATTTCAAATTTAGAAGCTTTAGGGTATCTTATTTTTTACTTTTTCAAGAATCTTTGAAAAATTTTTGCATCTATTTTGGAGTGTATTTAATTAAAATCAATCAACCTGCTGGACTTTTTGGGCAGCATTAACAGAAACTTTTGGAACTTTTTGGATACTTTGGACCTTTTTCAAAGTGGTACCCCCCATTCCTGAAGAGCTGGAGTTACCCCCGGATTACTTTCATGGGTTTGGTGTCAGTAGTGCCGTGAGTCTGAAAATTATATAAAACTATGTAAAAGTATAATTTACTGTACACACCTATAGATGCTATTGACAACATGTAGCCAGAGGGCACACAAACTATTGCAACATTGCATGGTAAATATCCTTGTCCTAGCAATAGACAATATGAAATGAAGCAAGGAAGTGTTACCAAAGCAACAAGAGTATCAGCAATCGATAGGTTAAATAATATCATCTTTGTTCGTGATGGCAACAGTCGATCTTTTACAAGTGCATAAAACAAAACTCCATTGCCCAATAATGTCATAAATAATAATGGAATGCAAAACATCCCTACAGCAGTTGAATTACTTCTTGCTGAATCTGTTTCTAATAGAATTGTTTGTAGATAAGAACAAGTCATGCTGATTCATACAATTGATGAATGCAATATATCTTTTGAACAGTATACATATACTGAAATATTAAGCACCTTGTAAATCTTTATCTACGAAATACATTATACAGTCTTTTAAATACAATTGATTTAGTTGAACTTGGTTATGAATCCGTAGAAGGTCAAATACAAAATCAGAATATGTAACAATAATGGATTCAATGCAGACAAATAAATAGAAACCGTTTTTCAGAAGTTCTTCTATGCTTATCCATCACTTCCAATACTAAATTTTGGTTATGGCTGCTAGAAATACACTATGCGATAGTAAAATTATGCTATAGTGTTTTGGGGAAAACGCATTTAATTAAAAAATTCGATATGCTAATTATTGTTTGCTTGTTATTGTACGCTTTTGTTATTGTATGTCAATAATAAAAAGGCAGAACAGAAATTAAAATAAACACAAAGGGTTGATTTAAATGTAGTATTTTGACACGACGAAGGAAATTTGAAATAATTTGTTATAACTTTAACCCAAATAATTTGTAAACATTCGAAATAGTGTAATTAGGTGATCAGAGTGAAAACACAACACGAAGAAATCCTGAGAAAATAGAATATCATAAGTTTATCATGTAGGCAAACTGCATGACTAAAAAATGAACTATTTTTTAATTTATTTGATCTTTGCTAATTGTAGGGAATTTATGAATTTGTCAAGACAAAGAAAAATGGATGTTAATATTATCGATAATGAAATGAATCTTCTCACTGTACATGAGAAAACGAGAAAATTCTTCAGATATATGTAACCCTTCATTAGATTCCTATAAATCGCAATTAAAAACACTTTTATTTAAAAAACATTCAGTTTGTATAATACTTGTATATAAATTCTGACCATTTTATCTTATTTATTTTAATTACTAAATCAGTTTGATGGTTTACTTTTATATTTTTCTATATAAAATGAGAGTCAAAAATGAAAAATTCTAGATTTCCGCAACTTCAAGTTTCACACCAGAAGGTGATCATCAGGCGATTTATTTCAACTATCCTACAAAAATTCATCCTATATGAGCTACTCAGTTATACAGTCGATTGTTATTGACTATGCTATTGTTTATTTGATTATGTCTATTGTATAAAATTCCTGATTTAGTTGTTACGATGTATTTAGATTAGTGAGATAAAAATTTGTTGTCGTGGTGACATTTGGAAATCAATTTCGATCTTTTGTTAAGTAGGTTGTCTTTCTTGTAGGTTAAAATGTGATATTTTTCGGTTAATGTGAAATTGTCAACTACCCTTGTGTTGGGTAGTACCAAAAATAATTTTAGCTTCTTAATGAATTGTACTTCAGCTAAACAATTATTCTTCCATGAATTCTTCGTACAGATCAGTCAAGAAATGTTCTTCAGGTGTCTCCTTTGTTGAATTATCAGGAGTTAAAGATAGGACAATAGAAAATTGTCGACTACTCATTTGCTAGCATTTACTTTATAAGATTGTAAAATTTTCCTCAGCGAAGTTTATATCGTTCAAGTTAGTCAAGTATTACCCGTTCTGCTTGGCCATTTGTCGCTGGACGCTAGGTTTTACACGACAAATTGGGTTTACTAGAACAAGTACACCTCACCATGTTCTTTGCCCTCGTTGTCTACTGCCCTGAATAGCCAATTGTGTTGAACTCGGGACAATTCGAAGGTAAAAAAAATGGTAAACTATGCGGTGAGTTAAACTAATAACATCTTCTAAAAGGCAGAAATCAGAATATAAACTATTCAAATCAGTAATTACCATATGCTATAAATTATTACATATAATTTAAATGTTGATTTTGTTTAGTTCATTGGACAAAGGCAACTAACACTACTGCATTTCTGCTTTTTATTCTGAAAGAATAGTTATCAGTTTATTCATAAGCAAAACTTGCATGTTTTTGGACACTTTTCCTCTAGAAAAGTTCTAAAGCTCTCCATGTGACACAGGCTTGCATACCAATTGCAAAACTCATAATTGTCTTCGCATTTTACTTGATTAATGCTCCACCATGAGCCTGAAAAGGAAATTATCAATGAATATAAATAAGGAAGTTCGGTACATTTTAAGCATTTTCTTTTTAATTTAAAGTGCTAAACACTTGTGTCTATTATTATCAAATAAAAAATGGATGTCGCCTTTTTATTATTGGTGTTTTATACAACCACACCTTTGGTCCATTCCTTGTTTTCATATTGATTTATTATTGGGGATAATTCAATAAAATAATTTGAAATAAAAGAAATTAATCACACTGCTTCAATCGATGACCCTGAATGTTGCAGTTATGACTACATCAAATGCAGAGTTACTCTCAAATGTGGAGGAATTTCCATTAATATAATTTAGACGAAGTAAAAACTTAACATATTCCTTTTCAATTGCAATAGTTTGATGGATGCTCACTTTTGTCATCAAATTGTACGGAATATCGACTTTCGACAACACACAAGAGTAAATGATTTACAGTCGCAGAAATCTGTGCAGTTTTTTCTCTTAATGACCTAACACCTAACGTGATTATAACTTACTTGGAACGCTTTAGTCAAGAACTCTAATTTATAGCATCAGATAATCTGTGCAATCTTTTCTCTTAATAATCTAACTTTCTTGGAACACTTTAGTCAAACACTCTAATTTACAGCTGCAGAAATTCTGTTTAATCTTTATTCTTATTAATCTAACTTTCTTTGAACACTTTTGCCAAGCAATCTAGCTTAATTGCATTATAATTAAAACGTAAGTGATGTACCCACTTCTTGGCAAGTTGACATTATCTAGGTATTGACCATGGATGTTACCAGGGGGTGAATAAACGCAAACCAAGAAGGTATATTGTGTCACTTCTGAAGATTTTTCTGTTGCAAAACAGCCAACTTTTTCAGTTCCTGCCCAAATCATCTATTGTAGGAAAAATAGTTTTTTTAATTTTCAATTATTATTGTTAAGTGAAGTTTTGACAATTTATCCCGAAAGCGTGTCCAAAACTTGCTATTCCCAATCCACTTTCTGGTGAACAAAACAACTGGATTGAAATATTCAATACCTCACACACGCGGAGGGGATATTTGTCAAGAATTATTATTTGGAAATCTGGAAAACATAAAATGCCTTAAAAATTATGTATATGTTCAGATTGTACATCAAGAAAATCAAAGCTGCAAATCCATGCGATTCCTGTAGTGCAATGAATTAAGAAAATTTCAAATAGATGAATAAATTTTCAACTGAATAAACCATGGCACTCTTGGTGTTTGAATTGCTCAAAAGTAGTATATCGTTTCTTTTGAATTGTTTACATTTCAATTATTATGATAAAATGATAAAATGATAATATAGGAAATTTTACATTTTACATCTAATCAATAACTGAGAGTCATACCTTAAGCACAATAGATTGTTTATTGGAGTCATAAAGACATTCACACAGGAATCGAGCCACTGAACAATACCATATCTAGCACTTAATACTTGTTTGGAAATGCAAGTATCAAACAGAAATGACATAAATTCAATGAATTGTAGCTTACATATTTTTGGCGTATTTTGTTGCTATATAGGTGTGGAGTATAGTATGGAGAATATAAAAAAAATTCATATTAACTAAAAAAATTGTAATAGAAGCAATCAACAAAAGATCACTCTCAACAGTATTTGATTGACTCCTTCTAAAGAGTTGGCCTATAAAGAAATGAAAAAGTAATTTCCCTCATTGATCTTCATGCATGGGAAAAAAGAATGCCACAGCTTCTATCCAATGCGTTTCTTTTTTAAAATAGACTGATACCTGCGTGAAATCTGGCGCAGAACCAATCTCTGAGAAATAGTCGTATTCCTTGCCTTCTTTATACCTGCAGATAAAAAAGAAAAATTTGAATGAAATGCTTGAATCCGGTATTTTGCAAAACATTCTGCAAACATATTTGGTATTTTAACTTAAATGAATTATAACTTATTGTGCCATGATGGTAAGTCTGTTTTGGATTTATACTGAACAATTCAATACAGGTGAAAGTAAATAACGATGAGTGATAATGATGATGTTTTGCTTGGAATCACATCTACAGATTCATGTTTAGTGGCACTTCATATAAACTCAAAAGTGGATGAGTTACTCCTTTGCATAATATAAAATGATTAACAGAAATAGATTGATTTTGAATGCTCCATGCTGCATTTGTAGCTATTAAGATTTAGTTAGAAATATTACTTGACAAACCATTTTTCAATAACTTTTTTCTCCGTGCTTGAATTTTTGCCTTCACCTTTCAGTATGCCAATATTTACTCCCATTGGTATGATGTTGCCTTTCTGAGGATATTTTCCAGCAATTGAAGTTGCAATGGTTTGTGCTATTTCTTCTAAAGTTTTGTCATAGAACAATGAATTGGTAAAATGATGTTCGGAACGCAGCTTGTTGTGTAGTTTTAGGATTAATTGTGAATCCACTAAAATGATACAATAGTATTCTGCAATGTATACACATGCATATTGCATATGAATGACTATTTTTTCAACTCTATTGATCGTTAGCTAATTTTTAATAATCACATCCCTAATCAATCACACAGTCCTTGCATTGGGATTGCAATACAAATTGGAACTTATTATCTATACCTTACAAGAAAATAATATTTCGCCATCGATACTGCTAACATAATTCCTATTGAAACCAAACTTTAGCCTATGAAAATTATGCAGAATTGTTCGAGATAAAAGTACGTTAATGTAGAAAAAAAAAGTTGAAAATGTTACACTGTAACTGGTGCCAGGCCATTTTCGTCGAAATGATATGTGTCATATTGAAAAGCTTGGGTGTAAAACTGATTTGCATATATCTTATTTTTTCCGCTGTTTTTTTTTACCTTGACATATATTTTTGAATTCTACCGTGTGCTTTTTTGATTGGAGAAGAAAGTTATTTCATGATTAAGCGTTACTGTTAATTGAAATTTCAAAACACCACAACAACTTTACGCCAAACCTTTTTAAGATGACCCATATTAATGGACATCAAGGGCCTTGCACTAATTTTGCTGAAGCAGTTTTAATATTTTATCTTTCTGAATTGACTTATATTATTATACAGAACAATTCTGCGCTCATTTTCAAACCGAAAATTTTCAAACATCAGATATTTCGAACTGCGTAAAAATATTTGACTACTATGCTATCCAGGGGCTCTTTCATTGAATTCGTGGACACCGGCATCATTCTAATTCCAAATGGAAGTGAAGTGAATCTTGGTCGTTCATTACAGTAAATTATTTACCACACAGGCACCAGGAACGTGACAGGGCATCTGCCAAAGAGACGGTTATTCTGAAGCGATTTTCTAGCCTTTAAGTATCAAATTTACTCGCAAAATAAGGAATCCAGGAGAAATATACTAACCAGCAAGCAAATATCTTTACAGATTATCGAAACATTTTGCAGAATTAAAAATTCAAAACAAATTGCACTACTTTTGCAGAATCAGCATTTCTAAAAACATAATTTCATCCTATATAACTCTTCCTATAGTTACCAACTATTCGATTCCTATCTTGAGGAGATAGCTGCATGCCTTGCATTGAAAGGAAAACTCACAATAAGCAACCAAAAATATACAGAAGTTGCAAAAATTCACAAATAATTTAAATATTCCTCAAAATAAGAGCTAGTATCGTGTGTTCTTGAAACATAATCATATACAATTCAATAATATGCTCTTTCAAATCACCAGTAGTGTGTATATGTCATAACAAACATTAGGCTATTCTAATTATCAAATAAATGTGGACAATAAGCTTTTCTCTGTTTCTCTCATCAAACGCTTCAATTTATGTCAACATATTTTCCGTCAGTTCACCATATTAGATAAATGTATTTAACAAATGTGAAAAATGTGAAAAAAACATTTATTTTTAAAGCTAGGAATCCATAATGTTGTAATACGGGGTGTTGTAAGTATCAATTCTTTTAATTCCAAGAGTAGATGAAGATTAACCACACTACAGATCACTGTATCATAACCCTTTTGTATCATAAACTTTGAATTCGTTCAAACATTCTAAGGAAAGTGTAAAGTTGCCTCTGATTCCTCTGGTAATGTCATAGGATAGGATAATTGCATGCTTTATCAAGGATAGTAAGATGAAAAATGCCCAGACAAAACAAACAGAAACAAATCGGTGATAATGGGCTCGTTACTTTCCTTTTGCCTTCTCGTTTTCTTCATATGTGCCTCTTGTCCTGCTATGAGACTCATTCAGTCTACAAACATGTCAGGCACAGAATGTTTTATCCAAATTTTTAATTACGCGAAATAAAATAATCATTCTTAATTGTTGTAAAGTTATTCTTCATTAAAGCCATATGTATATGCTGTTACATAGCAGAAACAAAACAAATTCATTCATTTATAGCTAATGATAATTACAATAGCCTCATATTAAATCTTCGTTATCTTACCAGCCCCAGGAAGAGTAGATAATGCCATTGTCACTGTGATATTATAGGCTGAGAACCAAATGAATGCAATACCAAATGCAAACCCCGCCATGCTGATGTGAATCTATCAAAATAAGCTTTCATATAAATTAAGAAAATGATGCTTCCAGCAGATGTAAATCCTTCCTCAATGCTCAGTATAAGGATCAGTGAGCGCATTCAATGGGAAACAGTATATTGTGATGCAATAAGTTAACTATGTCAGTGATATCGCACATACGATATACATATTCAGGTCAAGTAGATGAAGCAATCTTGATTCCTACTGTAACTGGATTTTGGATTTCGAAAAATATATAAGTGATAATACATTTAATTGAAATTTTCTTCAAATAAATCAAATTTGATTTTCCGAAAGACTAAACGCAATTGAGAAGCAATCGATGTCCTGGCTCATTCTAGAATCAATCTTCGTTATTAATATTACTGAGCCATTATCTGAATAGAGATTAAGCTTTAGATTTTGGGAGGAGGTGTCGGAAAAAAGGAAAATCAAACTTCGGTTTTGAGTTTTCTAGCCTTGCTTACTTCAGGCGCGCCTTCATGTAATAATATATAAGTTTTTGACATTGAAATCTATTTAATATTGGAAAGGAGTTAAATTGTAAACGATAATTGATATTTGTGATTCCTTGGTTTGATTACGCTATCGAATAGCGCCTGTAAACATAATTGAAAATATACTAAACCTTTGATTCCAAGTGGATCGTATTGCCTATGAAGTGGATATTCATGAGAGACAACAATAATATAACATGTATATATAGCCTACCTTCAAAGTTATGAAATGATATTCCAATTGAGAGCCTCTAGTGCCTATAATAGTGAAATATTGATATTCTTCTTTAATAGCATTGAAAATGAAATAATGTTGATATTTATTTAGGCCCAGACATATCTCTTCTATTTTCACACTTTCCAATATAACACGTAAATGAAAAGATTAACTTTGTAGATACATGCTCAAGGAATAACACATCTTTGCCAACATTTTCCTGTGAAATCTATTGCTTGGCAACTATATAATACTAGAAACATTGACATTATGAAATCTCTATGCGTTTTTCAAAATTATTCTTATTTCTCCATCCAAAACAGTCAAAGTTTATGTTTCATTATGTTCTTTTACTATACCTTTCGCAAAAAGCTCCGAATTGCAAGCTTACCCCAATTACAAATTTCCGCATTCATGGAATAATTTTAGGTTCGATATCAATTTAAAAGTGTCCTCTGATCGATTCTCCATTAAATTGAAAACTGCATTACATTGATATACTATTAATATGACACATGTACAATAACAGACTGCTACATTTGCTGCAGCTAATGTTCTATTAAATCCTTGCCAACCATATACATTATTCTTTTCTAGGCTGCTTGCCTTGTATTGTATATCCTTTCGTTTAATTTTCTAACATCTACTATTAACAATTTAAATTCAAATATTTTCGATTTCAACTTGATTTTTAAATATTTTATAATTCTTAAATTTATTTCAAATTTTCTGAAAATGTAAGGTCTCCGAAAAAGACAAGCTTCTATGGCTGACGGTAGGACCTGATCATGTAACATTTAAAACTATTATTGAAGATTGTTATTTATGTAAATTTTACTATGATAAAATAAACATCCATCCATTCTATATATATGTATATTATAATGTGCAGCTTGTCAGTCTGAGTCAAATATCTATGATCTTCATATACATTTTATTATAGGTGTCATTATTCCTAAAATATATCTTCAAAAACTAGGAAATTTCTTCATACGTCCTGAAACTCCACCCCACATTGACTTTAAATAATTGGTATCCAATCAATTACCTCAAAAGTTTGACATTTTTTATTTCTAGTTTGATCAGATATCTCAAAAATAGAATTTGAATTTATGGTAGCAATCAATTTTCTTACTGCTGCAGAAAACCACATTTGGTGACATCCATACAGAGGTATTCGGTGAATTTTTTGGAAACTTATTATCATGCCATAATGGAAGGATAATTATCTTGCAGACTGCTCAGATGTTATTGATTGCATCAATACAACATTATTTTCAAGTCTTTGTTTTGTTGATAATCTCTTGCTTGATCGTAGAATGATTTCATTTGAATAGATTTTATCTTGCTATTTGATAATCGATATTTAGTGGGCAATAGTATACTTCACTTAAATAGATCAGTTAGACGACAACAAAAATATTTTTCAAAAACAATGATATGGATTATTGGGAATTATAGGTTATAATGACATATAAATACTACATGAAATATATGATGTTTATGTATATCATATAATGTTGATGAAATGCTCTAAATATCACTTGTCTTGTCATGATGACACTATACAAGAAGCATCAAAACACCTTCAAGATTACATTCTGTGCAATAATTGAAAAAGAGGCCTGGTAAACAAAATTGCGGAGTTTTTTTTTCGAAAATGTTTAATTAATACTTTAGATGCCTTATCATCAATATCATGTTTCTGTATCAATTTAATTCTTGACAGTATACTGCTTCATACAGGCGTGGTTCCAGAAATTATTCTATCAGGGTAAAAATTGTTTACGTCACTTGCCACGCCTATTTTGTATATCAAGGAAAGATTGAGCAAGAAGAAACGAGTCAGTAAAAAAAATCACATAATGATAAACATAAAATTACAATAAATGTTAAATTTGAATGGCTATTTTGAGTATAAATAAATATAACTATATCCAAATTCATTTCATCAAGAACTAATCTTCAATCTCCACTGTACAGTATTATCTGCAATATTGAAAAATGACAATTTACAATTAATTAAGGAATATTTATATGAACTTATGCCTACTTTGAATATGTGCACTTAACTCAGATTGGTAAATTTGCATTGATTAACAATGTTCCACATTATTAGAAGTCCTTCGTCCTAGTATTGGATGTGAGTGACTTCTTTGAAAAGAAATCCACAATGCATAAGTTCATTACCTATTCCAGGAACGACTTTGTAAGGTAGGTTGATAAAATTCATAATGTTTTTCTTAGTGAAAATCTAAAACAATTATTTATATTAGATTTAAAATTTTTGCATCTCGTTTCCTGTATTCCCCCCTTTTTCTATGTGAACAGTGGGGCGCGTTTGCTTTGCTTTCTAATTTCGGTAACCCATTTTGATGTTAGGTAATATTTAAATCTAATTGAAAGAGATATAAACAGTGATATGCTTTGCACACTTAGATGCTTGGCTACGAAAATTTACACTTTTGAGACACGCATTTTGAATTTCATTCTTGATAAATCAAAATAATATCAAACCAAAACTACAACCACATTTATTTCAAATATTATAAATGAGGGTTTTTAATGGTTCATCTGACTATGCCCTAGCTCTGTGGTTGCTTTTGTTCAGGTTCAGATTTGTTTATTCTTTGCTGACCTTGGAAAATGTGACACAATTGAGTTCAGGTTGAAAAGCAACATATACGAACAATGATATAAATAGCATTATTAATATAACAGGCGTACTTACACATTGCCTCATCCAAGCTCTCTACCACTTTGTACAATTTCCAATATAATTCTTTAGTATATTTCTACAAGTGAATCTATCGGTTTTCCAAGTCCATTTTTCTTAAAATGTTCCATTCCTTAAAATAACTTATGATTTGCACATACCCCGGTTTATTACCATATAATGTAGATATATGAGTTCAGTCACGGCACCGTGATTCGAATGTATTTAGTTCGGTGCAATGATAGCTCGGTCGGATAACGCGGCGATGAATTTAATTCATGGAAAGAGGACATCCGCACGTCAATACTATCATGAGAATTGATTCGAATGAATGAATTGATTGAGTTTGGTGCGTTCACATAACTTCAGCCCAAGTCTCTTCGCATATAAAAATGATTACTGAATACTTTTTCAAGGTTAAATACCAAACGTATATGATTGTAGAAGACCGCGAAAGATCGTAAATACAAATCCGATAACTATCTGAAACATTTTTCTAACTCAGCAACGAATGAAATTATTAAAATGAGCACAGACAAAATTATAACCGATCGTTGTCCATCACCAATTTTTGAGGAACTCGGTTCTTCACTTTGACTCTTGAGATTAGGAATTTTGTAATCGTCACGAGTTTCGGTCGTGGATCTATAACTTCTTACTGTTTCTTCAAAGGATCCTTCATCCAAGCTCCAAACAGGTTAATGAAATTGCATACATTTTACGAAGAAGGCACCAGGTTACAAGAAAACAACAATGATAGAAGAGGTTTTAGAGCAGTTTCTATTCTACGATACTTCAATAATTACTCATACATATATATATTTATATAAACGCAAGGATAAAAATTAACAATTAATACATTCACTTCTTTAATATTACAGTATTTCAATACGCACACTGAAAAAATTAACCTTAGATATCATTAATAGATTCAGTCTTCTGTTCATGCCATTGGACAGAATTCACATGTGTTTTGACAGCTATCCACCAACAAAGGAAAGAACACATTGTGAAAATCTCGACAGTATTTTTTGTATCTGTGGCAGCTGTGCCATACATCTTCACATTCCATTGTGGGTACAACTACAGGAATAATAATAATTTAACAGAATAAGATAATTAATAAATATTAGAAAGTGACACTATAGACAGCTAAAATGACAAATTCACACCGCCTATGATATAAATGATGATTCTAAAATATCACGAAGGTTTTCTGCGATCTGATTGGTCGAAAGAGCGTGCATGAAATCCTAGGGTAAAACATGGCTCCGAAAACCGGGAAAATCCGCAAGCTTCAAAAAGTTTGATCTGTGATAAAATACAGAATTTATAACTTTTTGATAACAATCCAACAAATATCTCAATAATGGCTACGATTTACAAAACGACATTTAGCTCAAGATGTTTTTATTTATTGAAAAGCGTGGTAAATGAGTTATTGGTCTTGTAACATGCAAAATATAAACACAGAATGAAAGACAATTGTAGGCTACGCTGTTTCAAGGTAAACCTAAAATTTAAATAACAATTACTGCATTAATTTGCTAAAGAACTATTGTACCACTTATATTACAGACGTTCTTGCATATGTCTTTCTTTATTCGACAAAATCTATCTTGTTGTGGGATTCTCTTCATGCTTGGTTTATGAATTGAAATTGAATTTTAAATTGTGAATTCATGAATTGAAAATTCGCCGTCGAATGAGATTCCGACATTTGTTTTATTTTAGAAAAGGGTTACTACATGCTTGCAATTGTTTGTATTCATATTTACTAAACTCGAAAATGTTGGGAGACACTCGGAAAGCTAAAAATCACTAGCTCGGAGCTCGTGATATTTTTAGCGCTTCACTCGTGTCTCCCAACATTTTCTGGTTTAGTAAATATGAATACAGACATGGCAAGTATGTGGTAACCCTTTAATAATGTCATATTTGTTTGAAAACTGCTACGTTCATGTGATTTTAGATATTACAGTTGAAGTAATAATGTGACTGGACTGCTTACGGTATAATTTAATTTCCTTTGTATTGTAATATTGTAATATTTTTCGTTTCTTTTGAGACCGTCAGACAAGTACGTGACTAATCTTCAAAATTTTTAGAAAATTCTGAAACATGTCTACATGAATTGCGACAATGCCAAGAACGCACGGATTCACCAAGTCAAAGCTTTATGCCAGTACATCATGATCCTGGTTTGCGTAGACAAATTAAGAATGATGAAGATAGAGATTATGTATTGAGCACGGGCCTGTAACGTACGATAATAATTAATACTTGATTGCTGAATCATTCTTTAATTTTAATGTTAAAACGTTTGAGGTTGGCCACTGTCAGGGAAAGGATGAATGTATAATGATTATGTAGATAACATTTGGTAGCAGAGCCTCTATAAAAGTACCAACCTTACTTATTGATAGTCGATAGCTGAATAGAGCTAATTTACAAACAAACAGGAGATTTATACAATAGGAGATTTACGATAGGTGTACAGGAAGTTTACAATATAACAATTACAATAGATAATGACGTACGCTACATACATCCCCTACGGAAGACCGAGTCTACGGATGTTATACATATAGGTAAAATTGAAAAAATTGTAGGTATTAAAAAATATGTATTGTTAAGTGAATATTGTTAAATGTTTATTGACACGTTCGATTGATTTTTAGAGTTTCTTGCATTGATAATTAAATTATATGTATACGGTTAAAAGATGATTGTTACCTTCTATAAATTGTTCTGAGATATTCTTGCTAAATAATGTTTACTTGAATTTGTCTGTTATTAAAAGGAGTGTTACAATTTTTCTATACATCTTCAATAGTAATAATGGTTGTTTTCTTGAATGAGAATTTTCAGCGGAATATGTGGCAGTTGGTATGATGAAATCTTTGCAAGTAAATATATCTTGTTTCGGTTGGACTGGATAAAATGTGGAAGAAAAACTTTCTTCTTAATAAATGAATGTTGGAAGAAGGAAGAATCCAGTAGTCTGATTTCGGGTGTGGTAAATTTATTGAGAGATTTATGTAATACTTTGGATGTGGAATTTACCACTTACCCGTTTTGTACTTTGTTGATTGTGGCTTGTATATATTTCTCGTGAATTTTGGTAGTTGTGTTGACCTGAATAATTGTTGTTTTCTTCTTGAATAATCTGTTATTGGCACAGTTCATGGTTCGACGGATCATTGTAACGTACGATAATAATTAATACTTGATTGTTGAATCATTCTTTAATTTTAATATTAAAACGTTTGAGGTTGGCCACTTTCAGGGAGAGGATGACTGTGATGATTATGTAGATAACATTTAGTTGCAGAGACTCTATAACAGGATAAACCTTACTTATTGATAGCCTATAGCTGAAGAGAGTTAATTTACAAGCAAACACGAGATTAATACAATAGGAGATTTACAATAGGTTCGTTACAGGAAATTTGCAATATTACAATTACAATAGATAAGGACGTACGCTACAGGCCCATTTCAGCTATTACTTCGATCCTATCCCAGAAATAGTGATGTCGACCCTTCGAAGCAGAGCATGTTAGAGAATTTCCACATTTGGAATATTCAATCGCAAAGGATGCTGCATATTGTTTCTGCTGTCAGCTGTTTCCTACTGGATTACGGCATGAACATTCTTTCGAGGCGTGGGTTAAAGGTGTTGGGCAATGGCACAAAATGAAAAGTAGAGGTAAAGTAAAGAAAGGGAATCTCTCGAGCAGTTTCTCAAGTATGAGTCGCAAATCTGCAGTTGAAGCTTTGGCCATGTACCAAAGACAAAATTTACATGTTGACAGTATGTTGAATAAAGGGCAGAGAAAAGAGTGCATTGAAATCGAGTGAGCAAGGCAGGAAAGAAACAGGGAGGCAATAAGTATGTTGGTCGATGCAGCACGGTTTCTTGGTCGTCAAGGGCTAGCATTTTGATGATCTAGTGCAAAAAATGATATGAACGGAAATTTTCATCAAGTTGTTCATTTGATTGCACGTCATTGTCCTATTTTGATAGGATGGCTGGATGATGCTGTAAAACGCCCCCAGCGAGCTGTGTACATTTACTGGGACTCCCAAAATCAATACATTGACCTTCTCCATGAGCAGTTGAAGGAGAGAATTCGATAAGAAGCAAGCAGTGCAAGTTCTTTGCCGTAATGGCCGATACTACACCCGACACATCTCACAGGGACCAATTATCATTTGCAGTGAGATAGGTGTCTACTTAAGGTGAAATCAAGGAACGTCTCATTGATATGCGCATAAAAGATGACAAAACAGGAGATGGTCAAGCAAAATCAATCATTAAATCCTTGAAAAGTCAGGGATTTGACACTGAACCAGTTGCTTTTCAATCTTATGATTATACAGCCTCAATGTTTGGGAAATTTAAAGGTTGCCAAGCAAAGCTGTCTGAATATCTGAAGAGAGAAATTTCATACTTCCCAAGTCTTGCTCATCGCATCAACACCACGGTTGAACACAATTGTTCATCGAGTACTGTTATTTCCAACATGTTTAATACATTGCAACTTGCCTATGTATTTTTCAGTTCCAGTACAAAAGGATTTGC
This sequence comes from Haliclystus octoradiatus, assembly GCA_916610825.1. Taxonomy (NCBI): domain Eukaryota; kingdom Metazoa; phylum Cnidaria; class Staurozoa; order Stauromedusae; family Haliclystidae; genus Haliclystus; species Haliclystus octoradiatus. The sequence continues at coordinate 25,468,645 of OU744448.1, forward strand.
AATATTCAAGCAGCAGAGGGAGGAAGATGTGAATGCTAATAGCAATATACAATTGAAGAAGCTTTCTGGTATAAGATGGGTTGCATGATGTGAATCTATAAAAGCTGTGTGGTCTAGCTATGATGCTATCATTTCTGCGCTGGATAAGGAAATGGAAGAGGGAGATCATTCTACAGCAAACAAAGCAGAAAATCTTTCATTGAAGATTGTTTCGTTTGAATTTATTGTTGCATTAATGTTCATGCAAAACGTTATGACAAAAACAAAAATACTAAATGACAATGTGCAGACTGTTAAGTTTAATTTAACAGATGCGTTGGAGGCAAACTTCTGCTACTATAAGCACCCTAACTTCTATTCGCAAGGATGAAGATGCTATAAATCAGCAAATTGACGCATCAATAACAGCTAGTACGGATCACGATGTGGATCCTGATTTACAGTTTTCAAGACGCCATCGCAGACGCCTAAAGCCAAGGATATATGATGAAAATGCAGCTAACAGTGCTAATTTACTTTACAAAGCTTTTATCGCACAGAATTTTTAAAGGTAATAGATACCCAGATCAAAATGTTGAAGGAAAACTATGAAGATGCATTCAAAATTATTGAACCTGCTGTTTTGATCATTGAGCCATCGTTCAATGAGAATGTAAAATCGAGTCAGGTTAAACATCTTCTCAATCTTTTTCCGATTTCCGCAAGACCTAATATCGAATCATTGGAAAGTGAAATTGAAATATTTCGAATTCATAGCAAAGATTACTTGACAGGGTGCAATTATTTTAAAGATTCTTATAGTTACTGTCTTCAGTACTCGAATGTTTTCCCGTTGACATTGCGTTGTCTGAAGCTATTATTGACAGCACAAATAATATATGCCTCTAATGAGCGATAGATAAACTTAATAAAAATTTTATTAAGGAGTACAACTAGTCAAACACGTCTCAATGGTCTAATGAGTTTGGCAACTGAGAGAGACATCACATATGCATTAAATTTGGATGATGTTCTGAAAAGGTGGTCTAAGGCACCAAAGACTGGAAGACAGATGAAAATATAATTACTTCAATTCATATTTCAAAGTAGTAAATGCTACATGATTATCATTGATAGAAAAATATATTGTATTCATGTTTGACTCAATAGGTAATTTGATTCATGTTTATGTAATGAATTTTTCATTTACACATAGTAGTGAATTTATTTTGTTAACGTTAAGAGTGATCAGTCAACTAAGTATGCCCATAGTGCATATATTAAATTTGATTTATAAAGCATTGACGTATTTGTTTTTTGTGATTCAAACAAGTGATTTCCTAGTAAGCCAGAATATCCACAGTAGGTACGCCAATGTATAGGAGACTTTCTTAACAAATGTCCGAAATATGACACAAAACTGTGAGAATTTTTAAGAAAAAAATCTTTCCCTTTTCCCAGGCATCCCCCTAAGATTAATTTCAATTTGCGCCCTGTATTTATGCATGTTGTTCAGATATCTGTAGTACTATTTACTTACTTTCTGATGGAGTTGGTCGTGGTGGATGAGGAGGCTCGGATGGAAAAACTGACATGGAAGATGAAAACTTTATATGTATCACAATGTCTTAGATTGAAAAATCTATATATATATATATATATAATAATAAAGATAGATTTATCTATCGTCAGATGTGATAGTCTATAGAATAAAAAACTGTCTGATGATCGCAGTAGCGTGAAACTTGGAGTTACAGTAAAGAATGTGTTTTCTTTGATCTATCACCATTATTATTATATATATATATATATTTATATATATATATTATTATATATATAATAAAGTAATTGTGGGCAAAACATCAATTTGAGTGCTCAATGCTAAAAGCAGAGCAATATAAATAGTAGATCAAAGATCACGAGTTTATTCCGTTACTCTGAGTTTCGCGTAAAGACGCTCTTCAGATGGTTTTATTAAATTTAATTTTAATTTAATTAAATTTAATAAAACCGTCTGAAGAGCGTCTTTACGCGAAACTCAGAGTAACGGAATAAACTCGTGATCTTTGATCTACTATTTATATATATATATATATATATATATATATATAATAATAATAATAATAATAATGTTGATTTAATAAATAAATAAATTTATTTATTAAGAGAAAAACATCAATATAGTTCTCAATACCGGTAAGCAGAGCTGTATAGATATAAAATAAGAAAAGAGACGTTTTCTCCGTTACTCGAAGTTTCGCGCTGTAGCGCTTCTCAGACGGTTTTATTCATATTTTATTCGTATTTGTTTTTTGTGATTCAAACAAGTGATTTCCTAGTAAGCCAGAATATCCACAGTAGGTACGCCAATGTATAGGAGACTTTCTTTCTTAACAAATGTCCGAAACATGACACAAAACTATGAGAGTTTTTAAGAAAAAAATCTTTCTCTTTTCCCAGACATCCCCCTAAGATGAATAAAACCGTCTGAGGAGCGCTACAGCGCGAAACTTCGAGTAACGGAGAATAAGTCTCTTTTCTTATTTTATATCTATCTATATATATATTTATATATATAATAATAATAAATATTATCCAATAGCAGTAAAACAGTGCTCAATGTCTGTTGACAGAGCTGTAAATATAAATAGAGGAGTCAAAGACTACACATTTTGTTACTGTAACTTGAAGTTTCACGCTTTATTGCGATCATCAGACAGTTAAAACTAGATAATAATAATAAATCGCAATAAAGCGTGGAACTTCAAGTTACAGTAACAAAATGTGTAGTCTTTGACTCCTCTATTTATATTTATATATATATATATATATATATATATATATATATATATATATATATATATATATATATATATATATATATATATATATATATATATATATATATATATATATATATATATATATATATATATATAATAATAATTTTGATTTAATAAATAAATAAATTTATTTATTAAGAGCAAAACATCAATATAGTGCTCAATACCGGTAAGCAGAGCTGTATAGATATAAAATAAGAAAAGAGACGTTTTCTCCGTTACTCGAAGTTTCGCGCTGTAGCGCTCCTCAGACGGTTTTATTCATATAAAAAACATTTCTAAATTCACCAAAGACGACGGGCTTGCACTGCTGAAAAATACTTCTGGCCCTCAAGCAGAACGAGTGCGAAAAGATCTAATAAGAATATTCAAAACCAGCGGCCTAAAAATCACTATTCAGACTAACCTAAAAATAATCAATTTTTTTAGATATAACGCTTAACCTCGAAGACGGAACATACCAACCATACAGAAAACCAAACGACGAGCCCCTATACATTAATGCAGAGTCTAATCACCCACCCAACGTCATCAAAGAGATACCAGCTTCAATCAACAAGAGAATATCTGACCTTTCCTGCAACAAACGATGCTTTTGAAAGGTCAAAATCCACTTACATATGCGCGCTAAGATCTGGCGGCTATGATGCCGATTTTACCTACAATCAATGACCCACCACCACTGCAGCTAAAAGGAATAGAAAAAGAAAAATAATTTGCTTCAACCCACCATTCAGCAAAAATGTTGACACAGACATAGCCAGAAAATTTATACTTTTACTGAACAAACATTTTCCGAAACAGCACAAATACCACAAACTTTTTAATAAAAATAATGTAAAAGTCAGCTACTGCTGCATGGCAAACATGGAAACAATTCTGAGAAGCAACAACAGAAAATTATTGAACGCCGACAACAAAGAACAAGCAACAAAACAATGCAATTGCCGCTCCAAAATAAACTGCCCTCTTGACAGCAAATGCTTGACAACCAGCATAATATATAATGCCAACGTAACCACACCTGAGGACGCAAACGGCCACAACTACATCGGCCTTACTGAAGGAGCATTCCAAGATCGTTTTACGAAACATAAGTCGTCATTTACCAACAGAAAATATGAAAATCGCACTGAGTTGTCTAAATACATCTGGTCATTAAAAGATAACGGAAAATCATTCTTCGTCAAATGGTCAATTCTATCAACGGCAGTGCCATGCAACAACATATTGAAAAAATGCCATCTCTGTTTAGAGGAAAACATTTTTATAACCTTTTACAAAAACAAGAACTTATTAAATAGAAGATCTGAGCTGGTTTCTAAATGCAGGGACGAAAACAAATTTTATTTGAAAAATTTCAAGGAATTAGATAAAACATAAATAGAACAATACCATATAATAATTTACTACGGAAACAAACAATAGCATATAATAATTTACTACGGAAACTAACATACCAGCAAATAACAATAGAACAGCAATTTAATCAATAGGCGTGTAAACTTTCTGAGGAGCGCTACAGCGCGAAACTTCGAGTAACGGAGAAAACGTCTCTTTTCTTATTTTATATCTATATATATATAAATATTACATAAAGGATAATCATAAATGAAAGAAACCTCACTGTTTCGAAGACACTCATTCCACCAATCAAATTTTAGAACTTCCAAATGATAACTTAGATTTTTCTAAGTAACATGACTTATACCTGTAGTGTCGCTAACATTGTTCTTGTATTTGTAGTATTGTTACTTACTTTCTGACGACCTTGGTGGTGGTGGTTGAAGGGGCTCTGATGAAACTGCAATGAAAGTTAAATAGAGGATAATTCATAGGCGAGCGGAAATCTCATGAGTGGGTCTCTCTGTTTATCAAATAAAAGATTAATCCCAAATGTTATGCCGAATCTCTCTCGTGGATGTGAAGGCCTCTAAACTTCTGTCTTAGCATTTACATCATTACCAATTTGCAACTCGGAAACAGTCTGAACTTTAATAGAAACAACAAAGGTACTTTATTGTCTCAGGGCAACAAAATGGGTTCACTACAGGACTACAGGACAGGAAGAGTTTACACAATAAACCTTACAATTATAAGCCACAGAATTACTAGACCTTATAAAATACCACTTTCAATACACCACTAACAATAAACCATACAATTACAAAACAACAGAACCATTAAGCCTGAATATATCACTTGACAAAACGCAAACAATCTAAACACAAATAAATGTTTATACTTTTAACAGATTGATTTAAAAGAGTCATTTTCATTGTAAAAATATTATAATTTTACATTTTACTCTGGAATAAACTTTTCCGAATACGGCTTTTCTCAGTAGCGGAAAACCCTCCAGACCATCGGTGATTATGTAATATATACTTTTTAGTCAGGAGGATCCTTGATTTAATGATGCATGAATGTCACTTGCAGGATAATCGTACGGAAAATAATATTAAAATTCAATATTTAAAAATTAAATTCATAATAAAATATCACAATATATAAGGGTTGGTATTGAAGGGTTTTTTTCAAGAGAGGAATGAGATAACCTTTGTTATTAACTTGGAATGTCAAACTTCTATGACAGTAGCCTTACATAAGAGGACATGTTGAAGATCAGCAAACGTCTACTTACTTTCTGACCGGTACGATCTTGGTGGATGAGGAGGATCAGATGAAACTGAAGTGGAAGATAAATATATAAAATCTTTCACTTTATGCACAGTTATCTATATCTAGGTTACACAACTACCACCCACTACTACCAACTACTACCAACTACACATAAATAAAAATAAAAAAATAAAAAAAAATAATAAAATAATAAAATAATAATAAAAATTATATTATATTATTAATACTATTATCCTTATCATTATTTCTACTAATTTACAATATTATAATTAATAACTTACTTTTAAATTCGTATCAATGTATAAACGAGCATTTGCTCATTTTGGTTACGAATCGAAATAAAATTATACACACACACACACCCACATTTCCCAATGAAGCGAATTCGTTCGGAGAATTTATAGGAGTGACATTGACAAGCGGTCGCTGTGGGCTCGATTTGTATTCAGCTTAGAGTAAATTCAATGATCTATGTCAGTCATAGCTTCGGCATGGCTTCAAATCTCAAGTTCCAGCATATAGTTTCAGGCACAGAAACAATACGAACGACAGACACATATGTGAATCTAAGCGCGTAGTGCCCACGGGACATTCCCCCTTTAGCAATGTTCATATATAGTATAATAAATCATGATTTCATTGTGGGTAACCTGAGAGAAGTGTATTTATTTATTTATTTACTAATTTACTAAAAATTAAAAAATGGAGCCACTTCACGGGCGAGTCTGAATCGTTCTTCTTCTAGCGGTATATTTTGAGAATTTAAACGTAAAAGTTTCAACAATGCAATAGCAAATTTTGATGTATACATTAAGCAGTATTTTATCTACTATTTGAACTTTCGTTCTTTTCAATCTGTTATAGATTCTGTTCTATATATTAACCTGTCCGTCTTAAATCATCTTGTGAAATATTGATGTTGGCCTATCAAATTAAATGAATAACTTAAAGAAGGACTTATGAAAACATCATAATGCCATGTGACAGTTAAAATGTACTTCTAAATCCTTTCTATATAAACTGTTGCAAAATAACTTAATTCCATTTAATCATACATATATACACATTGATCCAAGATGATAATTTGTTCAACATTTACTATGAGTTATATATCTATTTATTTACGATTTGTTTCTAACGTAATTTTAATTGATTTATATTTTAACATATTCAATTTATCAATTACTATTACAGATTTAATTAGTCTAAATTTCACACAATGTAAACGTGCAGCATCACCCATATTAGCATTATCATGCAAAATAAAATAAAATTCAAACAAGCCCATCGATTTTTCTTATCATAAAACAATACGGTAAGGCAAACCAAAATCATCAATAAAATAATCTTTTGGGAAAAATCGACACAGAAATATTCATCGACTAAGCGTTGCTATCACTTTCACTATTTGACAACACCTGAGCTATGGAAAGCGGGCTATATTAAAGGGTTACTGCACGGCAGCCGTGTTTGGGTTCTCTGATACCAACATCTCAAGTGTTGGTATCAAAGAACCCATACACAAGGCTGCCGTGCAGTAGCCCTTTTGTGAAATAAAACATATTTTTACTATTTTTAAACGAATTTAACATAAAAGATTTGACTCATTAGATTAATTTTCTCCTATAAATCTTCACGTCTTCGTCATATTTTGCCTTTCTTCGAATCACAGATCCAGAGTTCTTCTTTCGAAACACTTTCGATTATCTCGAACGCTATGATTTTGATCTGTCTTGTTTCTCATTTCTGCTGTGTCGCAAGCTTTTGCAGGTTTTGTAGGGCATTTTTGTCTCGGAATAGCCACCATAACCAAACAAATGACGCAAAGAAGAAGAATGCCTTGAATTATAATACTGTACTCTGAAATATATATCATCAACGATGTTAATAATGCAATTTTTTTACGGAATGTGCAATTTGGCATGCTTTCGCGTTATGCATAATTAATTAATTAATTAATTAATTAATGGCAGTTTTCTGGTCCGATGCAGACATAAGCAAGAAATGTCTTTTGTTTTCATATTTTGTGAAGTGGCATTTATTATAATAATACGCAAACCGTGTCAGTAACCAAAACATTGTTTCATGATTGGCATACTCCTTCTCTGTAGCGCATTTTCCAAATTTCTGATACGCTTCTGAGGAATCTACAGGCCTACAACTAAGGTCTTTCTCGATTTCACAGCTTAAAATGTGATAATTGCTCATAAATTTCGATTAAAAAACACGTCACTTTGAAGTGAAAATAAACTGCATTGTCTATGTTCTCTTTTTTTTTGTGTTAAGCGAGCGCAAATAAAAACATGACAAAGTCCGAAGTCGAATAACTTTAACTTATGAACCCTCTTTTAATACTGTTGGAATTCAATGTGAACAACCAAATTCAGTAAGACCCAGCTCTATATTTATTGCTTGTGCTTTTTATTTTATTTAAATCTTTATATTATCATCGAAAAAAACGATTTTAAAACGACAACAATTGGGAATAGTTCACTGCTTTTATGAGGCTGCCATCGAAATCAGTAAACTGGAACATTTTAAAGAACAAAAGGCACTGGGAACCGGGAAATAATTGGACATTAAGGTATTCGTGGTAAGTGCATCCAAGGAACCGAAAAAAATTTCGAAAATGACTAAAGTTGACGACGTTTTTGATATCAAAATTCAATGCTCTTATTTTCCAGTTAGAATACGTTTAAAATAACTATATCCAGTAAGATGGAATTCATTATTCACTTCTTATCATTTTCATTTTACTTAAATCCTTATATTATCATCGAAACAGACGATTTTAAAATGGCACTAGTAGGATATATTAAGTAATTGGCGCACAGTTTCCTATGAGCTATTGATAATTGGCGCATGAGAGGCACATAGGGAGAAAACGAGAAGGCATCAGAAATTATCGAGTCATCTCGGTGAGTAATTTTCGCCTTCGAGCTTTCTCCTGAATTGACTTTAGTGCGCCGAATATCAATAGCTCATAGGGCACTGTGCACCAATTGCTTTGTATTCTAACTAGCACAACTTTATAAACGTTAACTTGACTTTCTTACTGACAAGTTATTGATTTTGAAAATTCCTGATCAAACTTGAAATTCTCATTCGTGAACTGTCTAATGAAGCATGTGTATTTCTGTGAATCATGAACTTTTGGCCAGATATCGCCATAATATGCCCGTTGTTCATTACAGCGTTTGATCAGAGCGTTATTTTTCGTAGCCCTAACACAATGATTAGTATATGTTCGAGACACTTCGAGATACATCGCTGATTGTTTTCATCATTAAATCGAGTTTATTAGTGCAGATTGGCCGGTTTTCGTACCACATTTCACCACAACCTGGCAACCAATTTCTTTTTGAATATTGGAATAGATTATCACAATTGGGATTTACTTTTGACAGATATAACTTTAGTATTTTATATCCACTTTGCTGGTCTGCTTTGTCGTACATTCTCCCAATTCAGTCGTATGATTCTTTGTCATTTAAACCACCTGTGTGATTTTTCATAACTTCACTATGAGACATTGTCACAAGTTTGCCATTGTAATCCAGTGCAAATTCAAAACTGCTTATCATTAGATCATGTTGGCCATTTCTTCCACTCCTGCACCAGTACAACATTGCATGAAACCCGTTAATGTTTACCTTTGTAAATTTTCCTGTTGAATGTTGTTGCTCTCTTTAAATTTTTTGACCGAAAAGCAAATTCAACATCTTCATCTGTTGCATTTGTGAAGCGAGTATCATTACTACTATTGTCATTTTCATGTGCTGTCTCAATAAGAGCTCCAAGACCAAAATAAAATGTATTATTTGTAGACAAATTTGACAAGTTTTTATTGAAACCGGGTTGCTTTGTTGATATGGTCATTTGCGAAGCAACAAGGCAACAGGCGCAGGCCGCAAGCCGAAGGCTTGTAGTAACGATATATTCAGACAGATTGAAACTATAGCTTTTATTTGAAATTAGTAAAAATGAACCTTTACAAATACAAACTTTTGCTTTGTTGTAGATCATCAAAGGATGCTGTACGAAAGCGCCTATTTCCCGTTGTCAAATGACATCGGAATAATTTGACAATAGTATTATGTAAAGAGGTGTTCCTAATCAATATTCCTTACGATTTGGTGGAAATTTCAGTGATGTGTGTGGAAGGAATCTCGATGCTGCAAATAAGGGAAATATTAAAGTCAATCTTGGTTCAAAAGTGTCATTTTCATTGCAAAAATATGATAATTTACCCTTTTGCTGTGGAAATAAAAACATTTCCGCGAAGGCTTTTCTTTAAGGCGAAAACCTCTGTAGACCACCGATAATTATGTAATGAATAGTTGTTAGTCTTATCAGAGATTATAATCTTCTTTTTTCTTATGTCTAATTATTAGGACGAATTATTCCATTTGTTTCCTATACTATTGGACTCGTGCTAAATAGAATATAAACGAAATATTATCATGGCATTCTATCAATAAATTATTTTGAGTTTTCATTACATGTATTATATATGGTAGACTTTGTAAAGTTTCACACAAAATTTGAACTACAATCACGCAAAGACTTTCTACTTTTTATGATCTATTATGCATTAAGGGCATTGATGTTTGCACCAATCATTTTCATATTTTCAAAATCTTGATAGTACTGTTATTTTTATATATTAAATATATTTGACTTACGTAGTGGAAGACTAGGAAAAATTCGTGATGTTGCTGAAATAACATAAAATAAAATGTTAATTTCATATTGTTTTGCGATGAGTTTATTGCTTGAAGGATATGAGGAATATATTGCTATTATAGTAAGTATTCTTAATGACGTTGAAAACTTAACATCACATCTTATAATGTACAAGTTAGCAGTCGTAACAGAGAACAAAATCAAATTACATAGCGAAAGCAAATTTATCAACAGAAATGTTTCTATATCACAATGGCATTGAATGCATGATAAACGCACATGTGGATTATATTATTGAAGCTTCAAAATCAGCCTAGATCAGTAATAAATTCTGAAAGCATTCTTGCTTCGAATTCCAAATAAATGTCACACAGTCAATTTATCAAAATTTATCCAGAAGAGCAATACGAATGGCTGCATCGAATACTGAATTATCAAAGATTTCAAAAAATCCTTTCGAGATGTATCAAGCAATGATGATCGCACATTGTACGACAATCTACAGCGACCATCAGAACATCTACTAACCAGACCGTAGTAGACGAAACTGATATTAAACTGTCCATGAAAGTCTTTCACAAGAGATCCACATCTGGAGTAGATAGCCTGCTGCCACAACACAAACAGGACCTCGTCTTCGCTGTTACTGATAAAGTATGAGATAAACTATGATCTGCCTTTGCAAAATTATTAAACTTGGTTATTATCGAGAAGCTACACATCCGGAATATATATTTTGGAGTGCTGTTGTTTCGAAATTGCGACGTTATGTTGTGAAAATGCTGGCTTCAGTTGACCACCCCAGCAAGCATTTGGCCAGCATTTTCACAAGATTGCGATTGATGTTGTCAAAAAAGCTGACTAAATGTTGGCTTCATTTGTCCACCCCAGCCAACAAATTTCAACAAATTTCGGTGTTGAATTTTGGTTGTTATCACTTTTAAGATGATCAAAAATTGGCAAATATTCTATTGTTCTCTTCGATGTTATGAAAGTGCTGGCTTCATTTGGCCACCCCAGCCAGCATTTTCACAACATTTGACATATCGAACTTCAAAAGATGGAAACACTTCTCTACCATTGGTAAATGATGACGTAATGTTTTAATTTCGTCTCTTAATGACAACAGGTTGGTGCGAAAGTATTGCCATAAAGATTTTGATTTATCATTTCATATGAGTCGAAAAATACAAATAATATAGTTTGTCATTTTCTGTAGCAGTGTTTGCTCTTTATTCGAATTTCTCAAGTGATTTTAATATTTCTGCGAAGGACAGTGACAAAGCAAGTCCATACGATTCAGAGACTGATTATTAGATGTAGTGAGGTTTGATTTGAAATTTCCCACGAAGTGGAACAAAGAGGGACAACCAAAAAGAAAGATATTATTGAACGAGAATAATTCGAATAAATATAAATCTTAATCGAATGACGCCGAAGAAGATTTCCCCTTTTAAAAATTTCTTTCCGCCTCCGGATGTTGTGAGAATGCTGGCTGAGGTGTCCAAATGAAGCAAGCATTTTCACAACATTGATGCGAAATTTTATCAAATGTTGTAAAAATGTTGGCTTCATTTGGCCGCGGCTTAACTTAGTTCCATGAAATGTGGCCGGAAAATCATTTCGAAGACACAGATCTCACCAGTTAGGATAAAATATCAGAAGTGGAGGCGAGGCAGCCATCCGTTCTGTTAGATTTCTTCTGGAAGCGAAAGCTACCTCGAACAAAAAATTGAGCATTCAAAGTAGATTTTCAAATTGGTTCAACAGCCTTCACAAGCAATCAATGCTCACAATGATCGCAAGAGACTATCTAGAGGGCTATTCCTATATCTATTATAGTTACAGCCCAACTTGGTATTCTGATATTTTAATAGAATGGATTATAATAAATGTTATAAAGAATGCATAATTCTTTCTAGGTATAATTTTATTGCATGTACATATGAATAAAGAAATAAGGATGTCAAACTAAATATGACATCTAACAGTAAAATGGAATAAAAATTAAAAATATATATATCATTTGCAAGAGCCAAACAATATTTATCTGAAGTTTTGTTAATTATAAAAGCAATTTTTCATTTGAGAAAGTATAAATTTTGTCTATAAAAGAAAAAATATTCTGCAGCAGCTTCCCTTGAGTTCATTCTTCTCACCATAATAACATGCATTTTTCATCTTATTGTACATTTTTCATGGTACGTTGCATTGGAAAACAATTGCTGTTTGCTCGATCATTCAAAATGGAAATGCTTTTATGTATATCTTACTTAATTTAATTGATGTGTAGCATAGGCTGTGCTGACAACATATATAATTTACTACAATCTGTTCTTTGATTGACTTACTTGGTCGAGGTGGTAAAGTTATTTGTCTTGGTGTAGCTGAAACATATAAGCAGACGATCATTGGAATGTATTGAAAGCAAATTGCTTCTGCCAGTATTTTAATGCCACTTTATATATTTGCGCATGTATGTTATGCTACATCTTATTCATGCCTTTTTGAAACAGTTTTGTTTACAAATTCACAGGAAATACAGATTTACACTGGCTCCCAGTGAGTCAGTAGCCTGGATGGTGTATTTTGAAAAGACCGTGTTCCCGGGATGTATTGTTAGGCCGCACGAACATGGCCGATGTGAAGTGATTTTGTATATTAGCTTTAAACCAATCAGATTGATGGAGTCAATTTCGTTATTACTGTATAAGCGTATATGCAAAGTGCTATATTTTCTCCCAATCTACATTATAGTATTTACATTTGATAATTATACGCACATGTTATAGGATGCCAGAAATCCCAATCGTTGGTGCTGCCTGTAATTAATAAACAATTATATGAAACTCATATACTTCCCTGTTACATTAGATAATGATATATAGCAGTTAACACGCATTCTTGATATGTTCTAATAGAAAATAGAAAATCCTCTAGATGAGAAGAATAATGAAATGTTGAATGCTAGTATATTCATGATTTAGTTGCTATTAAAAGTAAGGAAATTCGTAAGAGCTTATAGCTATACGGCTCACGATAGAAAAACGAAATAAAAACGACCCACACACGACAGGCGATTTTCAATGTCGAGTTTTCTCTTGTAGTGAGTGCCTCAAGTGTGCCTTATAAGTCTGTTACATATCAATTTGAGTGACAATCACTTTTGTATGTAAATGTAAATGACGTATTAATACGTATATGTAAATGTGTTTGAAATTTTCTGATCAAGTTTATAAATTCCCATTCTTGATGTCAAAAGGTTGAATAGCAAGATCGATTGTGTTTCTTACGGTTTCGGAATCTCTCAAATAGTATTACCTGGGCTAAGAGCGGTCTATTGTATAGTAATCGTATCTTTATTCTTCATTATAGTCACTATTACCGAATTCATAGCTACAGACACACAAAGACTTGATAGCATTTATCAGATAATACAAAAACCGTTAAACAGTAAGTTAATAATGTGTTTTGACAAGCATCGATATGTTAGAAACTATGAGAAATCGCTTCCTTGAATTCAGGATTTCAAACTTTTGATTTTTAGAGATTGATCTCAACTCATTCAAGTGGAATTTCATTGTTTCACGAAGCAAGGCAGAAACATAGGAGAAATCAGATGTTCCTTTATCGAATCCCCTTTACGGAATGGTGTATCAGTGATGGTGGTTATGGATCATTTAAAATATACGTTAATGAGTTTAATGTGTGTCTAAAATGATAAATGCCCAAAATATACAATATAGATTTCAATGAGTTATTTATTCATTGCGTGTTGCACGATAGTGACCATGCAATAATCATATATCTATGATATTAATCATACATACTTGTTGAATACATATAATCAATGATAATAGAGTAAGTGGAAGCTGAAAAGAGATCATAGGGATACATTTAGTAATTCAGAGGTATGATTCATTGTTTTAGAGGATGAAATATTGTACCAGAGATTCATGGTCGCAGTATAGGCAATGACACAACCAGTATAACATAGCTTGAAGTGTGTCTATTCAGAATAGAGGGTTACCACAAGGCAGTCGTGTTTGGATGAGGTGATCCAAACACGACTGCCCTGTGGTGACCCTTCTTCAAATCGATTCTACATAATAAATATTATAAATTATTAGCATTCTTTACAATATATCGGACAACACTGCAGCACTATCGAAACTGATAAGTTCATTTTCTCTTGAAAAGTGTCAGAAGAACTAAGAATAACTCGACCAATCAATCACACATACGGAAATAACAAAGGGTCGGCAATGATCCAATAGGAATCACCACTTTTCCTGTGACAACCGCTTGTCTATTTTGTTTGAAAAATATAGAATTTCATATAATCAGATCAGATTTCATAAAAGATATTAAAATTCCTTGCTCCTGCTGCAGTTATCCTTTTTCGCTCGTCGTGTTTATGGTAACCGAGCCCGTGTTTCCTTGCTCTTCTTCACTTCTGCTTACGAAATGAATTGCCTGTTGTACGTCCAACAAGTGAACCAGAGAGAACTGTACTACATTGCCTCAATTGTGTTGTAGATGGTCTGTTGTTGTAATGCTGAAATGAGCTCTCGTTCCTGTGACCAATTATCGCCATTATATGTCTGTTTTAAAGTAATCTTTTCAGAGGAACTGAAATGTTTGTATTTAATAATAATAATAATAAAATTTATGTTTATCTAATAGCAGATAATATAGGGCTCTATGTCTTCATTTGACAGAGCGGTAAATAATAATAATATATGGCGAAAGAGTCAAAGAATACACATTCTTTACTGTTACTCAAGTTTCACGCTTTTCACAGCGATCTTCAGACAGACTTTTACTCCTTTACAGGAGTAAAAAATCTGTCTGAAGATCGCTGTGAAAAGCGTGAAACTTGAGTAACAGTAAAGAATGTGTATTCTTTGACTCTTTCGCCATATATTATTATTATTAATAATAATAATAATAATAATAATAAGTAATGGACGGCATTTTGTTTCATTAATAAATCAAGGACCTAAAATCTGTTTAATTTTCATAGCGTCTGTGCCCCGCTCTAAATTGCTGATATCACTACGTTTCATTGATTTCAAAATATATTTTGTTTGGTTGAGTACTCTGGTAATTCGATGCAATTCTGTATTTTGTATTATTTTAATTATCATAAAAATGAGCGACTAACTCACTTTTACTTGTTCAAATCGTTTCTCGCAACTTAATTCAGAACAAAAAGTTTTCCTGATGGAGATTTCAATTCACCTTCAATTTGATCCACCCGCTAGATTACAAACCTATGAAATTTGTGAAATGTCCACTTTTTTCATACAATTATATCAAATAGCGTATCAAGGGAAGTTTATTATTTCAAAATGACTCCAGAATGTCATAATATTCATACAACAAATGTGTTACTATACATGGTTATCTCGACACAAATGTTTGCATAATTTCCCGACAATGGATTATCTGTATTATTTCGCCAATGAGACGTACATAAGTCACGGAGAGACACATAGAGAAGTATAGGAATAATTTATTTACAAACAGACAATAATATTAACATAGGTAGATCAGTACATAAGTAGATAGTGAAGGCTATCTTCAATCGATGTAGTAACAAAATAGACAGTTGGTTACATAAGAACTAAGGAAATCTGTCTTCAAAAGTCTCTAATCATCTCCAAATCAAACAAGCACTGCTCTATCATCGTACTGGATCAGTTAAAATTTTAACTACTCACAGTACAGTTTATACACTTTTCACTTAGATAAGCTTTTCAGGATGGATTTTTACATACTTGTTCTTCGACTGAAATGCCAGTGATGGGATCTCATGAAGCCTATGAGATCAAAGGAACCTAAATAGCGTAAAGAAAAACATATTTTATTATAATCGACATCATGATATGAACATATGGTAGTCAAATCTTAAATCATATGGTAGGTAACCCTTTTCAACTGGTATATCACGTGACTAAAAATGATCTAGAAAAAATTATTATTTTGATTTAAGACAATTCAAAGCAAAAAATTATGAAAAAATGCTCACAGGAGCTAGGCTCTTACATCTTTGTCAAGATTTAAGTAGGTAATCTCGGTAAACAAACGTGTAAATTCTGCTTCATCCGCTAAGTTGAATATTAACTTTTTCATATTTCATTTTATTTAAATGTGCGATGTAGATTTGTAGTAAATGTGCAAAGGTGCAGGATAAAAAAAGAATTAAAAAATCGATGATTTCGAGTCCTGTTGTATACCAGTTGAAAGAGGTAACCTCTTGAGTAAAAGATTTGACGACTATGCTTGCGGGATGCGGTAAAAAACTAAATGCAGTTGTTTACTAACAGACTTTGTTACCCTGTGATTTCTATTTACTTGCGGCACGGGAAATGAATGTTGAGTGGCTGATTCATTTTTCTCACACTTGAAAAATTTTGCTATCTCTCAAATCGAAAAATGTTGATGTTTCTTTTTATTAAATTATAGCCAAAAATCATGGAAGATGATCAAAATGTTATATTTGATTTCATAATTAAGCGAATATATAATTATAATATGTTAGTTGTCGTTAACAGCCACTGAATTTATGGTAGTGCCTTGTGAACGACGTGCTATACCTGTTTCTAGACGTTTGATCTTCTGAAATTCTACTTCGTTGTAAGATGTTCACTCTCTTACTGTCCTTTGTACTGTCAACATGTGAATCAAATATATTTCTATATCAAATTATACCTCTGTCTTGTGTCCATCTAATGTCTTATCAATACATATAAACTTGAATAACTGGTACAGTATACCAAATTTCTTGCAGCCTACTTGACATTTGATCTGAAGGTTTCATTTTGG
Organism: Haliclystus octoradiatus; assembly: GCA_916610825.1. NCBI lineage: Eukaryota > Metazoa > Cnidaria > Staurozoa > Stauromedusae > Haliclystidae > Haliclystus > Haliclystus octoradiatus. The sequence goes on from OU744448.1 coordinate 25,485,627, forward strand.
TATTTTTTGAATGTCTGTTAGTTAATAAATGACAGCATTGCCATGACAGGTAAAATTGTAACAATAATATCAAATTCAGTAGGACTGCAGCATATTTCTACGTATATATTATAACTATCATGATCTCTCTGTCGTTCTGTATTTAGAATCAAGTTTTAAATAGTATAGCTAGTAAATAGTATATGCAACACCAAGATTATCGATATAACTGATATAGATATGTTAAACTAGCTTGGGTTGTTAATGGTTTTAAGCCTAAGTTGAATACCGTGTATATGATACTTTAAATATGTCACCCACTCAATTGAGGGACATGTATGGCAAATAGTATAAATAGTATGACAAATATTATAACAATCTGTATATATCTACATACTTGTACTTGATGGTCTCCATTGATCCCAATGATGACTTGTCCCTGACGTGATAGACATAAAATACATTTGAAGCACATACTTTCATACTAATCAATTTATTGATTAATAAAAACGTAAATACCAAACTCGATTTCGCAGGAACGTGATAATTCTCAGTGTCGTGCTCAATATTGTTCAGTAAATTATCTTACTTACTTGATGGTCTCCAGCGTTCCCAAAAGTGACTTGTAGCTAAAACAGAAAATACAATATAAACAATAAACCATCACACATTACCCGGCATTTAATATAATAATTATTTAAATGTTTCTATTTATTATTTACCATCAATTGATGAATCATAAATAGGCTGTGAGAAATGATGAAAAGCAGTGTAGTTTTTGTAATCTGTTCCGTAGATGTCTTCGAAACCATCAGGAACCATACCACCATCATCGGCAAAATAGGGAATGGAAACACATGATGAAAACGACAATGCAAGGACAAATGTGACCAGATTCATTTCACTCAGATACATGACGAATTCCTGCAAGAAGTGAAAAATAAAACTTAAACATATCCAAATATAATATCGGATACTAGCCGATTGCGATTATGGGACAAAGTTGGACAAAGCCAAAACCTCCTTCAAAGCTGTTTTACCATGGTTTTATACTCGACGAAGACTTTCATTATTGGAACATCCTTTAATTTGTATGAACTTATTAAACTATTCCTTACATTTAATATAATCAAGATATTAATTTGCCCGAAATTTCTTTACAAGGTCTACATAAACGTATAGAAAGTAATGTATAACATCTTACTTAAGCAATTGTTTTGAGTTTTTTATTATAAAGCATATCTATTTTAAAAGACGCACTAGTACTAACAGATTTTGTAATGTCTCTTTGTGGACAATTAAGGTCAATAGGTCACAGTTCCAAACGAGGTTGAATTCGACCTCGATATTGCCTTGCAATTAATCTATAAACCTGCATAGCAGTTAAAAAAAATCCAATACAATCTGCAAGCCGTCCGTCCGTGTTTCTACAGCATCATGGATGAATCCAACTGAGAACTTGACTTGTAAATAAGAGTAAGGAAATAAATTCACATCATCTAGGAGTCAGCCAGTATAATAATAATAATAATAATAATAATAATAATGAATTTATATAGCGCCATTTCTTAGAATAATCCAATGGCGCTTCACAATATAGTTAATTAGTATCGAGAAATTATAATAGAACCCCCATAATAGGTATGAAGGGTATATATCAGTTAGGTATATTATAACAATATAATATCTTGGTGAAATCTTGAATCTTAATTTATACAATCTTTGAAAACTAGATTACTTTAATGAATAATTTTTTTTTTTTTTTTTTTTTTTTTACTGTTGACTATGCTTTGACTAATACTAAATGTAAATTATCAAATAATTAACTGAGCTTCATAAATTGTAAGCCTCCTTAAACAGGAAGGTTTTAATGTTCGTTTTAAACTCAGAAAGAGATGTACAACTACGGATGTCAATAGTTAAACTGTTCCATAACTCGGGGGCCATGTAACAGAATGCCCAGTTTCCGTACGTTTTTAAATTGCATTTTGGCTGGACAAGGAGCTTCTTGTCTGCTGATCGTAACGCTCGAGTAGGCTTGTATAAATGTAACAATTCCTGGATTTAAATTGGTGCCATATCATTCAATGCTTTGTAGGTTGTAATTAATATTTTAAATTTTATCCTTTGAGCGACAGGAAGCCAGTAGAGATCTACTAGAACAGGTGTTATGTGGTCGTATTTTTTAGTTTTAGTGAGCAGACGTGCAGCCGAATTTTGAACAGATTGTAATTTTTGTAATTGATTTTTTGCAATGCCTGATAATATAGTGTTACAATGATCCAATCTAGATGTTACAAAGGCATGCATTAGAATTTCACAGTGTTTGAAGGATATATATTTCCTGATTTTAGCAATGTTACGAAGATGATAAAAAGACGATCTGCATATGCTACTTATCTGTTTATTCATGGACAATACCTCATCAAACCACACTCCGATGTTTTTTGCTGAAGATGATGTTGACACAAGGTCTTGCCCTATGTTAATAGTAGTTAAAGACGAAGATGGCTTGTATCGGGCATGAAACAATAAAAGTTCGCTCTTATTGCCATTCAGCATTAGTTTGTTATCAACCATCCATTTTTGTACATCATTTACACCTGACTTAATGCGAATCTTTGAATAAATTGCTTCATTCTCTAATTTAGGATTAAATGTTAAGTAAATCTGAGTATCATCAGCGTAAAAATGAAACGACATATCATGCGATTTAATTATATCAGCAAGTGGTGCAGTGTACATTGAATATAGTAACGGACCTAAAACTGAGCCTTGTAGAACGCCACAGTGAAGATTGTGTGATGAGGAGAACTTATTTTCGACTTTGAAAAATTGCGTACGACCAGATAAGTACGATTCAAGCCATAGCAGAGATTTTTTACGAATTCCGAAACGATGCTTCAGTCTGTAAAGTAAAATGTCATGATCAACAGTATCAAAAGCTGCTGATAAATCAAGTAGCAATAATAAAACACATTGATTATTATCAATGGCACAAAGAATGTCATTATGAATGCGAGTGAGAGCAGTCTCAGTACTATGTCCGGTTTTATAGGCAGACTGGAAGATTTCATGTAGTTGCTCATCATCTAGGTGCTGTTTCAATCTCATATACGACCTTCTCTGCTGCTTTTGAAATAAATCTCAAATTAGAAATGGGACGAAAGTTCTTGTAAATTTCACTATCTAGTGAATTATTCTTTATTAATGGGTCTAAAACAGCTTCTTTGAAATTATCAGGAAGAGTTGCCAGTTCAAAAGAGAGATTGATTATTTTTGCAATTATGGGCTGCAAAACAGGAAGGCAATGTTTCATTAAAATTCCAGGCATTGGGTCTAATACAGACGATTTGGCACTCATACTAAGTAGAAGAAACGACAATTCTTCAGATGACGTTGGTGAAAAAGAATCAAGTGTATTATCAAAACGAGGCTGCTCATTTGATATATATGAGGTACAAACTGTGGATGGAAAGTTATTACGTATGATGGTAATTTTATTTTCAAAATACTCAACAAACTGTTCTGCAAGGCTTGCTGCATTCGTATACGACGGAAGCTTCTTTTCTGATTTTAAGTTCAACATTTTAGAAATAGTAGAAAATAACACACGTTGGTTATTTTTATGTTCATCAATAATATCAGTATAAAACGTAATTCTTGAATCATGTATTAAATTATTGACTTTTCTAGATTGCTGAACATACAATTCTCTGTCAATCATAAGTCTATTTTTCCGCCATCTATGCTCTAATCGTCTACGTTTTGATTTTTCAACTCTTATATCGTTCGAGTACCACGGTGCTTTTGGTCTAATAGTTATATTACGTTGTTTAATGGGAGCATGGTGATCCAGTAAAGATTGTAAATTTTTATCATAGAGATCAGCAAGAGCAGATACATCATTGAAATGATCAAAATTCACGAGAGAGGAGTTATTAATATCATGAACAAGTTGATCTTTGTCAATAGATTTTAATTTTCGGTATTTAATTTCCTTCCGTATGTATGGTTGTTTGATAAAACACGAAGATTGAAACATAACGGCAAAATGATCTGATATTAGTGGATCAAGGATGGTGATATTTTCCACTGCCTCAGAAGTTCTAGTGATAATCAGGTCTAAAATGTGTCCACTTTTGTGGGTAGATTCTTCAACATGTTGTTTTAAATTGAAGGTATCTAGAATACCTTGAAACCGCACAGTGTTGGTGTCGCAAGCACTATCAAGATGAAAATTAAAGTCACCAACGAGAATTAGCTGATTAGACAAAGTTGCAAGATTTTCTAAAAAGGAACTAAATTCTTGTAAAAATAGAGACGCTGTAAAGTTGTTATTTTGAGATGGTGGTGGTCGGTAAATAACTATCAAATGCACTCTTTTTGAAGAATGATTAATTAAATAATCAGCAAATTCGAAAGAGCGGTAAGATATACCAAGCAGGCATGTCTTCAATTTCAGTTGTTTCTTATAAAGCAAAGCAATGCCACCACCTCTAGAACTTAAACGGGGTATATGATGCATAGAAAAACCAGATGGGCAAATATTGTTAATAGTTATTTCATCAGAGATAGTTCCATTCAACCATGTTTCTGTAATAGCTAAGACATCAATATCATTGTCCACAACAAAATCTTTTATAATCAGTGATTTTTTGTTGACAGACCTAGCATTGAGAAGACATAACTGAACAGGAGGCTTGCATGAATTGTTTGTAGTAATACTTATAGGCGACCTTGAAATCGTAATCAAGTTCTTTGAATTGATTATATTAAAAGGAAGATGATCTCTTGACTTTGACCGCTCAGTGGTTATAATGGGTATATTTTCATTGTGGCTAGAATCAGTACATTTGTTGTTTCCTGCACAGCTTCTTTCATATTTTAACAAATTCAAACTTTTGAATTTCTGCCCACCACGCTTTCCTCTCTTTCTTCTACTTTTTAAGCCTTTTAACGGGAATCGAGCAGACAAATTTTGATTCAAATTAGATGAACATTCAAAATCACGTAAACAAAGTAATTCATCACGATTGTATTGAATGATAGGCTTGTAATTGATGATATGCATTGATAATAAAACAATAGATATAGACGATATAAAATTTCAAATAAATTACGGCAGTTGGTAAATAATCTTGCAAACAGTATATCCAAATTAATTAAAGTTTAGATGTAATAATATAGAAATCCAATCTTAATATTCAAGTAATAACGAAGATAATAACTTCTTTGAAAATATAACCACTAATCCAGATTAAAGAACGTGTTTCGTAATAAAATTAGAATAATCTCCAATCACCAAAAGCAATAACAATGAAAAATTTAATTTAAGAGTGAAAAACAACAAAATCATTCAGATTATGAATAACTATTGCAATGCAATAAAAGGAAAATCAACAAAACATTTATAAAATTGAAAATGTAATAATATTTTAAGCTAAAATAAAAGTAAAATGAAACAATATAATGGTCTAAAAGCAATTGTCCCAGGAGCACGCAAAAGCATGTCCGTCGCCAACAAAGGCGCCAGGGAAAAAATCATTTATAAAACATTTTCAAGCGTGCTCAGCATTTGGTTCAGACTGGAAGATAGTGTCGGAAAGGTAAGACAAGACAGCTGAAAAAAAGACAAGAATTCATAATCGCATTCACAAGGAATCTAATTTCTATCAAGAAATGCACGAGAATTTATGTCTAACTAAACGAGGCTTGTTAATAATCAAAGTAACCTATCCTACGGGAAACCGTTATACGGCAACTCCCCTCCTTCTACATTAAGATATATATATATATATATATATGATTAAATGATAGAAAAATATTTAATGAAAATGTTTGCTATCATATATCATCAAGACCATACCGTGAAGGTTGTCTAGATACTTTAGAAGTACGTCTTGGTTCATTTTCAGATGTATTGTGTGAGCTAGGCGTCAATTCATTATAACTCGAATCAGTCTGTCAACTCAGAAGGGCGTTCACCACTATGCTGGATTGGTTGTTCCTCTGAAACGGTAGATCGTAATCGAGCAATTTGATTGCGTGAGTCAAGAGCAGTACGTCCTTCCAATTACAGCCAAGCAGTTGTACTGGATTTTGGAATAACAAATTTCGCTATTTTGGGGGCTCCTAGGTTTTGGCCGATACAAAACTAGCTCTCCAGGAACAAAATCCCCAACAAAGGGTACCCTAAAACCTCGACTTAGCCGCAGTTGAGTGGGAGACGTACTACCAGTGACTGATGTAGAACGGTGAATGAGCAATATATTATTCAGAAACATATCAAAGGAAATTCGTAAGACTAAAATCGATGCTTTCATTAAACTCTTTACAGTTTGTACAGCCCGCTCCGCGAAACTGTTAGAACTTGGAAAATATTGAGGAGACTGATTTATAGCAGCCAGAGCGCGCAAGCCATTGAACAACTTCTTCATTTATAAATTCATGTGCATTATCAGACACCAGATGCTTAGCAACACTGAAACAAGAAAACAATGCAGAAAATATACAAATAATGTGAAGGGTAGATCTGCAAGGACAGTTAAAAGCTTCAATCCACCCAGTACCTGCTTCGACTATAATCAATATTATCCAGTACTTTGTACATGTCAAAATCCATATGCAAATGTTCCCAGGGCCCCACTGTTGGACATACATGAACAGTTTTGCTAACTTTTGGTGCGTAGCTTAGAACACTCATACACTGTGAAACATATTGATCGGCATCTCTGAACATAGTAGGCCACCACGCCCCATTAGAAAGAAAGTGTTGGGTGGCATTGATGCGCCCTGGTTCGTAGAATAAGCCTTTTTTAACACAGACGCACGCAAATTGGAGGTATGTAAGGGTTGGACCCGCAATAAATTACACCTTTTTGCCACAGTTAAGCGATCCGAAACATGATTAAAGGGACTTCTGCCTCAGTAGAGCTGCTTCCGATTGCCAGCAATGATACGCTTCCTCATGAATTTTGAAAGAGAATCAAATTCGGTAGCCAATTGTAAGTCGTCAAAAGGGATAACAGTCTGCAAGAAAGCTTGATTACAATAATTAGTAAGAGAGATGTTAGCAACAACAACTTTCCTGGATAACTAGGATATAGAGCGACGAGACAAAGCATCAGCATGCGATACCTCCTTGCCAGGTCTGTGAGAAATTGTGAAATAGAAAGCCATAAGCTTCATGGCCAAACGGCAAACTCGTGCAGATGCTGTTTTGGAGATAGATCGATTTGCACCAAATAAATGTATCAAAGCCTTGTGGTCACTAGTCAAATCAAAATGACAGCCTAGTAAAATGTTTCGTAATTGTTCGATGCACCAAACGACGCCTCACGCCTACAATTCTGTGGCAGAATTTGAATTCGCATAAAACGATATAAGCCTTTGCTGGCATTGATGATAGAGAGATCCTGTACCGCTTCATCTAGCCGAACTTGCCAATAAGCAGATTATAAATCAATTTTGGCAAACTGACGAGATCTGTCCATTTTTGAAAATAAAGTTTTGATATTTGGGATTGGATAATCTTCATGTAAAATCTTGCCATTCACATGCAACCTAAAGTCAGCGTATCCGCAGTCCCCCTGTTCGCCTCTTTACCCAATCAATGGGGCTAAGATTTTCTAACCCTTCAGATTCAATAGGTGTAATAACGCTCATACCTTGTAGTTTATCAAGTTCATTGTTAACTGCATCCTTCAAAGGGAAGGGAACAGACCTTGCCCAGCAAAACATTGACAGTGCACCTTCTTTCAACAACACCACTTATATAAGGTAATTATTACGAGCCAAACAATCAACAAACCATAACTACGTCTAGAGTTGGCTACATAAAACATTACAGTTGAAAAGGTATTTTTATAATTTACACTTAGTTCATAATCGTCATAGCATTTCAACGTTTTAATAGTTTCAAAATTAGGACAATCTATTTTTTCCCACACCAATTTTGACAGAACAGAGCAGAAGGTGCATGTGTCTTGCATCATTCAATTGGAATGCCTTTAACAACTGTCTCTTCAGCAGCTAATGTAAAGTTAATGCCATCGTTATGAGTTCAAAACAAAACTCACGTCAAATGTATTGCTTTCAATGTCATCATCGCTGTTCATTTCATTCACTTTGGAACTCGTTTGGCTTGTCTGACGTACTGTAGTATTGTTCCGTTGATAGCAGCATACTGCAAAATGTCCTTTCTTTCCACATATATGACATTTTTGTACTTTATGCGGGACATGCAGGTGGCCCATGAGTGGTGTTACAAAATTTACATTTCAGAGGCTTTTTGCTATGTTGACACCGCCTTGATTGCGTTTATTGTCTCCACTGATGAATGCAATGGTTTGATTAAAAAGTCTCACTCGCTCCCTCAAGTCGTCGAATGTAGCTTGCGTATATATTCTCAAGTAATCCAACAGCTACTTTGTAATTCTATCATCATTGAAGCAATTGATAAACACCAATGTTTTAATTTCTTCTGCAGCATCAACCGACTGCTTCATTTTAAAAAATTGCATCGATCCTCTGCGTAGTTGACTCTTGCGTATACTTCTTCTACTAATTTGTTTGAGGCAATCTTTAATGATAGCAATTTAGTTGCTTCATCGACTAAAAATTTCTCTTTTGGTTTTAAATAGATGTTCGCAATATTATAAATTTATTGAAATGACAGCTCTTCAAGTTTATCCGGCTTGACAAGACTTGATAATTTATTGTATGCAACTTCACCGCATAATTCAACAAACAAGTCAGCCATCTGCAGCGTAACATCACCATCTTTAATTTTTTTTTCTCAAATGCATCCTGCATTGTATGATGCAAACCATGCATTAGCTTTCTCTACGTCGTCTAATACCTACGCACGTTTCTTATCCATAGCGAGATTCCAGAATACGTTTGTAGGATAAAACAAATATATAATCCTACCCACAGTGCCAATTTGTCGTATATTGATCAAGACAGCTGACACAAAGACAAGTATTCATAATTGCATTCACAAGAAATCTAATTTCTAATAAGAAATACACAAGTAAATCTATCTAACTAAACGGTGGTAGTTAATAATCAAAGTAAGCGAGGCTACGGGAAAGCGTTATACGACACCATGTGTTTACAAATATATATATACATACATACTTATATACATTACCCTCCGCGTTGCTTGTTAAATTTGGGCAGATGTAGTTTTGAAGTAATGTTGAGAAAGTTTATATTGAGCTATTCAAAAACAAACATTAAGCCTATAACTTGAGGTCAAAACTAACAAAGGCAAAACAGCCGATAAATCTGATTCCCGTACAGAAATGATATACGGTAGCAATAATGAATGTTTTAATGGTGTTGATTTGCTTTTCAATGGTGCGACGACCACAGATGTAAAAGCCACAAAATATTTATCAAATGCTAGGCTGGGGATAGATGGACGCACCAATCTCAATTCGAATAAGGCATTACTCTGGAAATCATTAAAATCGCATTTTGGGGTTACATAGACAAGACAAATGAATCATTTGGCTATCGCGTTATTATTGGGGAAAAAACTATTCTGAATATACATACAATCTAGCGTACATACATACATACATACAGATACACAGGCGTTGACATTTATATAGGTATAGATAAACCAATTGTTTAACCCTAGAACATTGACCATATACCATTTCTAGTTTTTAGCTGTTCTATTCAATTACATTATCATGAAACTTGTTATTTTCATTTCCTAGAAGATGCATGCATTAAAAGTATAAGATTTCAATTCAGGGTTCCCCTTGTACTAATCTGCTAAAGTGCCACAAATACAATACTTTTATTATTAATGAGATATGGCGAGTAGAATAGTCTTTATGCACTAATTTACGCTTCAATGCACACAATTGATGCACAACTCCCATTTGCCGTCGAAGATATAACCTCATTTTCAGAAAGAGTACAACCTGCAACTGTGAAGAAAAGATCATTCTTGTTGAAAGTATGAGAAATGGATCAATGTGAGAAAGTAATATTTATCTAACATTCATCAACCAATTTATTTGAAATTCGGTGAAACTTAGAGATTGAAGATTTGTTGAAAGCATTTTAGATGTTATTGGTTCAAGTACTGTATGTCGAAGAAAAACCTTTTGGCTTTGACAACATTGGTTGAAATGGAATGACCTTTCAACCATTCCTCCCCAACTATAATTACGCAGACTCTAATCTTCCTCCAAAAATGACTCTGTGACGTCAAATTCAAGACAATTCAGTTCTATCTTGGCATAATAAAGTATTCCTACCAGAGTTTATTAACTTTGTGAAAGCGGTTATACTGAAATTCATGTTACATGACAAGGTCTTGAATTACAAATATTTCTATTATGCAAATGATAACAACTTACCCTTTTCAAACAATCCAGTTACTTCACGTTCATGTTCACTAAGAAAATTTTCCAATCGAAAGTCATACTTCAAGACTTTATAGCAAACACAATACAATAGGAAATGCATGTTTACATAGCTTTTGTAATGTTTAAGAACTGTTGAGTTTCATGAAATTAAATTTGCTATGCAATAATTTTACACGATTATGCCGTCAATATTTGTTTTCCATCCAATTATATTTACATCCAATTATATTCACAGGCATGTGGGATTAAAATATATGCAAAGAGTTTCCTACACTGAATTAATAAGATGTTAAACTTCGTTTCATTACTTTGTGGGTTTACAAAAAATAAGACGTAAGGAGATATTTTCTCTCCGTCTAAATCAAAAGTGATGTTAGCCCTGTCTTGTGGCTACTAAAAGAACAGCGTTACCAAGTGATGGCATATTATTCGACACGATTTTCTAATATATTTTATTATTTGCATTACATTTTGTTTATATATCTACGAAATGTGTGCTTTTCAAAATTTGCCAAGAAGATCAAATTCTTCAGACAACCTTCTATTGCCATTGGAAACATTTGCCTTGATATTCGTATTAATGACGAAAAGCAGTAAAGAGTTACAAATTTCAGGAAAAGTGTCATTATTGCAAGAATATTTAGCTTGTTTCAATCCAAGAGAATTCTTGTTTTGAGTAAAATTGACTTGTTTTATTCAAAACAGTTTGTCTGTGTCCAGTTTTCAAGTGCATTGCTTAAAACAAGAATTTGTTGCAAGTTAAATTAACTGGAAACAAGCTAACTTCTGTATTCTTGCAATAATGACATTATTCCTGTGTATTTGAAAATCATTGCCCCTATAGCCAGCACCAAATACTATATATACTATTACCCCATTGATATAAAAAAAAATACGATCAATGTAAGACATTATGCAAAACCATTTCAATTATTACAGTCTGCTTTTACTCAAGATAAAGTTGGCGTACTGAGATGACATGACTATTGCAAGCTTCTGCTCCAATAGTCTCTTGTCGTAAAAATCCCTTCGATTTGAAATTTCTATAGAAGATAAGGCCCTATACGTAGATGTGCATCTTCAGTTTGAAAAACGATGCACCTGGCCTCTGTCCTGAATAATCTGATGGAATTGTTCTGCGGTGTCTCTCGTATAGATCATCAGTTATTTCCATTTACCACAAATTGATCGTAACGAAGACAGGCACAAGCTAATCTAATTTTTACACTTTAAGCCATTTTGAGCTAGTCGTTCGGACAAAAAAATTAGAATTCTAGAATTGTACTTTTTGCATTTCTGAAGCAATTTTTACAACAAATAAATATTGCAAAATCGACAACAGTTACTCTCATGATGTGCATTTCTCCTTCGTAAATCATTTTAGATCATTTGAGAATGAGGAAAATAAGTTTGTCGATTAGCAATCCTTGACATGTCATTCAATTGACATTTGAATGTGTCCAACCATAATAAGAACTGTTTGCATATAATGTATATGTAAAGCATCATGTCATTCCAATCCTCTTTGATTCCTCTTTGACTCTTTAGAAGATTTTGATTCTTCTATGGAGATTGAAACAACTTCTTCTGTTGAACCTTCAGTTTACAAATTTCGTTTCGCTGGCCACACCTCATTTACTACATTTTTAGAGAATATCGATTGGTCAATAATATTTTTCCATTATTCGACCATTGCCCAGTTCTGGACTGCCTTTATCGCTGTCTACACTATCATTTTAAAAAACTTCCTAAGCAAAGCCGCGTGCATACATGGTCATCCAGAATCGAGGCTCAAGATAAAGAAGCCAGAAGACTGTACCGTCTTTATAAAAGTACTGTTGATGTTAAATCTAAAGCAATATGGAGGCAATCGCAAGGTTTACTTCGTAAATTATTTCGAAATAATATGAGATCTAAAGAGAACAGTTTTTATTTCGAAATTTTCTTCTTTTAAGTCTTTCTGGTCATTTGTCAGGTCTCGATTCAGTAACCGTCAATACATACTGCCACTTCATGGCCCAGGATCAATTATTGCTGAAACTGACAGTGACATTGCCCATTAGTTAAATAATCGATATTTCTCTGTTTTTACAGAACACAACAATACACCCTTAATATTACCATCTCAAGTTGTTAAAACCAGCCTAGAGTTTGTTGATTTCAGCCTGGCCAAGATAAAATATAATGTCATCAAACTACAGCCAAGCTATCATCTGGAACAAGCTTAATCCCAGCTGCGTTCATCAAGCGATGTATAGAATATTTGAGCTATCCACTATATATACTTTTAAATGTTTCTTTTGAGACGTCACAGCTACCGATGGATTGGCTATCAGCTGATATCATGCCGATTTCTAAAACATTTAGTCCAAGCACAAATTTCACTCTATACAGACCAATTAGCCTTACATCGAATGTCTGTTGACTCATGAAACGTATTATTAAAGAAGCGATTGTCGATCATCTACGTGATATTTGAAAAAAATCTTGTTTTCTACATGGATTTATGTCACTGCGATCCACTGTAACGCAATTAGTAGAAACAATTAATGTATGGTCTACTCTTGTCGATGGTCAGCATTCTGTTGATGTTATTTATTTAGATTGTGATTTATTTAGATTTATTTAATACTGTAATTATAAATTCTCGCATTCTACTATACGCTATCGGAGATATTATAGTCACCAACTAGGGCATGTTTTAAAGAATAACGAGATATATATGTAAGTTAATAAATATAGAGAATAAATAAGTATAGATTGATAAAATGTAAAATATTAGATTTATAAATTAAAATAAAATTACGTAGCTAAATCAAAATAAAACTATAGATTATAAATACAAATTGAGGTAAATTTACATAGTAAATAAATTTTATATTTCCAATTTCTTAAGTTCCTGTTTAAAATCTTATTAGAATAGTACCTTTTCGTCAACATTAATCAAGTTTATCTGTGTGGTATTTTTGATATATGGGCAATTTTTCACTACATAGTTGTGCAAAGATGATGTAAGACGGCATGCTGATAATTTGCCTATTCTCTTGCTGAAAGAAGGTACCTTAAATTTCCCCCGTGGTGCTGATCTGGTTTTCCCTTCAACTTTTTCAAACATCTGTCGAATGCCAAGAGCAGCAATGAGTGCCATTGATGATGTTTTGTCGCATTTTCATCAGATATATTATGTTTCTTTGGCGCAATGAGTCTGTGTGTACGTCAAAGGTGAAATCTTTTTTTCCTGTCACTTGTCGAGTTGAGGATTATAGACACTTGTCCAATCTCTTCTGTAGTCTTTTGTTCAGACTGTCAATGACAGTGCCACAGTAGTCAAAATGTGGCATAGACAATGATTTGTACATCATTGTTCTTTTTCTTAAAGGAATGAAGAAGACCGAAAGACCGTTTTACATTTTTGAGCATCGAAAGACTTGAACGTCAATTCTCTGTCGATCGTGACGCCAAGGAGTTTGATTTCATTTTCAATCTGCAAACAGTTGTTTTTCAGTAAAAATTTTGGTAAATTTCTGGAGTTACCTATTGCCATGCAGTGAGTCTTTTTGTCATTCAGCGTTAAAACTTTCAAGTCAAACCAAGTACAGGCGGACGCAAGGTCTTCTTCTAGATAGGATCTGAGAATGTTAACGTCATGATGTTGGCAATACAAAGTTGTGTCATCCGCATATTGCATAACATCTGAAAACTTTAGACTTTCGTATAGATCGTTAACGAAGATATTGAAAAACGTTGGGCCAAGAATGCTTTCTTGGGGTACTCTTGATTAATCATTACACTACTATGAGATAAGTTAGTATCGATCCTTACACGTTTTCGTCTGTCAGTTAAGCAATCTCTTATCAGCTGAACGACAGGAGCAGAGAATCCATATGCTTGTCATTTTCTTATAAAAATTTCATGATGCACTGAGTCAAACGCATTGCTCAGATCCATAGCTACTATTGCCATTCATTTGCCACTGTCTGCTGTGTAACTCCAATCCTCTGACGTTGCTTGGAATAATGCCGTTTCGCATGAAAGGTTCTTTAGATAACCTGAACGTGTTTTTGACCACAGCTTGTTTGTCATCATATGGTCACAGATGTGGTTGTTGAGCAGCTTTTCGAAGATCTTTGATAATAAGACCAGGAGAATGATATGACGATAGTTCTTCTCGCATAGTTCATCACCTTGCTTGTGAATGACAGAAACAAGTCCATCCTTCCAATGACTGGGAAAACGTGTTTATTTAATGCAATCATTCAGTAAGGTAGTGAGAGGCTTTATTAAGAAATAAATACAGAAACGAATGTACTAATTAGGTATGCCGTCAATTCCAGGGGAATTATTTCCACTTAATGATATGATGATTGAAGTTACGTCATTTTTGGAGACTTCTCGAAAGGCAAAAGGCTATTGGAATTGCTTCGGATCCATGCATTACATTTACACTTAGCCAGTCCATGTATTCTACTTGTTCCGCGGTCAGCTCAATGCTGTTTGATGATAAATTCAGGAATCTCTTGTTTGATCCGTGAAGATATCAGCGATATCAGCAGCATTGTCAAAATACTCGCCATCTTCTATAAGTCTTATGGTGTTGATGGTTCTTTGTTTTCCTGTTATGCATGATTTCAGGTTTCTCCATAAAATGTGAGAACAGAATCATCACAGATGCTGTACAGGTGACGACGGATTTCTATTCTCCTCATTTTAGTAGCTGCTCATTTTGCTTCGTTGAATCTGATTTTGTTACTTATGTTCTTGTTGTCAGCTTTATTTCTTAGCACTACGCACTTTATGACAGCAGAAGTGACCCATGGTGGTTGATCGGGTTTTGCAATCCTAGTGGTTAAACCAGATTATATTCCTTTTTCTGTTAATGGCCGGCGTTAATGGCTTTTAGTAAATGAGGTGATGCGCTCATTACAAATAATCAGAATGTCCAATCGCAGCTCAGCATGTGCGACGTTAGGAGAAGATTGGTCTATTTCCTAACTCGTGAAATTATTTGCGACGTCTTTGTGAATTGAAAAGGCGTTGCAAATGATTCGTACATCGGGGGACACATCGAATCATATGTAAATCACACCCGTTTGTCTCCAGTTGTCTATTGTGCTCTGTTTATAAAATAGACGACACAACTTTGCTAAGGCATCATTTCATTCGCTAAAATTTCACAAGGCACAGATGTAGATTGGCGGAATAATATGCCTTGTGGAGCTAGGCTAAGGAGGAATCTTTAGCCATTATGGATCTCCATGGTTGATACTTATTCTCTAAATTCGGTCAATGGGATTGGCATTCTCTGTAAGTCTGTGCTTCAAATGTACTTATTTTATATTACAATTGTTTGTGCAACAATATTAAAGGCTCACCCAATCAATCAACCAATGCTGAGGCTGACAAAGAAATGTTGTGAACCAGAATGTAGCACAATCCTCGTGAACCAACTGATGTGGAACGTTTAATTAACTTCATCATATTTTCTTCTATGCTAATACTTTACACTTTCGCTAAGAAAATGTTTTTACTTTTTCTCCACACGAACACTGATGTTTTGCTGAATAAAAATGACATGTGATGCCTTTCTGTAAAGTTGAATAGTTTTTAAGTAGTACAGTATTGAAGTCACGTAAATTAACCGAAATAAAACAAGCATTTATAATGCCAAGAATGTGGTTATATAATTTAGAGAATAATTTAATTGTAAACGATTCAATAAAATACATAGCAGGTTTGAATCATCACTCATGCTTTACATAGATTGCTACATGTTCCACTGCAATATTTTGTCAGAGTTGAAGCAAATGGCTTATATGTACACATATTTGTGTAAGAATGACATGATTCAGACAAATCCGTGCATTTGTCTTCAGCAGGTGCAATTTCATTTCCAATACCTATTGCAAATATCAAATAAATTGCATTCAATTTTTGAAGACAAAAAAATTATCAGTAATAGCATTCTAAGAAATCAAAACCATTTTCTGAAATGTTACTGCAAGAAATAGCTTGCATGAGATATTATAGGAAAGAACAGGGTTTCATGACTCGTGGAAACTGCTATATATCTCAAAAACGTGGACCTGTGAAAAAATTCAGCAGTTATAATTATACGTTTTCTACGCCTATATATATTAAATAACTCGATTACAATTTACAAAACGATATTCTGCTAAACATGTTTGTTTTTATCCAAAAACCCTGTCAAATGAGTTTATTGCCTTGATATGCAGAATGCAGAATAGAAACACAGAAGGCAGGACAACTTAGATCGTTGCCGAGGCTTAGTATTCTCGGCCGTTCAATGGTGACCTGATGAATTCCACCTTTTTCTTGCTTGGAATGTAGGAATACAAACATGGCATGTGTTTCGGGAATCTTTGATATTATCTAGCAATATGTACTTTACTAGTTCTGTTTATTGTTACACAGCATTAAGCATGACAACATCTTGCTTCTCGTTGATATTTTTCAGATAAAAGAGATTTCTCTTATCAAACAAACAGAATTGAGTATACAGATGGCCCTTGTTTTAATCACGTAAAGTACAATAGTGTACGCACACGCATCTATTTTATAAGATAAAATATTTACATTGCATCACATTATGAGCTTACATGTACATTATTACATAATGTAACTTACCTGACTTCAATGGACGCACGTTTTCAACAAAGCGTGTCATCATATTTCCTGGAGGATCATATCTGCACACGACAAAAACTGTTGTCATTGAACCTGATGGCTTCTTTTTTATCCCGCATCCTAGTTCTGTGGATTTTTTCCAGACGACCTATAAGAAAACAGACAACAGTGTCAAGTATTGTCTCGGTAACTCTACGATCATTCGCGAAAATACCAAAAAAATCACGTTACATGCGTACCAAATTAATGTCTAATACCTGCCTGCTAGAATGTTTCAATCGGTTTAATTGGACCAGCTATACTAAAATATGATATGTAATACAGCTAAAACTTCTCTAAATTTCCCTATTTTATTTTTTATTTGCACATTGTTACATATAAATCAATTTGATCAATCTAATTAAGCAGGCAAAAACTAAAATGATACTAGAAATCTTGTGATATTCCTCAATTTCCCGTTTTTTCAACAATTGCACAGCAATTCATTATCGTATTTGGATTTCTTAGGACTGTAGATTCAAGGGCATAATGTAGTCTTTACTGGGATATTTTTTGCACGCATAAGAGAAAGTATAGAGCATCATGAAAAAGTTGGTTATTTTTGATGAGACGATATTATGTTTGATAGACATCCTCATGAAGAGCTTAATAGAAACAAATCTTGAAAATTAAAATGAAATTGAACTTCGTATTGTTGACTACAAGTTAAAGCAACTAAGCAGTATTGATTCTGAAACTTTCGGTTTATTTATGACTAATTGAAATGTCTTTATTATGAATTTTAATGTGATATTTTACCTGGGTGAAGTGACCAGTACCAGAGGTAAACGTTGATGTGGCGTAGTTGTATCCAATTCCTTCGTCATACCTATATATATTATACACACGAATTACCATGCTGAATTTGATTGTATGATGTAATACTTGTAATCCATAGTAACAATAGATCAGTGACTGTTGTATAGATATAAAATCATGTTAATAAGACTCGTTCAAATAATGACGTCGATTTCGTTTTTTCATCATTCACGAGTTATTTCATTATAAAGTTCGAATGTTGTTGTTGATGAAATCAATATCTGAATCAGCTGATTAGAAAAGAATTAAATTGACAATCACAGCAGTCAGGTCAACACTTCTTTCCTGCACCAATGATTACATATCACTGTGAGAACTGTAAGAATTAGCCTAGTAAAAAGCTATGCAAATGTCGCACATATATATGGTCATAAAAAGATTTTTGCTATTCATTCTAATGTCTAATAATCTGTAAACGTAAAATTGAGTATCTTAGCCTAAAAGGGAACTGAATGTAACGAATTTCTTTATAAAATTTTTCTGCGCTAGGGTATTTGCATGGCAAGTGTGATACATCCACAACAGATAAAATAATTAAAAGATCTATATCCATAAGGTAAAATCTTCCTTGTCGCATACAGCTATAAGATTTGCATTTTTCGATTTCAGTGTTATGCGTTCCAAATAAATTTCTATACGTTTAAATTTAATAAATTTCTCATACCAATTTTTGACAGCGTTCGATACTCCAGGTGGATTAGTTCCAGATGCTTTGTAAAGGTTTTCGCCGTATTTTGCATTCGCTGCATCATGTTCCCATAAGTTATATGCTGCAAGCTTGTCTGCATACAACTGTGCAGAACGTGCTATTCCTTCATTCCAAATCATAGCTGGCGTATTTTGATGTCTTGCCCTGGCATTGTTATGAGCTCTCAATGCCTCATCAGCAAAACCTGTAAGAATTAATCATAGACACAGTGTAACCCACTGAAGTTCGATTCTGATTCCTTCTTTTCAGCAGTCAGGTTTTGAAACACCATAGTAAACTATTGTCTAGCTGGTTCGTGTTTTCAAACAACTTTGAATAGTTCCATTCAATTTGTTGGCAATTTTACTTGTATTTAGGTGGGTTATATGCGCTGTAGAAAATTATATATATTCCTTGGTGAAAATTTGAAGTTGAGAAACAGAAGAACAATAGGGGAAGCAGTTCTGACAATGATAAAGGTTCGCTTGGAATACTGTTATACGAGCAATTCCATCCTCTAAAATGCAATAATTGAATTTTGTAGGTCAGATAGCCTTATAAGATTCTTGATTGGTCGCTACTTTGTCATTCCTTTTTGGAAGGATTTTGAACACATTTTCCCAGCAAAATAATAGGATCCAGGAATCGAATATTGAAGAATTTGTGAAACAAGAATTTGAAATATGTATTTAATTTGCATAACTTTAATTTATTTAATTCCGAATTATATATCTCTCGGGATATGTAAATATGATCTAAATTGATGACTCTTTATATCAAATATGCATGATTCAGAAACAGATTATTTAATTACAATAATAAGGTAACCTACTTTCTGCGTTAGTTGATATCAGTTTAAACGCAAACAGCAAACATATTGACCTTATCAGAACCATCTGTAGCAAAAAAATCAACATTAAAATGAATTATTGTGAACGCTACATCCTCAACTTATCAGAATTCATCCTTCGTAAAAAATAATAACCCATGATTAAAAAACAGTCGAAGTTTATCAAAATCAATTCAAATCATTTTATCAAAATCTATCTTAAATTGTTTAACATCATCTCATAATATTAATTTCAGATCTTGAGCTTGGATTTTTTCAAACTGGTTGTTCGTGATTATTTCTTTCGAATGATTATTGCGTAATTTTCTGTGTTTTTCTTATTTTTTGATGCATCATCGTTTTTTTATTGAAAAAAGTAGTTATAAATTTATATTAATTATTAAATGAAAAATATTTTTAAATTTTGTTTTAGAATAATGATTGTTTATTTTTTAATTTGATATTGTTAATGGCTCCTCCAGACATTATATATCTGTTAAATATTTGTATATATGATATTATCAAGTTCAATGGTAATATGTTGATAGTGATAACTCAATATTTAAGAATAATATAATTATTACCTAAAAATTAGGCCTTACCTTGCTGTTGTCGATGTTGAACGGAATAGCATGTGTAGTTGATTTGATCGCATGTAGAAGGGTTTGTAATTGGTTCATTTATATACTATAGAGGCTAGTATTTTTTAATAATCCAGATGTTGAAGTTACATTGAAATCTTAAAGGTTAGATGAATTATTGATGCACTATTTATAAATCATGTAGCGCTATTGTTTTCATTTGAAAAGGTCAAATGTAAATATATATACTGTGAAGCTATGGAAACGTTAGTTTATACTGTTACAAATGTTGTTCTGCGTTATTATAATAAATAAATTAATATGATCTGATGTACCGATAAATGTTTTAATATATTGTGATTCTATAGATCTCGCAGTAATTCATTTCAATAGAAGAGTTTTCTGTAAAAATGTGCAACTGAGAACAATATAATATTATACTATAATATTTGTATTATATTAATGATAATAATAATAAAGATTTAAGAAACCATTTAAGTGAGTGCTCGATACAGTTAAATAGAGTTTTGTATAATTGAAGCAAAGAATAATCAACTTTTGCCGTGACTCTGAGTTTCGCGCTTGTGAGCTCTTCAGACGGAATTTATTTTAAAGTATCAATAATTAACTCCGTCGGAAGTGCGCAAAAGCGCGAATCTCAGTGACACGACAAAACTTGAGTAACCTTTGTTTCATTTAATATCATAATATAAATTTACAAATGTATTTTCTCCTCTTGTTAAAACTAATAATAAGTGTAGCAATTACATAGATATAATGGAATTTTTCAAACTATACAATGAGAGCATGAGCGATTGGATAACTGGTCAAGTCATTCTAGTCATTAACTAAATCCAACAGTTGTAAGAAGACGTGCTTTATATATATTTGGCTCTCAAACAGTTAAAAATACATACAAATTATTTAAAATGTTTGAGGGTGACACCACCTCACTGAAAACTATATCCAATGTAAATTTACAATATTAATAATAAGTATTTTCGAAATTTAACGTTATTCGTAAGAAGACAAGCGATAGAATAGAAGCAATTTTGCGACGTTTCGTCATAATGTAATATGACATTATCAAACGAAATGAAATTTATTATTTTATTTATTATTTTATTATTTAATATATTTATTTGCTTGAAATGTCATATTAGTGTACTATAATTACGAGACTATGTATAATTACTTCTAATTTATCACTTATCTTCTTATAAAACTTGTTAAGCAATGGGTTTTTATTAATGTTATTTAACATTAATTGAAGTTTTATGATTGGTGAGAGAGCTCTTAAAGCTATGCTTGATGTTGGGAAAAGTTTATTATCTTCTAACTGAAGAAATATTGATAGCTATAGTCCATGTGTATATAGAGGTCCAATGAAAACAGTACATTTGTATTCTTAATATTTGATGAAAAATATTCAATAGATGTATTTTTTGTCTGTGGACTTTTTTCCGCTTTTCTGTTACAGTCAATAATTAGTTTGGAAGTCAAAGCGCTGTATATGAAGGTTCAAGTGGTGGGATAATATTAAAGGAAAGCTTTTGAATACATTAAGGCTTACTTTACGGTTCCGGGGAGAGGACTTCGATGTTTTATTGACGGGGGTGTACCATTTTCAGAAATCAAGGAAAACCCTATAATGTCATGTTTTTATGAGTGAAACAAAGGAAATTATAAAAATTTCGAAAATCTCTAAATTGACAACGTAAAATTTCACAAGAGTTTGTAAAAATCCACCCCTAACAAACAACACGTCCCCGTACAGCAAATGCATTGAATTCCCTCCCCAGGCTTATGGTAAGTATTGTTTGGCATCATCTCACTAAATCGCATTCAGGAGGGCTGGGATACAAACATGGAAAATTAATTGCACAACAAACAGCACGCACACGAGCCGTTAGAGTGGTTTCTGTTACTGAATTTAATGCACACGATTTAGCTATAAAGCATCATCATCATCACGTCATCAACGTCAAGTTAAGTCACGAATAGCAATCCTTGCTATTAACATAGTTATTGCATCGATGATTATTATGGGGTATTAGTACCAATGGAATGCTTTTGAAAGGGTAAGAGTATCTTCAGTATTAATTATATATATATTTACATAGATGATGGAATGCGGAGAGCAAAACAATGAAAATTATTCTAACAGCCTAAGAATTTTAAATAAAATGACAAATAAACTCGATCCTGAAATGATTATTACAACAGTACTAACATAGAGCCGAAATGTAGAGACGGATATGTATTACATCAGTATAGTGTTAAATATCTCACATGAACCCCTAAAAAACTCAAGAATAGCTCATAAATGTTCATACCTGCTGAGTTCCTATAAATTGGAACTGCAATTGCAGAATACATCTACATATGCATAATTATTTACTATCTGTATTACAGTTTAATTTATCATATTCCACATAGATTAATGCATGTGCCAGTGCATAGCTGTGACAAGAATGACTTGTATCCTTTGTTGTGACAATGCTTTGCAAACAAAGTTTTGCATATGCTGTATTTATCTATACATTTGTTTGAAGGAGTCTTGGAACTATCTGAAATGAAAAAAGGTAATAGTACTTGATGTATCGCTTCTTCCAGATGCTTTGTTTTGACACTCAAGATTTGTCACTCACGATAGGCTTCTAGCCCAAAGTTCTTTATTTTTGTTATAGCTTAGTTTGCATGGAACGTTTTTATACCCTTTGACTTCAGAAAACCCAATGAAACAATTTCCAGAGAAATTTTACTTCCTTTGGACCACCCAAAATAGTATGTAATTGCAAAAATGATGATGAGATTCAGATACTGTGGATTAAACACTGATGAAAACGATGACATTTTCTGAAATGCCTTCAAGCCAAATCCCCCCGTTTATCTCATACACTTTATGTTTTGATATTGAGCAACATTCAAATTTCATCAGCAGCTGAAAGTCTTTTTAAAAAAGTTTGAAATATAACAGACATGAAGGATGTTTGAAGAAGCATTGCTTATGTGAAATCTAAATGAAATCTTTGTCAAGTGAATTCACTGAATTAAAGAAGCAAAGTACCTATAGGTTGCTTTACTCACCTTTTTTCAATGGCATGACATTTTGACGGTGAAGGAGTCCAACATTTCCTGGGGGATTATATCTGCACACGACGTACACTGTTTTCATACTGCCTGACCCCCTATTAGCAATGCCACATCCCAACTCAGTTGATGATTTCCAGACAACCTATCACTTATCACTTATATACATAATACTGTCTGTTTATATATCACAATATTTCTATATTTCTATATTTCGATATTTCTGTGTCTGTCCGCGACTTATGTACGTCTTACTGGCGATATAATACGGATAATCCGTTGTCGGGAAATTATGCAAACATTTGTGTCGAGATAACCGTGTACAGTAACAAATTTGTTGTATGAAAAGTATGGGTCTATGGCGTTGTTTTAAAATAATATACTTCATCTGATATTTTATTTGATATCATTGCATTAAAAAATTCAGAGATTTTGAAAAATTTCATAGGTCGATAATCTAGCGGGCAGCCAAATCGACTTCAAATTGAAATCTCCAGAACAAAAATATTTTGCTTTGAATTTAAAAGCTGCGTGTAAATTGTTTGAACAAGTGAAACTTGAAACTGAATCAGTTTTATGATAATTAAAACAATACGAAATACTGAATTACATTGAATTACCAGTATAACTAGGCCAGACAAAATATGTTTTGAAATCAAAGAAACGTAGACATATTTCATGTAGTGTTGAAATCAGCAATACATATAGCGCGGCACAAACGCTATGAAATTAAAGAGACTTGAGGTCTTAATTTAATTTATTAATGAAACAAAATGCCGTTCATTACTTTTCTCAAAATCGAGATATAAAACATTTCACTTTTAAAAAGGCTATTTTGATACATAATTTGTGAGAACACTGAGCAAACAATCTGTTTTGAAATGAATAATCTATCGCGGGGCTTAAAAACAAATTAATTTGCAAGAATTTTCAAATTGACGTTGGCGTTCGACTATTTCGAAAAATATTAAAAGTTCGAAGAGATTATCTGTCTACAGTCTAAAATTATAGAGTTTAGAATTAATCAAGGCATTGCACAGAAGTATTTTTATAATTTATTATTTAATATAAAAAAACGAATCATTTGGTTTTAAGCAGCAAGGCTTTTATTTTCAGATTTTGCTTCCATAATTAACGAAGGAATTATAGGCATCGATTAATATTAAAATTTCATTTTGTTGACTTGCTATACGAATAAGACACAGTATGTTACTACAGTTTCGAGAATAAAAATAGCGATGTCTTGTTATTATCTTTGATCAACATTTAATAAAGTTAATTTCAGGTATATCAAATTTAACAAAGTTAAATTGAATTGAGCGTAGGATTTGTGATAAATAATAATAATTACAATATTTTCAGCGTTCAAAAATTTTGCTTTGAATTTAAAAGCACAAAAACATAATTCAAAAACATTTTTAAATAGTTAATACAGTTTGGATGAGTGTAACAAACCTTGTGTTACAAAAATAAAAAGTGAAAAGGTTGCACGAAATAATCGATCATAGCAAACAATATTTATTAAAATACAACTTACCATTTTCCAAATGAGATCCAAATAAAAACTATACGAGCGGCATAATCTCCGAACAACATTTAAATACATAATAGCGGGTTCTCTGAGTTAATACACCAATCAATAATAAGTTAACAACCATATTTTATCGAAGGAGAATGTACGCCCGATAAGAATAAAATAAAGATTGTCTTTTATTCGAAATAATTCTGACAAAAATGATCATTTCATATCGTGATCAAATGCATGGTAAAGTAGATTCATTTTCTACATAGTAAATTATCCTTTTCGTCAGACATCATAACATGAGCATTTAAATATTACCATCGGCTATGGTATTTTATATCTTTGAAGCTGCACTAAACATTTCCACTCTATAAACCATCGCGTCCGTTTCAATAAATTCTGAATAAATATGCATATCACGAATCTGGCAAAATGAGTTGTTTTCGTTTTTCTATCAAAACAATTAATTTATTCATAATCGTCTTTCCTTTCATTCGACATCTGTAATGTATTATAAATAGCGCGTAGAAAAATTGACAACAAGATGTAACATAATATCAATATCGAATTAGTATAGCGATTTATTATAGAATTTTATTTCCTTTTAAAAGAATGTTGATGCTATTAGTCTGGAAAATTTGATAACAAGGAGCACTATGAGGTCAACATTTCACATCTTTTGTTTACTTTTAAAATTTTATTTTCAACGAACTCTTAGTATTTTGATAGACTGCCATGAAAATTACAGGCCTACTTGCTGAGATTGCAAAGATCAAAAATATATAGGCTCATATACTATCATATCATAATATTATCAGATTATATATATAGTTTGAAATCAATACACGCGCTGTCGCCTTGTTCAGTAATACGTTGTCGAAGCAATAGGTTTGTTGATTAGTACAGTCAAGGCGCGTACAACAGTAAGTAAGGGGTTGGCTCATTGGTTAATGCTCTGGTATTACAATATTAGGGTCGTAAGTTCAAATCCGCCATTCGGCAGTTTTTATCAACGATTTTTCTGATTTTTTTTTTTTAATATGAAGCAGTAAATCATTGTTAATTAACAAAAGATATCGTTTGATCATGTTAATAACAGAAATTAGTGGACCATGTGTCTTGTCGAAGCTAAATTAATTTAATACTGAATATATTGCATGCAATGCCACGAGTTTGACCGGCCACACCTTGACGGCGTTATTTTGTGAACACCACATTAGTGTTGTATATATTGCAATAAAGATTTATGAATTCGAACCGAACGCGATCCGATCGTGTCGGGTCAGATTCGGGTTAATATTTTAGGTCTTCGGATCTGATCGGATTTGAAGTGATTTTTTATGGATAGTTTCAGATTTCGAAATTTGACTGAGTATTTGTAATTTATAATAATTAATGTTTTCTGGCTTCCTTTCAACACATAAAATAAAGTTTTTCTATGTAGACAAAGCTACGTTAAATTATACATTTCAATCGACTCAATTGATGTGAAATAAATTAAATTTTTATTAAAGGAATGATTAAGATGTATTGATTAATGCTACATCGTTTCAATGCGTATTGTGTCTCATGTTCTCCTCCAGAGTTCATACTCCGTATTATACAGCGATAGAAAGCTTAGTCAATTGTTTAATTATAAGTGATCTGAAAGTTTTATCATAGAAGGTCCATTATGGACTACACTCATTGCTAGTATACATAATACTGTCTGTTTATATATCACAATATTTCTATATTTCTATATTTCGATATTTCTGTGTCTGTCCGCGACTTATGTACGTCTTACTGGCGATATAATACGGATAATCCGTTGTCGGGAAATTATGCAAACATTTGTGTCGAGATAACCGTGTACAGTAACAAATTTGTTGTATGAAAAGTATGGGTCTATGACGTTGTTTTAAAATAATATACTTCATCTGATAATTTATTTGATATCCTTGCATTAAAAAATTCAGAGATTTTGAAAAATTTCATAGGTCGATAATCTAGCGGGCAGCCAAATCGAATTCAAATTGAAATCCCCAGAACAAAAATATTTTGCTTTGAATTTAAAAGCTGCGTGTAAATTGTTTGAGCAAGTGAAACTTGAAAATGAATCAGTTTTATGATAATTAAAACAATACGAAATACTGAATTACATTGAATTACCAGTATAAATAGGCCAAACAAAATATGTTTTGAAATCAAAGAAACGTAGACTTATTTCATGTAGTGTTGATATCAGCAATACATATAGCGCTGCACAAACGCTATGAAAATTAAAGAGACTTTAGGTCTTTAATTTATAAATGAAACAAAATGCCGTTCATTACTTTTCACAAAATCGAGATACAAAACATTTCACTTTTAAAAAGGCTATTTTGATATATAATTTGTGAGAACACTGAGCAAACAATCTGTTTTGAAATGAATAATCTATCGCGGGGCATAAAAACAAATTAACTTTCAAGAATTTTCAAAATGACGTTGGCGTTCGATCAATTCGAAAAATATTCAAAGTTCGAATAGATTATCTGTCTACAGTATAAAATTATAGAGTTTAGAACTAATCAAGGCATTGCACAAAAGTATTTCTATAATTTATTAGTGAATATAAAAATATGAATCATTTGGTTATGAGCAGGCAGGCTTTTATTTTCAGATTTTGCTTCAATAATTAACGAAGGAATTATAGGCATCGATTAAAATTAAAATTTCATTTTGTTGACTTGCTATACGAATAACACACAGTATGTTACTACAGTTTCGAGAATAAAAATAGCGATGTCTTGTTATTATCGTTGATCAACATTTAATAAAGTTAATTTTTTCAGGTATATCAAATTCAACAAAGTTAAATTGAATTGAGCGTATGATTTGTGATAAATAATAATAATTATAATATTTTCAGCGTTCAAAAATTTTGCTTTGAATTTAAAAGCACAAAAACATAATTTAAAAACATTTTTAAATAGTTAATACAGTTTGGATGAGTGTAACAAACCTTGTGTTACAAAAATAAAAAGCGAAAAGGTTGCATGAAATAATCGATCATAGCAAACAATATTTATTAAAATACAACTTACCATTTTCCAAATGAGATCCAAATAAAAACTATACGAGCGGCATAATCTCCGAACAACATTTAAATACATAATAGCGGGTTCTCTGAGTTAATACACCAATCAATAATAAGTTAACAACCATATTTTATCGAAGGAGAATGTAAGCCCGATAAGAATAAAATAAAGATTGACGTCTTTTATTCGAAATAATTCTGACAAAAATGATCATTTCATATCGCGATCAAATGCAAGGTAAAGTAGATTCATTTTCTACATAGTAAATTATCCTTTTCATCAGACATCATAACATGAGCATTTAAATATTACCATCGGCTGTGGTATTTTATATCTTTGAAGCTGCACTAAACATTTCCACTCTATAAACCATCGCGTCCGTTTCAATAAATTCTGAATAAATATGCATATCACGAATCTGGCAAAATGAGTTGTTTTCGTTTTTCTATCAAAATAATTAATTTATTCATAATCGTCTTTTCTTTCATTCGACATCTGTAATGTATTATACATAGCGCGTAGAAATATTGACAACAAGATGTAACATGATATCAATATCAAATTAGTATAGCGATTTATTATAGAACTTTATTTCCTTTTAAAAGAATGTTGATGCTATTATTCTGTAAAATTTGATAACAAGAAGCACTATGAGGTCAATTTTTCACATCTTTTTTTTTACTTACAAAATCTTATTCTCAACGAACTCTTAGTATTTTGATAGACTGCCATGAAAATCACAGTCCTACTTGCTGAGATTGCAAAGATTAAAAATATATAGGCTCATATACTATCATATCATAATATTTTCAGATTATATATATAATTTGATTTTCAATTACACGCATGTGTGTCGGCCTTGTTCAATAATACGTTGTCAAAGCAGTAGGTTTGTTGATGACGTCAGTCAAGGCGTCTATGATAATAAGTAAGGCAGTGGCTCATTGGTTAATGCTCTGGCATCACAATATGAGGGTCGTCAGTTCAAATCCGCCATTCGGAAAATTTTTATCAACGATTTTTCTTATTTTTTTTAATATGAAGCAGTAAATCATTGTTAATTAACAAAAGATATCGTTTGATCATGTTAATAACACAAATTAGTGGACCATGTGTCTTGTCGAAGCTAAATTAATTTAATATTGAATATATTACATGCGATGCCACGAGTTTGACCGTCCTCACCTTGACGGCGTTATTTTGTGAACACCACATTAGTGTTGTTTGTATTGCAATGAAGATTTATCAATCCGAACCGAACGCGATTTGATCGTATCGGGTCAGATTCGGGTTAATATTTTAGGTCTTCGGATCGGATCGGATTTGAAGTGATTTTTTATGGATAGTTTCATATTTCGAAATTTGACTGAATATTTGTAATTCATAATAATTAATGTGTTCTGGTTTCCTTTCAGCACATAAAATAAAGTTTTTTTATGTAGAGATAGCTACGTTAAATTATACATTTCAATCGACTCAATTGATGTGAAATAAATTAAATTTTTATTAAAGGAATGATTAAGATGTATTGATTAATGCTACATCGTTTCAATGCGTATTGTGTCTCATGTTCTCCTCCAGAGTTCATACTCCGTATTATACAGTGATAGTCAGCTTAGTCAATTGTTTAATTATAAGTGATCTGAAAGTTTTATCATAGAAGGTCCATTATGGACTACACTCATAGCTAGTAGCGATATAATAAGGAAACTAAAATAGAAGAGACAAACTGTGGCATTTATTGTTATGTTGTAATTTTTCCTTATATAAGTGGGAGGGGGTAAACGCCAGGCACATACATTGGTAAGCCGCGGAGTGCTGACCCGTATTTGCTATAGTTTTTCTGGAAAGTATTCAAGCAGTGAAAAACTAATCTCCAAGAGTTCAAGAAAACAGAGAAAAGTCAACACCTCGTGTATATAGCTTATCGAAAAGATAATACCATTTTGATCAATCCACCCGATTTTATTTCTATTTTCGGCATTTTAAATTGTCAATTGGAAAATTCACAGCCGGGGAGTAATACCTCATCAGGAAGTATACTGGATCTGCACTGTTAGAAACCGGAAATTTTGCAGCAGGTAACCAGATTTGGATATGTGGTATCCAAAAGTTTCTAAAGATAATTCAATGAAATATTTCAAAGCTAGAGCATTTATTAAAAATGTAGGTAAATATTCGATCTCTATATTTGCCTCCTTGCTATAAAATATTTTGTACAAAACCATATAAAAATATATATATACAAAATTTGGATTGGAATCGACAGAAAGATAATAGGATGCCAGGATGGAGTCCTGGTGTAGCATATCACTAAATGCGCTTTACTAATACCTGGGTGAAATGGCCAGCCTTTATGTCTACAATGAAGGTATCATAATCGTAGCCAAGTCCTTCATCGTACCTATAATCAAAGATTCAGCAAATATATCAACTCTGATACGTATATTTCATTCATGATCAACTCGGCCATTGACATATGCTGAAGTACTACCAGGGAAGTTATTATAATTATTACGATTGTGGTTGTATTACATGAAGGCTAAATTATAACAGAATCCACAACAAGAATCTGATATAGATTAGACAATGTATTGTATACTATCCTGAATTAAATCCAACTGCATAATAGGTTAAATAAGGTATGATCATAATGTAAAGGGCATTTATTAATTTTCATACCCGTACGTACCATTTTTTGAGTGCATTTGATACCCCAAACTTTCGACTTCCGCTTGCCCAGTACAGATTTTCTCCATGATTCCTGTTCTCTTTGTCATGCTCTAGCAGATTATAATTTGCCATCTTGATAGCATATTTTTGGGCTGAATTTGCTAATCCTGCATTCCATTTTAACGGTGGTGTATTTCGATGTTTTGACCGGACTTCATTATGGACCCTCAATGCCTCTTCCCTAAAATCTATGTTTATCAAATTCAAAACGGTCAATAAGTACGGTTCTACTGCTTCTCTTGCGATTGCTGATGTCAGCTGGTGTTATCTCGGTCAGTCAGTCAGTATTTTACTGTCAGTCAATCACTAATTTCAACCAATCAGTAATGGCCCTCAGTTAAAACAATCACATGAACAAAACCGTGATGAATCATATATAGGAAGGCTTGAATTTCTTTAAAATTACGCGAATTCTAAATCTATCTGACGCATGAATCGAGGCAAAATATTTAAATATCTGAAAAACGTCTCTTCTCGACAATTTTTCCCACAAAGGTTCAAATACTATATATCTCCAGTATTATGGTGAAGTTGGTTTTCATATAACCATTCCGTTAATTAGAAATTGATTTCAGATGATGAAATGTGGTACATATTCGAGTATTAAAGATAAGAGTTTTAAGTGTACTATGTAATTTAGTAAATTGATTTGAGCATTTGAAAAGCAATACGAATTGGGCTTTTTAGATGTTCTTTCATTTTAACTTGGATTTTAGTCCAAATTAAATAATCTATTTTTTGAAATACCTTTAAGCGTTTGCATCAGAGCACATCGATAACCTCAAATGAATGTTCTTACCCTCTCCGCTTGTTGATGCAATCTTCAATGCAAATAACAACAAAACTGTTCTTGTTAGAATCATCTGTTGATATAAAATTCAAAACATTATGCTACCACAAAGCGAAAATATAATTATATTTCAAAATGAAAATTGAATCATTCTTCATTGTTCTATTAATAGCATCTCTTCTCTTAAATGTATACCACATTCACAACAAGTAAACAGTACAGTAGAAACTATTTATAGCTTCACCTTTTATAGCGGATTACTGCTCACAACGTACTGAATTTAGCTTATGTTCCTTGTGACAAATTTGGTATTTTTCTTCTTATAAATAATTGGCAATAAGGACACATCGTCTATAACACACTTTTTGAAAGATCCCCAGGGGTGCAGTAATAGATAATGTATTTCTACTGTTTTCATCTTATGTTCAACAATAAAGTTGTTATATGAATGCTCAGACGGGGCTTCATACAATACAATATGAAGACTGTTACCTTGCGTGGAATAGTCTCTAAAGTAGTACTCGTGTACGTAATTTATCATTGTTCTTATTATACAACTAGCAATGACTCACTCGCGTTGCTGTTGGTTAATTTTAAATATCATTCAGAGGTTAGTTATTTGTTCAACTAAGTTGTTGTGTTCTTGGAATTCGATAATCACTAACTTAAGTTAGATGCATACTATTACAGAAAACGGTTATCTACATTAATGCATTAATGCATTTGAAACGGTATATTTTCTTTCGCTTTGCGAAGTAGAAAGTAAAATAAAAACCTAAGCCTTTCCGAACTATGACTAGAGCAAATGGTTTTAATCATCTAATGTACGTTATACTCGAAACGATGCAATTCTCAGAGTTTTCTCTTGAATATATTCTTTACTATAAGGTTTTTCTAAGAATATCCTAATAGAACTGTCAATATACTCGTCAGACATACATTACTAGGTTACATTACATTGTAGTGACTTTCGTATCGCATTGGGGTTTTGATTACACTGCCGCGCTTGAATACGATACAGTATACCCTCTGCGCTTCGTAGCGTAGTGATTCTCACGCTACAAATCCTAATGAACATCATACCAGCATGGTTCTCGCTACACTACGCTCTGTGTAGTCAGCTGAATACGATACGGATCATAGAATGTCTTACTTTCATTTTGCATCTTTTTTTAGTCATTGACATGGATTGCTCATTGAAGTTATTCTCCACATTGATGTGCGCTAAAACTGCTTTGCATACGTACAAAATTGTCTAAATTGAACAGTTCAAAGATACTTGAAGAATCGAAAGAAAACTACTCGAGAAGGAATTATAAATTTCAAATATTGTAATCAAAACGTATCTATTTCGTTCCCTGTGTTCTGTATATTGCCATTGCAATCACCTACGGTCAATTAGAAGAGAGAATAGAAGGAAGATCACATGCTCGCATTAATCTGCTTTCGTGTAGTGCAATCGTAACAGTAACAGATACGGTATGCATTCCAAGGTGATATCACCTTTCTAATACGGAACATAAATCAATACGAAATCGTGTAATCGGGGCCTTACGAAATTTTCCCCATTTTCCAAATTTCGGGAGATCAAAGTCGTATTCTCCACAACAACTGCGTAACATCCTCCATTGGCAGCCAAGGAAGAAGGTTGGTGTATAGCAAGTATGTTAGGTGAAAAAGGGAATGTACCTTCTCATAATGTGACTGTCGATACTACTACTGCTATTACTACTGTGTTTCTTCGATCAAAATATTATATATAAATTATTAGATTAAGAACGCTTAATAAACATACCTTCGATGTCCTTTTGCTTCGACAACTATGAAAAGTAGAGTAAATAATTCTCTATATGAGATGCTAATATAGCCTAAGACATGGGTAGTATTAACATGTTATTATATATTCTTTGTAACACCATTCTGCATTATGTAACAAGCTTAACTAAATATTATCACAATTTTTAATTTACATACAAAGATGAAGAATCATAAATTATAAACTGAATAAACAAACCGCTTCTATTCTTTCATGTTGATGTATGTCAATATGCGTTTCTAAAACATTTGCTTCTTTTTGTATGATAAGTTATGTTTATATGTAAATACTTCAAGATTTAATTAATTAAAAATGTTTTGCCCGACGTTATCATTGACATAGAAACGACCTTTCTTGAAACAAGACCAGATATCTTTTCAAACTCAATCATTCGTTCAGATTGATAGATGATACACATTGAGTGCATACAGTACTAGTATCAATAGAAAATCAGTATGCAAGGATTAATGTGTGCATTATCAAGGCCGCGACAAAATCAACCTCTAATAAAATATAATCTATCACGATAGTATCAGTATCAAGAAGAACTTTTTCATTGCACTGGGGTTATTTTCTCTATAGGAGTGAAATCGAACAAGAAGAAACAAATCTTTAACTATAGAACCAAAGATAAAAATACATAACTGATTTTTAAGGCGTTCATAAGCTAATTCCAGCATGTTGATAAATATCAATTGATTACAAAAATGTATCTTTTATCAGTAATAATCCATTTAGAGATTATTTAAAAGCATGGAAAAAGGTGAAAGATGTATTCTTTTCATGAGTTTCTCGCTGTTGTAGTGGCCGTGATCCTATAAACTATCACCTAAAATGACCCTGAAAATGCCATAAGGTATAGAGCATTGACTTTTATTATTTTATTAATCTTATCGAAACAAAAATATATCATATGCCTGTTTAAATTATGAGTCAACCATATCTTTCATTTTCGAATTAACTTTACATTTTAATATGCTATATAATTTACAACAAAATTCTGTAGTCTGTAGATTTACTTCCATACCGTCTCGGGAAGCGGGCATTAAATCGACATTGAATGTAATATTTCCTCATTGTTGAGTGCAAATTAATACTCTGCTCCTATGATCTCGATGAAGTAATATATAAAATTTACCAAAGCAGTCTCTAATTAGAACTTCCATAACAGCTTCAACATATTACCGATTACTTGAATGGCAGCAGATTTCAGGCTATGATCCTGCTCACTGATAACAAATATTTTCAGTCATTTGAAATATTTCTATTTTTAAAGTTTAATATATTTTGATGTTTGACTGACTATTGATCCAACCCTTATTCAAGGTTATTGTGAAACCTCTCATAATTGGCACTTGTATGGAGATGACGGTGAGATATATTATTGTTGCTCAAATCGACGTAAAGGAATTTAAACTTTGGAGCACAGCAATTCATGATTTCAATTACAAATGATTCTTATATAGCACTTTATTTGAGGTCTTGAGTTTCAATATATTAATAAATAATTATATAACTTTTGAATAAGCAATGATAAATTCAGAATACATTTACGATAAGATAATATAATAAGCAATAATTTAAATTATTTCTAATGTGTTTCCAATATAAGATTCAACAATCAGCATAAATTACATGTTTTAGCACAATTGTCTTTGATCATTGATCGGAATGTAGGATCTTTACATTGGGAAACCAGAGCAGCGCAAGTTATACCAGAACCAGCTGGAAGGTTATCAGTACAGGATGATGATGATGATGATGAACCTTGGGCTAAAGAAAAATGGAAATGATTAATGATGATTACAAAACATTTTCTAACAAATATGTGACGGGTCGCGTCAGAATCAACATTTCAGTGAAGTTTTGAATTTTGCTTCATTTGATTTTATCTAGAATTTTAATTACTTTTAAATTTGTTTACATTTCGGAAAACTCTATCTGATTTTATTTAGATTTTATTTTAGATTTAAATTTTATTTATCTGATTTTTATTTATTTATTTTTATTTGATTTTATCTGATCGCATTATTAAAATACATTCAATTTTCAATAAATTCCCGTTTCTTGCCACCAAACTGAAAATTTCGATTTTTCACCGATTGTTGATTCTGACATGAACTGTCACATATTTCATCGAATTAAATCTTCCATGGCCTTACAATAGTAAGTAGCCTCGACAACGAAATTGAAATATTAGGTAATCGTTGATAAACTACAACAGAATTGATTATATATATATATACATTAATTAATAATGAAATACTTGAATATACAGTCGAATTCGGCTAATATCCCACATCACTCAATATTCCCAATTGTCAAAAATCATTTTCCGTTTTCTATACAATCTCAACTTATCCAAATCGCTTAATATCCCCTCGTTTGATATTTCGCTTAATATCCCGCTTCCACGGCTCTATGTTTTCATGAAACTCGTTTAATGTATAGTTTCTTTGGATTGGTAAATGAGATTGACAACATTAATTGTTTTAAATAAGAATAGACATTTTAACACTTCGAAGAAACATCTTTCTTTGTTTGTGGCTCAAATAAAACAGCTTTTAACATTACTGTACTCTACTTGCCTTACTTCAGAAACGACTCTGTCAATGGCAAACTATTAAAATGACTTCTCACAAATGAAAAATAATTGTTTAACTGTAAACCGTATATCATATCACATAAATATATATAATAAAAGCGACAGGTCAGAGGATATCATACTTACCATTCGCATTTTTATCATTGCAGTATATTTTTGTAATTATATCACTGCTATATTTTCTAAATATGTTGGTCCAACTCATCGATCTGAGTTTCAGAAACATTAAAAAATTTTAATTACTTTCTATGTTGAGAAGTGACTTTATAATTATAGTTACCAATTAGTTTATTACTTTTTATTAATTTATTTAAGCAGGATCGACACACACAGGTAACAGTGTGTCTACACTGAAATGATAATCCTGTCAAAATATTTGTATGTTATGTCCATTTTTCTTTAGCCCTTGGATCATCGCACAAAATATTATTACTATTATTATTATTATTATTATTATTATTATTATTATTATTATTATTATTATTATTATTATTATTATTATTATTATTATTATTATTATTATTATTATTATTATTATTATTATTATTATTATTATTATTATTATTATTATTATTATTATTATTATTATTATTATTATTATTATTATTATTATTATTATTATTATTATTATTATTATTATTATTATTATTATTATTATTATTATTATTATTATTATTATTATTATTATTATTATTATTATTATTATTATTATTATTATTATTATTATTATTATTATTATTATTATTATTATTATTATTATTATTATTATTATTATTATTATTATTATTATTATTATTATTATTATTATTATTATTATTATTATTATTATTATTATTATTATTATTATTATTATTATTATTATTATTATTATTATTATTATTATTATTATTATTATTATTATTATTATTATTATTATTATTATTATTATTATTATTATTATTATTATTATTATTATTATTATTATTATTATTATTATTATTATTATTATTATTATTATTATTATTATTATTATTATTATTATTATTATTATTATTATTATTATTATTATTATTATTATTATTATTATTATTATTATTATTATTATTATTATTATTATTATTATTATTATTATTATTATTATTATTATTATTATTATTATTATTATTATTATTATTATTATTATTATTATTATTATTATTATTATTATTATTATTATTATTATTATTATTATTATTATTATTATTATTATTATTATTATTATTATTATTATTATTATTATTATTATTATTATTATTATTATTATTATTATTATTATTATTATTATTATTATTATTATTATTATTATTATTATTATTATTATTATTATTATTATTATTATTATTATTATTATTATTATTATTATTATTATTATTATTATTATTATTATTATTATTATTATTATTATTATTATTATTATTATTATTATTATTATTATTATTATTATTATTATTATTATTATTATTATTATTATTATTATTATTATTATTATTATTATTATTATTATTATTATCAGTTTCAGTTTCAGGCCTTCATGTAGATAAAATAGGTAAATTAAATTTCCTGATGATCGCCAAAGGCGTGAAACTATGTGATGGATATTAAATGTCAGATACTTTTGCGTTCATCTTCAATATTATGGAAGATCAGCTCAGATGACATAGCAACCGAACATCAGATCTGATCATATCTGATGGACTGTGGATCAATACCTCGAAGGTCAACTCATCCTTGACTTTACCTAAAACATCAAATGAGTACCATCCGAGGATGGCGGATGGAATGGTCAAGAGGGAATTTCAATGTAAGTAGCTGCAGCGCATTGCTGTGCATAGATAATCGAGACCTAACTGCCATGAAATCTGTTGAAATTGATCTGCAGTGTCGCGGCTGAGATCAGTCAAGAGCGTTTAAAATCATTGCTCTCAGCAAAAAGAGCAACTCCTCTAGAAATAGAGGAGTAGTACGGATTCCTTTGGTAGGGTGGAGCCGTCTACATTACCTTATCTTCAATATAAATAGTTCAGAATTCATGGTATTGATCACTATTAAAATCAGCAAAGACAAAAGACATATTTTTTATATACCCTATAATTGCAGATGGGCATCTTATAGAAAAAATTACCTTTCAATGGTTTGACATTTGATATGAATTGCCAATCTACATTACCAGCTGGCGAATAACGGCAAGCAAAAAATGCACTCAATTGGTCTCCAACAAATCTCGTTGCTCCTGCACATCCAACATGTGTACTAGATTTCCAAACAAGCTGAGTAGAAAATAATATGGAAAATTTCCTCAAAATAAGCATTCATTTGTATACAAATACAATATCAATAGGAAAATGTTCGTATTTATTAAGCTCAAAACATAAATTTCATAGTTAGCAGACAACTTATGTATTTGATAAGAATTTGTCATTCTTCTATTGTAAGGCCGCTGCGGGAGAATTCTTTCATTTTCTATTGTGCTTTTCATTTCACAACTCAGGAACATTTGAAATTTTCACTTAAGAGAATTCTGGTTTATTATACGAAAAGAATATCAAATATGAAATTTATTTCCCAATTTTTCGATTTTCAAGCAAATTCAACCCACAGTGTTACATTACCCATGAAAAAATATTCCAACACATCGTTCATAATGATAATTTTCAAGGCAAACATAATTCAGCTCAAATTAAAACAGTCATTACTTTCCCTTCTTTCATTGTCACTGCCATAGTTAATGTTGTCAATTTTAGAAAAACGTGCGTTTTTGACGTAAAATTTATTAGCTTTTTATATAAGGGCTTACAAGTTATGTTCTAAATTCTATTGAAAATATGGTATATTAGTAAGCGAGA
Organism: Haliclystus octoradiatus; assembly: GCA_916610825.1. Taxonomy (NCBI): domain Eukaryota; kingdom Metazoa; phylum Cnidaria; class Staurozoa; order Stauromedusae; family Haliclystidae; genus Haliclystus; species Haliclystus octoradiatus. The sequence continues at coordinate 25,524,083 of OU744448.1, forward strand.
AATAATAGAAGCTAAAACCATGCATCTTACAAACATATTGATCGCATTTAGCCATCAAAATTTATTATCACCTGTGTGAAATGTCCTGTTTTTGAATTATCGACAATGAACGTATCGTAATCGTATCCAATGCCTTCGTCATCCCTATATAATAGTAAAAAATAGATCAGAGAAAATCTTCTTTCGAGATAATGAATATACCTCGTCTAAAAAAGTTTATTATACGTTTAATACCTTGCAGAAGCGCAAATAGGGTCCTGATATGTTAGTAGGCATATGAAAGGTCCTGATATGTTTGTAGGAACCCGGTCATAAAGAACACAGCACTCCAAGGTTACTAACAACCATTCATTCTAATCAACATTTTTTATTGTAAATTAGAATGCTCTGAAACTAATTCAATTAATTGCTTGATTACGTTTTTATATTTTGTGAAATGATAACTGCTAGAGATTATTTCTATTTCGAAAATACAGGAATATCGCCTGGTTTTTATCATTTTTGAAAACATATCATACAGAGATGTTTCCATGCACAATCGAAAACATGTGCAGTTGGTATTTTGCAAGTGGAAGGCCTAGATGAATTTGCTAAAGAATATTTCATTCGTCCCAATTCATACGTATTTGAAAACATCAATCGTAAATGAATATTTGTTAAAAATTACATTATCTCTTATTAACTAACCATAACTTAACAGCCCTTGTGATTGTTGGCAAATATGTAAGGCTTGTTCCACGATAAAGATTCTCTCCTTGGACATGATTAGTAGGGTCATGTTTGTAGGCATGTCCATTGGCCAGCTTCATTGCATATACCAAAGCATCTGAAGCAAGACCACTATCCCACTGCAGTGGCTGTGTATCCTCATGAAGGGCACGTTTATCGTTGTGGGCAGTCAATGATTCAGCAGCAATATCTAAAATATAATACGACATATTTAGGTTTCTGTTCATATTTTTTCGATTGTAGTGCTTAGTTTCTGTGTTTTCAGTATAACTATAAGTTTTTATTCCTTTTCTCAAGCACCAGCCAGAAAGCTGAAAGAACAAATATAGAACTTATCGTGATTTAGGATGCAGTACTGGTAACCAAAGCTGTATTATCCTATATCCAAATAAATATCCTATATAGCATGGTCATGTTTTCTGAATACTTTTGTGCATATGTTATTTCTTTCTACGTAGAATAGTCAACTATGACATTGTTCTTGGATTTGACTTTCTATGGCATTGTCAGCATAAAATATATTCTAGTTTTCATGTTTTTCGTTATTAATATCTATTGATGATTCAATTGTATCGGTGACGAATCATTCATGTATTGACTGATTACAGAAAGCTTAAATATAATTTATCATTACCTTAAAATGATGACATATTCTCAAAACACAAGAGTACAGTCAAGGCATAAAAGAAATGTATTTTTCATATTCTCTGTATAAGTAAGTCAAATCAACGACAATTCTCAACATGCATATTGGAAGAAGCGGCAAACATGTAAAGATATTCTATGTCAGAATTCACATCCGCGTGAACATTTTTATTACATATATTTTATATTATGGTATGCTATTATCTCTATACTACAATATTAAATTACAATGGGAAACATTATCAAAAAATCACAGGAATAATGATGTGGATTAGATTGACATTCTCAAAGTATTGCGGTCTATGACATAATATAATCAAGAAATACTATGAATTTCTTACCCCCAACAGAGTTGACACCCACTGGCACTAAGAAAAAGAAAGAAAAAATAGTATAAATTAGATGGATTAGGACTGTAGGTAGTGGATATTTCCAATAATTTTCATAATGGAGAGATATATCACCCCATAGTCAGACAATTGTATACCAGGCCGGGAGTTAATGATTATATAGTTAATGATCGATAGACTTACATAGACTGCCAATCCCAATACACAGCCTTGATGGAAAAAAGTGTCCAACATGGGAATCCATAATGGCTGACGGTTACGACCAAAACATAAAAGTTGCATGAGTTGATGAGGTTTGTGTACTTAATTCTGTAAATCACTTATTAATAGGGATTTTTACAGAAAGTATTATCTCTATTTATATTTGAGTTGAGAAATACTTACTAAGTTGGCCACTATTTGCTACCTTTACTCCATTCAGTAGCACTTATGCAAAGCCGTTTTGTTTGAATTTACAGTCAAGATTAAATTAATAAATATGAAGAAAAAATATTAAACTATATTATACATAAATGTTTGTGACTCACATGAAAGTAATAACATTTACAGAACTTGAAAACATCTACTTGGAATAATTAAACTTTGAAAGAGTCAAGGTGAAGATGCGTAGATTATACGTTTCTTCTGATGAAGAATTCCAAGGTCTGTTGACTCTATTTGGGAAATAATGTCGCTTAAAGCTAAATTTGAACTTGGAATCAATTATCATTAGCCTTTGGCTATGACTGCGAGTAGAATAAATGTTTTTAGAAGACACATTAATCAGCTTGTTAATTATTTCGCATGTCATGCAAAAGACGAATACTGAAAAAGGGACAGTTCTGAAAAAATGTTTTGGATAAAAGTCATAAGGTAAAACAAATTTTTCTTCAAACCTCAGAGAAAAACTCAACCTGTAATTCTTGGCGAATAATTCATGGGCGAGTGAGATGGTACGGTATGGTGCGAAGATCGCTTCGCATCATACCGTGCCATGTCACTCGCCCATGGAATTTATGGTTCCATTGCTCAAAGCGATATCTCACAAGCATTGCTCTGCGAGCGCACGGGATATCGGTTTAAAAACTTGAAAAATAAATTAATTTCTCTAAGCGCTCATGAATCATTCTGTTTAATGTATAAAAATAATACCACAATTGTTATGATGAGGCCCCTTTGCCTTTGATAGATGTTGAACAGTAGTAAAATCATCAATTTGTACCGTTTCAAATGCAACCTCTCAAAATGGTATAAAGTATAGAAATTCAAGTTTACTAATATAAAATTAGCTTTGACTTTGATTCTGTTTTTAACAATCATTCCAACAATAATGCCAATAAAGCTTCATGAAGTAGACATACTGCTAATAAACATATTTCAAGGCTGCTAACGTAATCTGTCTTGATCGGAAACTTCAATCCCCAAGCTTCAAAACTTTCCGCAATTTTCCGAATTTACAATTTGAAACATTCTGAATGTATGTTAATAGAAACAACGAAGGAACCTTATTGTCACAGTAACAAATGGAGTTCACTGATTGGTTAAAAAGTGCTAGTTTTAAGTGTAAAAAAAAACATTTTATGTTTACTTGTGATATATGAACTTTATCGAGAATGGCTTTTCTCAGTGGCGGAAACCCTGCAATGATTATAAAATATGTTGGATTATGTTGTGTATTGTCATTTGTCATCGTCAAGCTGTTATCTCTTGTATATGTGAACTTGTATTCTATGTGTAATTAACCTCATCACCCTATGTGAATCCTGTAATATATGTGTTCAATGTGAATAATAAATCAGTTCCAGTTTGACCATCGTTGTGTTCGCTGGGGCTCAGCGTCGTTATAGCCAAGCCAGCTATACGACAGATTAATTGCCTATTATAGATAGAACAGCACACAAAACATCGAAGTGAACTAACAAAAGACTTCGGAATAGATGGGGAAATATTGTGATTGTGCCATGATGTTGTATTTACATTATTGATGACTTCACCGGATGACTTCAATACAAATCAAAATATCGAAATGAAATAAGTTAGCTGTATTAATTAATAAGAATTTGCAATTAAAATAGAGAAGTGATGTGTATTAATGCACAGTAAATAATAGTTAATAGTTTTGATACAATCAGAGCCATAAAACATGAGGAATTTTCAATATTTCTACTACAAAAAAAAGTGCTATAAAACGCACTTTAGGTAGGGAAATTGATGATGTGGATAAGAGGATCCTTCCCTGGTAGCGAATGATCTTCAATCTTCATATCCGAACGATGTTTCATGTCAAGTAGAATGCTTTTACTCGTGTTACGAAACTTTTATTAAACCCAAATGTTTTTGTCTATACTAGAGACTTTCGGGAATAGTATTTGCTACAAAAGCTGCACGACTTCTTTTCTACAAATCGCCTTTATATATAATTTGTTTCTTGTAGTATATATATAGCGCATGTATCCATAAGCTCAAGATCTTTTAAAATTTTCAATTTTTAGAGATTTTCAAACAAAGTTGAAGATATGATGTAGTTTAAAATTTATGTTAAAAACCATTATCATTAAGATAAAGAATTGAGATATAATTTTAGTTAAATTTTATCAAATACATTAATTATGATAATAAATTAAGGCAAAAATCAGACATTAATATAAGCTATTATTAGTTGGCGATCATTACGCAAGTTAATCTGTGAAATATAAATGTGATACATTCTATGGTATATATACATTATACAAGAAGATAATTTCATTATTAAGCTTTCTATTGTTTATAATAGTTAATTACATTATTCTTATATAATAGTTCCTGTTTATTGTTAAGTTTTGAAGTTTAAAAAATATTTTGATGTTGCAGTTGCTGATCATCTCTGTTTTTTAATTTAAAACTTTTTTATCTGAGCAAATAATATACAACAAAACGATACTCAAATGCGACAAAAAACATTACACAATAAACCGGTCCATATACTATCATCTGCCACGGCATACAGCAGCATATCAAAGAAATATGACATTTGCCTTAATGAAAAGTATCATACTATTTGTTCAGATAAAAACACTTTTAAACAAAAAAACAGAGATGATTTGCTAATGCTTAATTACGTGATACGGATAAACAATACAATGCAAAACAATAAAATTAGCTGCTTGTGTGTATATCGCAGAGTGTATCACATTTATTTTTCATAGAATGAATTGCCTATGATAAAATTGCATGATGATCGCCTAAGGCGTGAAACTATTAGTAGCAAATATGAATGTCTGATTTTTACGTCGATTTATTATTAAACAGATCTGCATTTATGGCATCGAGCACAATTAAAACCGCAAATACTACAAAAGTACTTTTATATTATATCAAGAATTAATTGTACATATTCATTCAAGTTAAGAAATATTTATACCAGAAAAATGTCCTCAATAGGTCAATCTTGACTTACCAGTCCGACGTTGAATTTCTGGTTGAGCCCGGGCTGGAGCCATGGAAAATTGGGCAATTAGTACAACAAATGTACTGACTGACAAGGCTGTCTTCATATTTGCTGTGATATAATACAATAAAAATACAAATATTTCAATTAATTGATTGAATATACGCGAACTCTATGTAGAAATTCCGATTGGGTACTTGAGCCCTGATAATACATTTGGTCTGATATCGTGACGCAGAAAATCACTACAATAGACCTCGAGGCTCGTGATTAACTTCATGTTTCTGTTGTTTGACTCGAGATTAAAGGCTATTGGAATGATGGGACGCGGCTCTTGTGTTTAATGACATTTATGATGTGATATATATGAATAGAGATATAGGAAGTGTATGTAGGATCTGCTTTTTGATGGTTCTAAATTGTTTTCTATATATTGTTGATTTATTGAAGAGTCTAATGTTTTAGTAAAGTTTTTCTAGAATACATATTTTCTGACATGAATAATAATAGTATCGATTAATTTTGCTAGAATCAATTTTACTTCAATGTATCACTCGTTAATTGGTTTACTCTAAGGTATCTAACAATGAATATGGCCCTCTACTATTAGAATGATAAATAGATGAACTCTATGATAGTTTGAGCGCTCTAATAGTAATTGTTCATATTTCAAGTGATCAACTTCTGCATCCCATGTATGCAATCATCTTGTTCAACTTATTGTGATCTCATTTGCTTTCTTAGCAGTACTGATCTCTAACGACCCCATTATAAATGATCTACTATTATAAATAAAGTATCAAACACAGTTCTTAATTTAAACTACACTTACTTGCTTTTCAGATTTTCGTAGTATACGATATGCTTGCTTCTTTATAGATATATTTCGCTTTAAATGAAAATAGATAAAAAACAGTCAATATTTATAACATGTAAAAGCAATGTTTTGGTTTGCAGCGCATGAATAATTTACGTGATAGATCATAGGGTTTTTTAATATTTCTTTTATACCTTTTTCTTTCCAGGTACAGCAGTATCGGTTTTGACTTTCAAAATTTATTATTAAGGCACTGAGAATGCGCGGGAAAAATAAGCCACGTTCACAGGTGTCATCATTTATTATTCACATCACCGCAGAGTCATTCTCAAATGTATATTTAATTGCTTTTTATTATAGAATTTACAATTCTTTGATTTATAAATCCTTCGATTGAAATATATTTTGTAAACATTTGTCATGATTACATAGAACAATAAAAAAATCGGATAAATTTTATCTTATCTAGAAATGCGATTACCATGAGGCAGCTTAGAATAAAATCAAATCCAATCATTTTGTATTTATGGCATATAAGTATAATGTAATAAAATATCATTGTGATTTTGATTTGTTTTATTGATATAGTTCCTTGTATTTCAAGGACTTTGTATGTTTCATTAATCTGTGTGTCAATGCTGTCTAAATATATACTACTTTACAAGAATTGCCAAGCGACTGTTTAGGACGAAAAGATTGCACAGACCTATATCCTTTTAATCTAACAGTTTGCCTGAAGGTTAATAAATTTCATTATTAAAGTATTAAAATACTCTGCTATTTTCATGCTTACTATAGTTTCAATAGCCGCTGGCTATTGCCCTTTTCACGACTAAAATACCCCGGGGGGTAACTTCCAATGCACTTCAATGGAACTTTGGCAGAATTACCATAAAAATTTCCCACATGATGAAAAAGATACCCCAAATATATTTTTATGAATGACAGATTCAATCATAACAAATGAAAAAAAAAAATTCCATAGGCAAAATTTGTTTTGCAAAATGAAAACATTGCTAAAGCGTCAAAAGGATACCTCAAAAAATTCTCATGACCAAGCATACCCTAAAATTTTTTTCGGGATCTTGAAAAACTTACACCTTAATAATTGAACGTCCCAGTGTACCAATAGCATAGAAGTTACCCTTCCCCCACTGGGCTAAAATATAAACTTTTAATTGAAGATGTTTATGAAAATTCTCTATCATGACATTCTTTATACTTTCTCGCACTGGAACTATGCGATTGAATATTTTATAGTATGTTTTATAGTATATTTATTCCATCCGCGTGCCACTGTCCATGTACACTGTAATAAACTAGCCTGAGTTTGACCCTATATTTCCTTTTAACATTCAACAAACCCAGGTCGAAGCAATTTAAACTAGGGTCGAACCCACATCATGAAGATGGGTTAAATTTACCTGGGTTAGTTGCATTTGCATTTCCTTGGGTTCGACTCATGTTAATGTTAACCTGGGTTAGTTTTTTTAGCGTGAGGAGAGCTTTTACAATAAAATAAATAAATTCATTGGAGTAGCGTCGCAGGGTTTTCTTTTATGAGCTGTAGTAAAAAACTGTAAAACAAACGAGCAAGGTTCTGCAAGCGTGTTAGTTTTATGATGCAATATTATTATTTTATAATTGTTATTCTCACAAAACAACGATTGAATAAAATGTATTCACATCCCTTCGATTGAAAGTTTTCTTGTAAAGCATTTTAGAATAAAGGATAGCGATAATAAACTACAAGTAGTGGTTGGATAAAGCATATATCATATAATCGTCAGTTCAAGAAGGAATAAAACGTCTTCACCAACCACTACTTGTAGCTCATTGACGGTCGCTATCCTTCATTCTAAATAAAAAAATATCTTCTCTAGTAAGTATTATCTGGTATAGAAGCAGCTTACTGTGCTGGGAAAAAATATAGCCGCTAATATGAATTCCCCATTTCTCCAAATCTTTCAGTAAAGTATAGTTGATCAGTGACCACTTATAGTGACAGTCCATGTTGAATCAAATTCACTTTATCAAGCAGAAGTAGCATTGATGTATGATATAGAATATATGCCACTTAGGCCGTACGATAATAACCGACATATATAGCAGTATCCATTTTCAAAGGAAGCTGTGTGCATCACTCTTTCTCTACACAACTTCAAATCAACATTAGTTACATTGACACCATTCTTACATTTTGGACTTCTTATCAGCAATTATCCAGCAGCAGTCAAAATTTTTTTGGAACCAAATAGTGACATTGATCTACATTTCCAATAAAAGTAGCAAAACATCAACCCTTTTCAAAATAGCAAAAGACTACTAATCGTCGATGAAGCGTATAATTGCTCATTAAAATGTGATAATAAGATGTGCGTTCATGAAGTTTTTTAAATCGACTTTTAAGAAATACTGTTATTGTGTATGTCTAGAAGATTGATTTAGAAGTATAACTTTGAACTTTGATTATCCTGTAAATTTTGAAAAGAGTTATTTTACTTGCCAAATTTCGATTTTGAGACTTGAAGGTACGGCAGAATAATAACAAGAAAAAAATAATTTTTCCCAAATATTTTACAAACTGATTCATTGACCAAAATAGCACTACATGATAGAATATTACACATGATTTATATGGTTTATAATGTTAGCTATTGTTTAATTATTGTCGGTTACTTTCAAGTTTTTGAGGCAAAATTTATTCTCGTGTCTAAATTTACTAATGAGTTCCGATCATCTGTTTAACAGGTTATTTTTGTTGTAAATAATGATAAATTTTTTTCTAATAAGCAAATGCTACATTTCTTCGAAGCATTGCTGTAGGCCCTGATTTTACCCAAAACTGACCACTTAATGACAAACGACTTTTTCTTTTCTTTCACATGTGTTTGGAGAGTTCGGTACCAAATTTATATTTTTCTGATTTTAATGTCATTTTGTGGTAGATGTACCGCTGCTCAAAAGTTCTTTCATTATCATCACCATCATTTATTGAGTTAAACCTTTAAGCCTAGACAGGATTTTTTTCAAAGGGCTCATTATAAAAACATATTAAATACAATTGTGATGTCTCAATATGATATGACAATTGATCATGTTTACGCTAGATACAAGGTGTTAATCATAAGATCTAGCTGTTAGTTAACACATATATAACATCTCCCCTTTATGGGAGTTTTGATTAAGAAACTAAAGATTTTTATTGATCTGGGAATTTTAAGAATTCATTGAAATTGTACTGGTATTAAACTAACACAGCATGAATGAAAAATAAAGAAGAACCAACATAAAGAAGGTTATATTGAATTTGAATGTCAAATATACTAATAATGTTTTAGTATAACAATATTATACTATCGTGGTATCAACGCTGTAAACATAACTATAGATACACACAACAACAAAAACGTCAATAACAAATCATAACTATTATTGAAGTTAACGGTACCGATTTGGTACAACAAGAGTACGATGACTTCTTCTTCTTGGTAATTGAATGCCAGATTAAATTGTTGCAGTTGGAGGAATATCTAATGTTGAGTCAATACGTAAAAACCTTCGATTTCTGACCCACATTCGACCACTTGGCATTTGTAGACGATATTTATATATGTGGTAGTGTTTCAATAATTGTTCCCACATGCGTCCATAGTTTAGAAGATGAGTCCTGTATTCGGACCTTGTTGCCAATAGCCAATGTTGGTAGATCCTTTGCATGGTTATTATATTTAGATATAACGATGTCCATTTGCTTATTGTGGGCGTCAACTGAGGTTGCAAGGGCCTGCCTTTGAGGAGCGAATGCAGACTTATGAGCGGGAATAAGTGAACGTAATGGGAAACCATACAAGATTTCAGCAGGAGAATAACCATCAAATTTAGGAGTGTTACGCCACTCTAACAGGCCGGCATAATAATGATCTTCATTAAATTTGGCATTCTCAAAGGATTTTATTATTAAACACTTCATAGCTTTTACCCCTGCCTCAGCGTGACCATTACTTTGAGGATAATGAGGTGACGACTGATCGTAGGTAACATTCGAGTCTTTCAAAATTTAGTAAATTCATGCGAACTATACTAAGGTCCGTTGTCTGACCGCAAACCCACAGGTATACCAGTGTCAGAAAATATCTTTTTAAAGTCTTTGATAATAAGATTAGAGGTCGGATCGGTTTTGCCGTAACGGCACACTACAGACCAACCAGACAATCGATCGACGTAAACCATAAAATGATGACCAGATTGACTAAATAATTCAGAACTTACATCTTCAAAAGGACGATAAGGCATATAGCTAGGAATCAATGTTTCTTTTTGTTGACTCGGTAAATGGGATGGCAAATGACACATGATTCAACTAAATTTGTAATATCAGATGACATACCTGGTCAATAAACAGCATTGCGAACACGTCGTTTGGTACGAACAACACCTTGATGAGTATCATTCAGGCGATGTAAAACTTCTTTTCGCATAGTTTTAGGAATTAAAAGCTGATGACCTCGTAGAATAAGTTGATCATTGATTGAAAGCTCTTCATGTATTTTCCAATAGTGACGAATAATTTGATGAAGTTTGTCACGCTGATTTTGAAATCCTTTTAAAATGATTTCTTTTTTCATAATATATTCATCATCAATAGAGGCAGCATTCTGTAATTTTAAAAGCATAGCATCTTGAGGTTGATGACATTCTGACGAAATAGAAGCTCCATTGATACACACAATAGAATTAATATGTTGCATAATATCTTCTGCCAGTTGATCCTCATCTGTAGGATGTTTAACAGGTGCCTGAGACAAAGAATCAGGTGTTAAATGATCCTTACCTCGTTTCCATATAGCAATGAGAGAGTAAGGCGCCAATTGTTCTTTCAGCCGTTGCAAGCGGGAATTTTCAACAGCTGCCAAAGTCGTTAATAACTGGAACTAAAGGTTTATGGTCCGTAATGACAATAAATTTATGTAAACCGAGTAAATATAACTTGCATATAATAACAGCCCATGTAACGGCTAATAATTCCAGCTCAATAGTGGCATAGCGTGACTCAGCATCAGATAAATACCTTGATTCACAATCAACTAAGTGCCATTGATTATCATCATGCAATTGTAACAAACTCCAACCTAAGCCGTAGGTACGGGAGGTATGCAGATCTGTTGGTAAATTAATATCAAACTGCTTGAGTATTGGAGGTAAAACTAATGTCTTCTTGACACTGTCAAATGCATTTTGGTGAAGTTCAGTCCATATAAATTCGTTACGAATAGATAATAAATGACGCAATGGCTCTGAACAATGAGCAACTTCTCTAGAGAAGTGTCCTAATTGATTAATTATTCCCATTATGAACGTAGTTCAGAAATATTGGTAGGAGCTGGAAAGTCAGTAATCGCTTCAACTCGTCTGGGTGTAGCACTAATACCATCTTTGCTTAGAATAAATCCCACATAATCGACACTTTCTTGTCCAAATATAAATTTATTGGGATTTAGAGTAATACATTGTTGTCGGTATCGCTCTAACACATTACGTAGATTTGTAACATGTGCTTCAAAAGAATCATTATAAATTAAAATATCATCAACAACTTTTTCTAAATTAGGTAAGTTGGCCAAAGCTTCGTCACCACGACGACAATACTCGTCACCGGCACATACAAGACCCATAACGGCACGTTTATGTTGGTATCGTCCCCAGGGTGTTAAAAAGGTAGTTAATGGACAGCTAACGTCATCTAAGGGTACCTGCCAATAACCAGAAGCTGCGTCTAACGTTGTAAATATCTTAGCTGTATGAGGTACGTTTGATACAGCATCCCATGGACTTTTGAAAGGGAGAACAGGACGACGGATATGTTGGTTGAGTTTAGTAAAATTCACACACAGACGTAATTTACCATTTGGTTTCTGTACTACAACTAGTGGGCTAACAAAGTCTGTTGGATGATCATCGGCAAGTTGTATAATACCCTTAGCTACCATACTGTCAAGTGTGTTTTTGACCTCGTGCATACGGTGTAATATCATCTTTTAAATAAATGTGCATCGGTGGACCAGCCATTGGCTTAAGTTGATCAGTATCATTAAATACATCAGAAAATTCATCTAGTAGTTGAGAACGTATATTTTCAGATAAATTTTGAGGCTTCTGAGAAGAAACAGGAGGAGTTTTTCTACAACGGTGCGTAGTATAGATGCCATAGGGGCGGGGAAAGTAGAAGGTATTATGCCAAGCTCAATTAGATTTTGAGTCGGAATAAGAAAGTCTGAGACCCCTTTACAAATATATATTTTCATCTTAGTACTATATGTAGCTAGAATACCACGGCAATGTAAAACGCCAAGAACTTCTAAAGGTGAACCATTAGTAGCAGATACCTTGTCTGAGGTGTGGTTTAAACGAGACAAAGGAATATTATTGTCCGTCAATAGAGTGTCACTTGCAACGCAAACTTCGGCGCCGGTATCAGGGATACCACTAACAGTTATTTGCTTGCGATGTGTCAATGATAATGCTAGAGAGATGTGTCGACATTTTGATGTGACCTTGGGAGTGGTATGTGAAACAGCATTTAGCTTCACACTTTCAATTATGTGTGAAACATCATTTGTACCGTTATTAATGTCCACTTTATCAGAACGACACACAGGTCTTATATGGCCGTTCTTGTTACAATTATGACAAATTTTATCCTTAGCCCAGCAAGATTGTGGATCATGATCATGATTGGTTTTACCACAATGCTTTTGCAGGGGGACAGTGTTAGATTTCGTATCTGAAGCTTTTTTACGAAGCTTATGATGAACATTAGTTACATGAGCAACCTGAGCCGTTTTAGAGACCTCTTCGTTTCGTTCAGTTTCTTCGGATTCACATAGTTTTTTATAGTAAGAATAGATACGCCCTCATCGAGAGCAAGACATTTTCGTCTGATTTCAGAGTCATAAAGTCCTTCTATAGTGAAGTCCCCCAATGAGCGATCGTGACAATGGGGACAGGGGTCCGTTAGATGAAATAATTCCAGCTTTCACGATAGAATGCACAAAACGGTTCATTCTCACCTTGTGAATACTGCATAAATGCTGCACGACGTATCCGCAGATTATTTTTTTGCTTAAAATATCCATCTAATTGATGTAATGATGTATTTGAATGAATAGTGCTTGGATCTACATTCAATACCAATCGGACAGTATCAAGTGTTTCTTGAGTCATACGAGAAAGTAGAAATGAAACTTGCTGTTGACTAGGGCAACGAGTAAGGCCCGTAAATAATAAGTAGTTATATAATTGACGTCTCCAGTCCATAAACTGACCATATGTAAGGTTATCAGACAATTTATCTGGAGGTGGGAAAGCGCTCGATAGGCGTATGCTGGAAGCCGAGGTTTCAATATTACTCACTGGCATACTTTAAACCACGAGAGAAGCGTCGTCGCTTGCATTAGGCAAAACAGGTACCACGGTTTCAGTAGTCGTATTAAGGCCAGTAAGTTGTGCCATAAATGCAGATAACGATCTCTCCATACGCTTTTCAAACGAATTCATACGGGCAGCGAGATTGACATTATCGTCAAAAGGGGCAGCTCAACATCAGCATTGCCCTTCTTTCGTGCCTTCGATTTTGGAGTTTTATTAGGCATGACGTTTAATGTAAACGATATACGATATACAGAATGATAATATATAACATATCAAACTAAACAAGATATAATAATAAACAATGGTATAAGTTCAAAAATATCAACTGCGCCATGTGATGTCTCAATATAATATGACAATTGATCATGTTTACGCTAGATACAAGGTGTGTGTGTGTGTGTGTATAATTTTATTTTGATTCGTAACCAAAATGAGCAAATGCTCGTTTATACATTGATACGAATTTAAAAGTAAGTTATTAATTATAATATCGTAAATTAGTAGAAATAATGATAAGGATAATAGTATTAATAATATAATATATTACTTTTTTTTTTTTCATTTTTTGAACGAGATAAGTTCCATAATTATGCTAATTGTATTATATTTATGACGAGAATGCTAGTGTTTTTGATATTTATAACATTATAATCTAGCTATCGACAGCTGATTGACATAAACCAATAATTTATTTTCCATTCCAGGGATAAATACGCAAGAGTTGACTCTTTGAATGTTCTTATTGCTTCCCCACGTATTACTTCCGGGATAAGGTTCCAGACTCTAGTACCTAAACTACAATCGACCATTTCATCAGGGTTGTTCTGCAAAAGGGTGGGATGAGCCTGTTTGGACGGCAAGATGACGTATATTTAGTATTGGATATCTTGAAGAGGGAGTGTAAAAGTTTTGGAGTTTCTGTTATGAGTGTTTTGTGGATCATATTGGTTAATTTTACTATTCTTCTGACGTGTAGAGATGGAAGACGATATTCTTTTCCAGTATTGGGTCGTGTTAGGTGTTTTAGTGATTTTTCTTGAATTCTTTCTAATTTTAGTCTATCCGTTTGATTAATTCCAAGAAGAAGTAGGCTACAATGTTCTAGGTGAGGACGGATGTATGTCTTGTAAAGTGTATTGGCAAGGTGTGGGTTTAGGGATTTTTTAACCTGTTTGATTTGATATAGGGAGAGATTGGCTTTTCTGATGCAATTGCGAAGATGACATCTCATGTTTAATCTACTCTCAATGTGAGCACCGAGTATCTTTATTATATTGAGCCAAGGTAAGGTTACATCATCGATTGTAATGTCTTTGTTATGTATTTGATTAGTACTTAGTAGATTTGCGCTCGTAACGTGAATGTCGGGTTCTGGAATGTGAATGATTAGTAGGCATTGAGTTTTTGAGGGGTTCAGTTTTAGACAATTCAGCTGGAACCATTGGTGCACCTTTTCCAAGTCTTTGTTGAGGTGTTGGACAGCAGTGTTTTTGTGGTTGGAGGAATAGTATAGCGTTGTATCATCTGCGTATCGTATGATGGAAGAGGTTATTGGAAGAAAGGAAAAGTCTGCTACGTAGATATTAAATAGTAGTGGTGATATTATCGATCCTTGTGGGACTCCCTGAGGGCAGGAGAAGGGCGAGGAAGTCTGACTTTCAACTCTGATAGATTGTGTTCTTCCACTTAGGTAATTGTTCATTAAGTTACAACTTGATGGATTTACACCGTAAGCTCTCAATTTTTCCATCAGAAGTTTATGGTGTACCATATCAAATGCCTTGGAGAGATCGAGGGAGACGATTGCAGTAGTTTGTTTTTTGTTGATGGCTGTTCTACAATCTTGTCTTATGTGAGTTTCATGAGGGCCATTTCAGCACTGTGACTATGTACAAAGCCAAACATATCAGGTGGGAAAATTGGTTTGAAGTGATTTTGGAGTTGATTTGCTAAGATTTTCTCGAATGCTTTGGAGATATGAGTGAGGATGATAATTGGTCGATAATTTTCTTTATATGATGGATCGTTTTTTTTGTATATTGGTGAGACTATGCCATGTTTCCAGGCTTTTGGTATTTCATTTATTGTTATTAAGTGACTGAATAGATCGGTAATAGGAGAGGTGAGGCTAGGTAGGATAGTTTTGAGGAAGCTTACGGATATGTTATCGGCCCCAGTTGCCTTATTAGTTCTGAATCTGTTGATAATGTTAATTACTTCATTGTCTGATGTGTATTGAAAACAGAAGGAAGTGCAGGAGCGATTCATGATTTGATGTATGCTTGGGTGATTTTTGAGATAGTCGGCAGTCCAGTTTGGAGTAGGTGGTATACATTTTTTAAAATATCTTCCTATTATTTGTGCTTTTTCTTTAGCGGAGGTTATTAAGCAATTGCTTTATAATAAATTAGCTACATTACCAGATTTGTTTTTCCCAATACCAGTGATCTTTTGTAAGTTACGGTGAAATTTTAAGGGTTCAGTCTTTGAAGATGTTTCGAGATATTGTTGGAGGTGTTAATCATAAGATCTAGCTGTTAGTTAACACATATATAACAACAATATAATGTTTTTTAAAAATACCAAAATTAAATAATTAGTCTATTTATAATAGCATATTTTCTGTTAGGTCTATGTAGGCGCGGCATTCTGAATCATCGGGTGTGGTAACGGTGGCCTTATAAACGATGCTAGACGTTTGGCGCGTGTTTTCCAGTGGACATTCATCTTTTTTCCGGCAGTTGCATTGTTTGTGCTGTATGTTGATGATCGTCGTATGGTGTAAAACTCGGAGTAGCGAGAACAGTATGTCTCTGTTTTGACTGATTTTATTTATTTATCTATACATATATATATATATATATATATATATATATATACAATAGCATTTATGTTGTCTGTACTGTTTTCATAGTGCTCAATGAAATTTGTAATTGCAGAGCATTTATAATAATAAAATTAATTGGAAAAACACAAAAAATCAAACATTCATTTTTGCTACTTCAAGTTTCACGCCTAAGCGATCATCAGGCAATCTAGTCTATGAAAAATAAAAGTGATACCATCTATATATACAAGCAGATTATTCTATTGCTAATTATATTATTGTCTATTTTATTATTGTCTAAATTATACTGTTCTATAGTGTGCGGTTCTTGTAGATTGCTATATTACGTTTAAAGTTTGATAAGTAAAACTTATTCTCATGCCGGCATTTAGATATTATTTCTGTTTTTTGTTTAAACGTTTTTTGTTTGAGCTAAGAATGAAACATTATTCTGTGAGGCAAAGGTCGCATTTCTTTGTTGTGTTGCTGTAAGCCATAGCGGAATCCGCAGTATAGGTTTATACAGAGATGATGGTCTAGCTGTCTTAGACAAAAAATCAGGGCCACAAACAGAAAAGATCAAGAAAAAGTTTGCAAAGACATTCAAAGATCTAGGGCTAAAAATCACCAACCTCAAAGTTACCAATTTTCTAGACGTAACATTCAACCTCAGTAATTCAAGATTGGCCTCACAGAAAGCCAAACGACCAGCCATCATATATAAACATAAAGTCAAATCACCCACCAAGCACAATAAACACCTATACCAACAGCGATCACTCAGCGGCTATCAGACCTTCTCTCACAATGAAGCAATATTTGACAAAGCCAACAAGGAATATGAGGCAGCCCTTAAGTCAAGTGGTGGATACAAAGACGAACTTAAGTACACCACGCGTAATAGCCTAAACACGGGTAGTAAGAATAGAAAGAGGCAACTAATATGGTTCAACCTTCCATTCAACAAAAGCGTCGATAGTATATTTCTCAAATTCGTTCTCAAACATTTCCCAAAAGAGCACCCGCATCATAAAATATTCAATCTTAATGCAGTCAAAGTTAGCTACAGCTGCACAAAGAACATGAAAGCGATCCTGACAAACCACAACAGCAAACTAGCGAATACCCAGCAAACAGACGACACACAAGGCAACCGGTTATGCATCTGTAGAAAAAAATCGACCTGCCCGTTGGAAAACAACTGCCTTCAAGAATGTCTTGTATACAACGCAACGGTTACCACAGAGGACGACACCGAGGGACAAAATTACATCGGCCTAACCGAAGGGACGTTTAAATAAAGATACACACAGCATGCCTCATCATTTCAAAATAAAAAATATGTAAATTCAACTGAGTTGTCAAAACTGATTTGGACATTGAAAGAAAGCAAGAAAACTTATGAAATGGAATTGTCCGTATTATCAAAAATGAATGTTAGATTTTTTATGTTATTCCAATTAATTTAATTCTACATATATATTATTAATAACGAAGTGCTTATATGTCCGTACGTACCAATAACAAAATTATCCTGTTATTCGTCCGTACGGACCAATAACAGGGAGTTCTTTCTTATTCGTCCGTATGGATCCTAGAGGATTAGGGAGAGTCGTTACCAGGCATCATTCCTCAAGAATTGGCGCCACTTTCACGCTGAACACATTTTCGTCGTTTGTCATCGTGGAAGGTCGCTAATAAAATAATATTTGTCCAACTAGTTTAGTTAATTTAATTCAATCATGGCTGCTTTATTTGTCGGTGGTACCAAATAATTTGTTATTCGTCCGTACTGACCAATAAGGGTAGCCAATTAATAAACGAAAAAATCAGACATTCATATTTGCTACCATTAGTTTCGCGCCAAGGCGATCATCAGGCAATTTAACCTGTGAAATATATGTGATACATTCTATGGTATATATAATATAGACCAATTAATTTTAAATTCTGCATTACTTTCCTTGAGGTTCCATATTAATTTTGATAGCTCAGTGTTGCTTCTGTGTATTTCATTCTTAAATGATTGGGTGTGGTTGGCTAGGTGGGTTTTGAACGTCCCTTCTGTAAGACCGATATAATTATGGCTGCTGTTGCTTGCAGTAGCTTTGGCGTTGTATACCATGTCTGTCTTTAGGCATTTGTCGTTGAGTGCACACTTATTCTTTGATCTACAATTGCACATATTTTTATTATGGTTATTTATAATTTTTCCCATGTTGTCCATACAGCTGTAGCTGACTCTTATGGTGTTCTTATTGAATATTTTGTAAAATTTATGAGACGCTGGGAAATTTTTCTCAATTAGGTGTAGAAAATTTTTGCCGATGTTATTGCGCACGTTTTTGCCGTATGGTGGATTGAACCATATCACTTATAAAAGGCAAACAGTAACACAGTCAACGATATTAATACAGAGGTCAAGCAGATAAGCAAAGAGTTAAAAATCAACAAGAGAGCGGAAAGCATTGCACAGAAACCAGCGTTCATAACGCTGAAAGATCAAAAAGAAAACTTTCAAAACAACCCATCATGTCGACTAATTAATCTAGCGAAAAATTAAATCGGGATTGTTAGCAAAAAGCTGCTAGAGAAAATTATCATTAATGTAAAGACAACTAAAAAAGTAAACCAATGGAAGAACTCCTTTTCTGTTATAAATTGGTTCAAGAATTTAGGGGACAAGAAAAAATTATCATTTATGGTTTTTGACATAGAAAATTTCAAAGAAAAGAAAAAGCAATCGATTACGTCGAAAATTTCACACCGATATCGGATAAAGATATTAGAATCATAATGCACGCCAGGAAATTAGTCTTATTTAGCAAAGGAGCAGCATGAACAAAGAAAGGTAATCATAGCCTTTTCGATGTAACAATGGGCAGTTACGACGGGGCTGAAGTTTGCGAGCTAGTGGGACTTTATATTCTAGATAAACTTAGGAAAATTATTGGGAAGGAGTACAATGGCCTGTACAGAGACGACGGCCTTGCAGCCTTAAAGAATAAATCCGGCCCACAAGCAGAGAGGCTTGAGAAAAAATTAACAAAACTATTTAAAGAGAGTGGCCTAAAGATTACAACTAAATGCAACTTGAAATCTGTCGATTACTTATTTACTTGGATGTCAATTTCAACCTACAAAATGTACCTTTCAACCATATCAGAAACCTAACGACGATCCGCTATACATCAACACCAAGTCTAACCATCCACCAACAATCCTAAAACACATACCTATCGCCTTAATCAAAGAATATCTGATTTTTCATCCAACAGCACTATTTTCGAAAATACAAAAATCAGTTATGAGAACGCACTTACTGAAAGTGGCCATGACACAAATTTTGCCTATCATCCAAGGCACTAACGACCAATTACCAGCAACAAGCGAAACAGGCGAAGAAATATCACATGGTTTAATCCGCTCTTTAATAAAAGTGTCAGGACAAACTCGGCTGAACATTTCTAAACCTTATTAAAAAACACTTCCCAAAGTCGAACGAGTTAAGCAAAATATTCAACGCCAACACTATTAAAGTTAGCTACAGCTACACCTCAAACATGAAGACCAGTATAACCAACCATAACAACGAAATAATTAACAGGGAAAAGAAAAATCAGCAGGCTTGTACTAAACGATGCAACTTTAGGGTAAAACGGCCTTGTCCATTTAACAATGAATGCCTCACAGAAAGCCTCGTTTACAAGGCAAAAGTTACTACGACAGAAGATCAGGAAGGTCAAAATTACATCGGTTTGACGGAGGGAGCCTTCAAACAAAGATACACTCAGCATATGTTGTTGTTGTTGGTTTATTTGCCAAAAAATATAATATTGACTGGAATATAAAGGAAAGCTTGACTTTCACTTACATATATCCTTTAAATACAAATGGTATTAAAAGTAGAAAAAAAGTTGTTAATTAATTGAATATAGTTCATACATAATAATACTAATAGACTTTGCATAAAGCACTTAAATCTTGTTCATCCAATTTTGATTTAAAGGATCGTAATGTTTTACTTGTGACAGTATGTTCGGGTAAACCATTCCACCACGGAATTACTCGATTAACGAATTGAAATTTGGTGACATTTAGCTTACAGGATAGCGTGTTTGTTGGCTGTAGCTTTAAGGAATTACCTCGCATTGAGTATTTATTCTTAGAAAAATTACAGAATTCTGTTACATTTAAATCTATGAGGTTGTTTATAATTTTGAACATCATAATAAGATCTTGTTTTATTCGTCTTAATTCTAAAGAACTAAAGCCAAGATAAACTAAACGATCTTGATAAGCCTGTCCGTAAACATGATTGACGTGGCATATATGCCTAGTGAAGGTTCGTTGCACCTTTTCAATGTTCATAATGTCTTTTGTTAAATAAGGGGACCATACTGGAGACACAGATTCCAAAAGTTGTTTTACGTATACGTTGTACGCTTTAGTTAAAATAAAAGGAGCTCTACTTGTGAAACATTTTCTTATTAAATATGACCTAGATTTTGCTTTTGCTGCAATCATACCACAATGTGCTGAGGATTTGAAATCTTCAGTAAACAATACTCCTAAATCTTTGATCCTTTACACGGATTTCAACTCTTTTCCTTCCAAGTTAAGCACTTTTCGAGGCACTTTATTATTTCCGAAAGAAAATACGCAACATTTGTGTAAGGCGAGTCGTAACTGCCATGTTAAAGCCCATGCTACCACCTTTTCTAGTGTTTGCTGGAGATTGCAATTTTGGTCAGCTCGTGCAGTAAAAATTTTTGCATCATCTGCAAACAATTTGATATGGCAATCTTCTTCAAGGCAGCTTACAATGTCATTAATAAATAATATAAACAGCAGCGGGCCCAGTACAGAACCCTGGGGTACACCACTGTCAACGTTTAAAGGTTTAGAGTAAATATTTTCAATGCATACAGATTTAGTGCAGCCAATTAAAAACGAAGATATCCATTGAAGGAGCTCAAAATCTATACCATAGGCTTGTAGCTTGACAATCAACTTCTTGTGGGATACCGTGTCGAATGCCTTGCTAAAATCTAAATAGACGGTATCAGTTAGTAATCTGGAATTGATTGATTCCGACCATAAATTAAGCACTGATAATAGCTGTGTGCATGTCGAACGACGTTCTAGAAACCCATGTTGTTCTTTGGTTATAAGTTTATTTTTTAAGAAATATTTCTTAATTTGGTTGGTAACTATGGACTCCATCACTTTGCATGTGACGCAAGTCAAAGAAAAAGGGCGATAATTTTTGCAAACTGAAGACTTTCCATTTTTAAAGATCGGAATCACAAAAGCAGTTTTCCATACTGGTGGAAGTTGACCCGACAGCATGGACGTTTCATATAGAATGGACAATGGAAGAGTAATTTCGCTGGCAATGTTCTTAAGAAAAATAGCTGGATAACCATCAGGAGATTTCGACGCTTTATTTGGTAAGGCAAGTAAAGTCTTGAGAATATCTTTTTGCGAAAAATTGATAAAAGAAAGAGATGTGGTACTGTCAACTTGTTGCGCAAATTCAGGAATGATCCCATCATCTTGAGTAAATACACTAGCAAAATAGGTATTAAAACAAATAACTTTCTCATTTAAATCTGCCACTGTTACTCCATCTTCATTTTGTACCTCAGGTATCGATGGGTGCGATTGTAGTTTACTATCAACAAATGAATAGAATCTAGAAAGTGATACTTCATCTAAAAGGCTTTTTTCACGTTGAATATTAAAGTCTTTAACGGCTTTTTCGTACTCTTTTGATATACTCTTAAAATCGGATTTTGAACAACTTTGTGTCACGGAGACCCGGTAAGCAAGACGTTTCTTTAAAGCCAGTGACCGTATTGTCTTAGGATATCTGAATTTTCTGTGCTTTAAAAGCGGAACAAAGTTATTTATACAATAATCTAAAATCTCAGAAAATGCTTTCCAAAAAGATTCGACATCACCATGGCTACTCTTTGATATATTTAACCAGTTGATGTCTTTTAAGATCAGTGAAATACTGTTATAATCTGCCTTTCTCAAATTTCGCTTAACATGCTTATCTTTGATAGGGGAACATAATGATTTAGGTATTTGAATGGAAAATTCTATAGATTTGTGATCACATGTAGTTGTGAAAGGTTCAACAATTTCAAGTTCAGTAATTAATGCTGAATCAGACGTTAAAAGAAGGTCCAAAATGTTGTTGAAACGTGTAGGATATGTGATTATTTGTTTCAAGTTATTTCTCGTGACAGAATCAACAAAGACATCATGACAGTTGCCCCCGTAACTAAGGGGAATGTCCCATTCAATAGATGGGTAATTAAAATCTCCAATGTAAAAACAAGGGAAAACGCATTGTGAACAAAAATCAAAAAATGAACCGATGATCTCTGTATCAATAATAGAACTAGCTTTTGAAGGTGGGTTGTATGAACAAGCCATTCGATATTTCTTATTAGCTGATAATCTTATGTCAATAATCAAACTCTCAAGATTGTCAAAAGTCGACGGTAACTCTAAGACTGCATAACGAATATTCTCCTTTATTAAAATAATAACACCACCACCAGTCGCATTTACTCTATCTCTTCGAACGACCGAATATCCGGTATTTGAGACTAGTAATGAATTAGGAACAGTCAATGATAACCATGTTTCTGTTATAAATATTAAATCGAATGAATTTGAGGTTAGAATTACCTCTAGCTGATTTAATTTATTTAATAAGGATCTTGCATTGAAATATAGGCATTTTAATAATTCCGTTGATTCTGAATCGGTAGTCTGTTGGAGAGGAGCATCATTAGGTGTTGAAGCTGAACCTCCATTCGAGTCAGACGTGCTTCGTGAGGGAGAGGGGGAGGCCTCTGGTTGCATAAAAATGCTGTTGTGGTTGTTGAATTTGTTGACGTACTCCGTGCTGAACGTTGATTGAGTTTTCAATAGGCATCGGAGTTGTCGGATTCATCGGTATTTGTTGTTGAGTGTGTATGTTTGTTGTTGATTGTGTATATGATGTCATTCAAACACAGAAAATATATTCACAGCACACAACTTTCGAAATACATTTGGAGACTAAAAGATAGGAAAGAAAACTACAAAATTGAATGGACCTGCCTAGCTAAAGCGAAAGCATACAGCAATAAATCAAAAAATGCCATCTATGCCTAATTGAAAAGTATCATATCATTTGCGCAGAAGAAGATCTATTGAATAAAAAGTCTGAATTCATTTCCAAATGCCAGACATGAGAATAAATTTTAGGACAAGGATAAAGCTACGGTTTATCTTACTAATTATAAATCCGTGAAAACATAACATATATTTTATAATTTACATATGCAGATGATAACTAACCATCGATAATAGGAAATAACAACAATGCAATTTATTTCTAGCATCAAAAGCCTTTGTTCTGTTAAACAATAACTGTAGGTTTGTATATCGATATAGACTGTAGGTAAATAATCTGTATGTTTTTCATTAATTAATTAGTTTATTTGTCTGATGATTGCGTAAGCATGAAAATATTAGTAACAATTATGAATGTGTAGTCTTTGACTCCTTATATTATTATGGTCAGTTGCTCCAATATCGAATTGTTCGTTTAAAACAACAACTATGATTCACTTTATAGATTTAGCAGCGTCCACATAATACCATATTACATTATATGGTTGCTATATTTGTGGGTTTAAATACAACTGTTCTTGAAATTTCCATCAAAACTTTGTTATAAAAGATGTCATAGTAAAACATAGATGTAAAAATAGAGGTCTATCGGATGTTGATGGAAGATTCAAACGTTTTGCGTGGGTTAGGCTCGTATTTTTTGATGATGTCTCGTTTCAATCTCCTTAAAAACCTCTCGTGAGCCAAACATCAATAGCTCATATTAAACTGTGAACCACTAATTGCTTAATGTTAGGCTGTATTCTATTAGACATATTTTACTTAACTATATCACAATCTATGATACTGAACGTATTAAAAACTTCATAATAATGTAAAATGTAAAAGAGCAGTTAGCAACGAAGTTAATAGATTGTGAAGTAAGTAGAATTGAATACGCACATACAAACACATTTCAAATATCAGCCCTCGATTCCTATTCAGGACACCGCTGTTCAACCCTCTGTAAAGATAATAGTACTAGACATATTTGCAGAAGACACCCATTTACTGGCCCATCTCAATATGCCAAGACTAACAAAGCTTATTGAGAGTGAACTTTACTTGTACTATGTTTTGATAATACCATTGTAACTGAACTTAGCAAACTGCAGAGCTATAATTGTGATCTGAATTTATTTGCTATAAAAAAATTGCACTCCAAATCTCAAACGTAAGGGGTGAAGCTTACAAGATTTAATCTCTATGAAGATTGTGGCATTTTCATGATAGTGATTGATTAACGACTCGTGAAAATGATACATCATCAGGATCAACAAATACTGATAAAGAATTTGAGATAGAAATAAATAAACACTATGTTAGATATTTTAATATTTATAATCATTTTCAAAGTAATATGAGGGTATACATCTAACAGATATGAATAAAATTGCTTCGAAAGCTAAATAATGAAGTTAACTGGCTTAATTGGTTGCTAACTGACAGTTATTTATTGTGTTGCACATCTATAATATAAGAAAAACAAATGCCCTTCTCTCAATTCCATATATAAGTCATTCAATGTACTTCACATCTTACATTAAATATATGAATGGTATTTTATATTTTCATTACATGTAAACTTAAAATTAAACAGAAGCTATTGATGTAAGAAACATCAAAATCATCATGAACGGCATAGGATAGGTTCTCTTTCCTAAAGCTGAAGTTGGAGGGATCGTTGGAGTATTGGGGAAATATGTTGTGGGGGATGGTGGGGTTGTCTTTCCTAAAGATGGAGTTGGAGAGATCAGTGGAGTACTGGAGAAATATGTTGTGGGGGATGGTGGTGTTGTCGATGTGCAATTCAAGAGATCTGACCAATTTCCAGGAATGTTTTTCTCAAGATCAATACCACCTTGTTTTCTGCTACATTGCATGCTAAATCGAGGATTGCTAGCTATAGCGGTTTTGTTGTATTCAAATAATGTAACAATGCTATCTCGATGAGTGTATGGGTCACAAAAGTTTGTAATCATCTGCGCAAGGCATTTTTTGACTTCAACAAATAATCTATGAAAGAATAACAGGATAACTAAGTAAAGAATCATCTCTCTTTATTTAATAAATATAATATAAAAGTCAATTTCAGATAAATGCCAGTGATGGAAAGAAGTCAAGGAATTTCGGTGCATTTTGACGTCTTTTCTTTTGCAGGCATCTTCAGGTAATATTAAATACATTTTTGAAATAAAAATTATGCAACAATGTTGCAGGAATGAGCCTCAAAAACTAATATTTAAAAACGAAAAAAATAAAATTTTAAAGCCAGTCTGTCCCACAGGATATTGGTTTACCGTCGAACTCTGTTCCCTTGACCACAATCGTTCGGCGTTTAT
Organism: Haliclystus octoradiatus; assembly: GCA_916610825.1. Classification (NCBI taxonomy): domain Eukaryota; kingdom Metazoa; phylum Cnidaria; class Staurozoa; order Stauromedusae; family Haliclystidae; genus Haliclystus; species Haliclystus octoradiatus. The sequence continues at coordinate 25,549,809 of OU744448.1, forward strand.
TAACATTATAAAAATTATAAACCGAAAATATAAATAACCCTATAATATAATAGAATTTGTACCTATTGTGCACAATCATAGCATCATTATGCTTGGCAAACAGCAGCAGTCCCCCAGCAACCAAAGAGTTAATTTTCTTTCCTAGAAGATGCTAGAATTAAGGTGGAAGCTGATGGCTGTCAGATTCAGAGAACTATATTCTGGAGTTTCAGCATCCATTATAGGCGTGGAAAAAAATACGGGGACAAAATTTAGCTTTCAATAATCTTCAATGGTACTGTATAATGTTTTACGAATATCATCAAGATGACTTGGCTATGAAGAATAAATGAAGAATAAATGTGTGCTTGATGATTATGTTCTCTACAATTTTGTCATCTAAATGAGATAAATGTTCAGTAACTCTGCTCTCAAAACATTGATAACTTGTTGGTAAAATATCGTAAATGATTTCTGTAGGTGTTAATATTTGATAGGTTGCTTTGTGAACGTAGATTGTTTACGTCATTCGTTATAGTACGTACCGGTTATTGTTATTGTGTGAATCTTAGAGCATGTTGCACTGTTTTTATATTGTATTGTAACCTAGTGTCAATGACTCAAAGGGAGCATTGAAGCATGGTCAACCACATTAAGAATTCTTTTATTTTATTGTAACATTAGTGAAGGCACTCCGTTCGTATACACGTTCTCTTGGTTTCTCTGTTGATGATGATGATTTGTTGAAGTATGAATTTTGTTGTGGATGGATCATAAATGATGTGTGATCTAGAGATCAAAGGGGCGTGTAACATTAATGAAGGCACTCCGTTCGTATACACGTTCTCTTGGTTTCTCTGTTGATGATGATGATTTGTTGAAGTATGAATTTTGTTGTGGATGGATCATAAATGATGTGTGATCTAGAGATCAAAGGGGCGTGTAACATTAGTGAAGGCACTCCGTTCGTATACACGTTCTCTTGGTTTCTCTGTTGATGATGATGATTTGTTGAGGTATGAATTTTGTTGTGGATGGATCATAAAATGATGTGTGATCTAGAGATCAAAGGGGCGTGTAACATTAGTGAAGGCACTCCGTTCGTATACACGTTCTCTTGGTTTCTCTGTTGATGATGATGATTTGTTGAGGTATGAATTTGGTTGTTGATGGATCATATATGTTTTGTGATCTAGAGATCAATGGGGCGTGTAACATTAGTGAAGGCACTCCGTTCGTATATACGTCCTATTGGTCTCTCTGTTGGTGATGATGAGAGTGAAAGGCTCGGTTGAAGGTATTGGTATGATCGGGTTTGTGTGATATATGATATGTGATTTTTATTGTGATCTAGAGTTATATATGATATGTGATATATGATATGTGATTTGTTATTTTGATCTAAGGATCAAGGAGGCGTGTATGTGTTAAATGACGTAAATTAAATGTAAAGGTGTATCTATGACTGCTGAAATATTGGGTTGGGGCTATTGTGACGTAATGTATTATAAGGAATAGCTGACTTCATGTAATAAGAGTTGTTGTGATATGTATGTTAAATTTAAAGTATAGTGGAATGGTTAACTGTGACGAAATGATGTAATTATGTTTTAATTTTATGCTGAGCTGGATTATATGACGTTTTTGTATTAAATGACTATAGCGTCATTAGTTTATTATAACTGTTGTTAATTGAAAGTCATTTAGAATTTAGCCGTTGTTGATAGAGTAGCACGTTGACGTTATATATGTCAACTGCGGAACACAAATGATGATGGATTGAAATTGTTCCCGTGTATAATTTAATGTTTAAATATGGTTTAGATTGGATATGTTTATTCCGTATCATGTAAAATTGTTCCTGTCTTAATGACTTTGTTTTGTATTTTTATGGTTTGGACTTTAGCATTGACGTAAGTAGAATATTGTATAAATATAGAGTAAGTTGTAAGTTTTAGAGAGAGTTTGGAGTTGCGTCGTGGTGGTGTTTGCTGATAATAAAGTTACAACTAACGTAAAAGTGTGTCCTGTTTCTGTCTCCTCCCGCATCTGCCGATAACCAACTTAGATTTATATTACTTTGGATTAATAGATTAGGTAATACTTTGATTATATTTCATCGTGTATATCAGCGATAAATCAAAAACACAGGTATTTGCGACAATTTCGATATAATCTTATCATTTTCAAACATCTGAGAAAGAGATCGTTAAACAGTTTGAAATGTTATATATAGGAAAAAATCTAATTTGCATAATAATTAATCTATCGTTCTTTGGGTTTTTTAACATGCTAAAGCTGATTGGACATTATTATGTCTTTAATTCTGTATTTCTGGATTGTCCGTATTTAGTCAATGTTCCGTTATTCGTAATTTTGTTTTGTAGAAGTGTTTTTAAATGTTTTATCAAAATTGGACAAACAAATTCAGAGACTGGATATCACTATGGACTTAAAATTTGTAAGCGAAGCATCATATCGTTCTCATGCCTTATAGTTGTAAATATTAAATGTGACTACTGGATTGTAGTTATGTCGGCATCTCAAGTCAGCACTTCCATTTTCAACGCCTGCTGGACAATCACGAAAATCGTGATCAGCCTGATGGAACATTTTGCCACCGGTCTTTTGTATTTGAATGATTTATTTTGTAAAGCATTTGCTAGTATTATAATGTGCTGCTGTATTGTATCCGTAATTGCTGTCTTAAAAGAATTTTGTCTTCCGTCATAATGTGTGTAGTTTAAAAAACCTAAAGAACAATAGATTGGTTATTGTGCAAATTAGATTATTTCCTATATATAATATGTCAAACTGTTTAACGATCTCTTTCTCAATTACTTTAGATTAGTAGGATTTTTTTATTATGTTTAACTTAGATTTAATATTTACTAAGTTTTAGTTTGAAATCCCAAAGTCGTAAAATATCTGAGGCCTCATTATACTATCTTGCTTTTATGGATTTGTCATCATTCAGCGATGGTCTACTCAAATGGTGTTTGTCACCTAAGTATTAGCCTGCGTTACAGACTGCGATTCATTCACGAAATAATAGATATTTGAAAACCAACATAAATCAATTGTTTAGTATTTGTATATGTATAAGTTACATATAGCTAGTTTAGAACATTGCCTGTGTTGTAACATGGGTCGAGTCTGAAATCCTCCCCTGGTTAACTTTCTCATGAATAGTACCCTGATAATCACTATCGACTATTTTGGTAAGCTACAGGATCATGGATGTTACACATACACTTCGAGTTAAAGAAATATTAACATGAAATTTCCGACATTCGTCACGTTTCTACTAGAATACATACTTAGTGACAAAGCTTTGGATCTCCACTTTCATTCTGGTACACTGTATGAAACTTCGATGTGCAATTTTGGTGCCTGTTACCAATATCTGGGGAACAGTGGAGTATTAAATTATCCGATGGAAGCCTTGATATCCCACCATCATCACAGTAGAACTAAAAAGTAAGCAATGTCATGTATGTAAAGCATTGTATTAAAATCTTTTGTAGCCATTTTGAAATCTTTTATCTTGAATATTTTTGGTATAAAAATGAAGCAGAATTCTTTGGCATGATAATATAAGTCAATCCGGAAAGAAAAAATATAAAAATGTTACAGCAGAAATGGTTCCTGGATGTTTTCGTCCAAATAAAAAGGCCATCTTGAAAAGGTCGGGTGTAAAATTGCTTTGCATAGATCTTAATTATTTTTGCTGATAATTGTACCTTGACATATTTGCTTGGATTCCACGGTGGGCTTTTTTCCATTAGTGAAGAAAAAAAATGCTATGGTGTTTTGAAGTTCAAAAAGCAGTCACGCTCCAGCTGTTTAGAAAGTTTCTAAACATCTGATTTAATAACTTTTTTGTATTGTCTCATGTCTCAAATCAAAAAAAGCACACGGTACAATCCAAGAAAATATGTCAAGGTACAATTATCAGCAAAACCAATTACGATTATTTATGGAAAGCAATTTTACATCCGACCTTTTTAAGATGACCCATTTTATTTGGACGAAAAGAGCCTGGCACTAGTTCCGGTGTAACTTTTTTCTTTTTTTTTCTTTCCGGATTGACTTATATTATCATGCCAAAGAATTCTGCATCATTTTCATACCAAAAATATGCAAGATAAAAATTTCAAAATGGCTACAAAAGATTTGACTACTATTCTTGTATAAATAATACATATATTTCACACTTTCTGTGAACTATATGGTCGCACAGCACCACGAGAGGAACATAAGAGGAAAACAATAAGGCATATGGAAAAGTGTTTTCACTTTAGAGTTTTCTCCAGGAGTGACTCGAATTAGTGATGTTTGAACACAGTTCACATATAAAGTATAAACTCTATTTAGCCGGAAACATAACTAGTCCCGATTTGATGATTGTGTAATTCTCCTATTCGAGTAGACATCGCCACGAGGAAGATGAGGCAATCTGTTCATTCAATTTAAGAATTAAGAAATTATTTTAATTTTAAATTGGGATGGAAAAATTTGTCAAAGTTAATTGTTATATTGGTTGGTATTATTTGATCATAACAGTCATGATAATAGGAAAAGTATAATCCAAAATTAATATTGCTGTGATGTTTTAGTCTTGAATACTTGATAAAAGTATTTACAATTAGTATCTTTATAAATCACTAACGCTAACAGAAACACTAAAGTTATTAGAAGAATTACAAAGCTGAACATTTTAAAAATTTTATATTGAGCCTCAACTTTACTTGAGAATCTGTACTTTTGGCACGACAAAAACTAATTTCGAAATGTTCACGAAAACGGCACAAAATCAACACCTAATGTTTTTAGCTTGTCGGACTGATAATACAATTATTCATTAATCCACCGAGTTATTTTTGCTTCTTAAATATTATTATTCTCCCGATATCGATAAAACTTGAACTTTTTCTTTTGCGGTACTCTAGCGCATAGAAAATCGAGATAGTTTGTTTAGAATCCTGAACATAAACGCAACTTACCCTTCAAATATTTGCATCATCAGCTCTGAAACAAAACTAATGTTCTAGAATTGTTCTATTTAATATAAATTTTCAAATACATTCTTTTTAATTTCTTTTTCAAATTTTGAATGTGAAATGTGATGAGAACTGTAGAATTATGTTGAAGAAACAATAATAACAACTTAGGTTGAATTGATTATTCATATTTCTTCTTATGAATAATAATATTAATTCCAAATTGATATGTTGATAGTAAGTTAGTTTAAAGATAATAAGATAATTTATATTCCACATTTGCTGTATTTATAGTGTTTTAAAAGAAAGGAAGAAACTTCTAGATCATGCATTGTCATTATAGATCATGCCTTGTCATTGTAGATCATGCATTGTCAGTATATGAGTCATGTAGGTTATCCTATGTTCTAGAATGTCAAGATGGTTCGGGAAGGTTCTTACAAATGCGAATAACGTTTTGCATTTACAACATGAATACACGGTATCATTATATACATCATTAGAAATATTCATTATCCTGGCAAATTCTTAGTTTTGAGTGACTAAATGCTACATCATTTTGAGAGCAATTTAAGCCTCAAATATTAACAATCAGCGTCAACACAAATCTACTGATTCACATGTCGTATGAGAGAAAAAATGATGAAAAGGGATTTAAAATTATCTTGAGAATAAAACATAAAATATAATAGGAATCATAATAAGTAATGTTCCTAATACCATGATATATTTTGGCTTGCATGTGAGGCTCATTCTTCCGACATTGGTTTTCATAACCTTTGATGGAGATGCAAAATAACCTTACTTATTCATATACTGTAAGACTTCTATCTAAGTACAGTATACCATACAAATTGTCCATCCTACATGTTTTTTACATTCTCACCGTTTTCTTCTGCTCTTTTTCTAATTCATTTTTCTCCGTAGTGATTATAGCTTCAAGAATAGCAGGTTGCACTCCATCATAACATTTTCTAATAACGCGGAGTCGACACTCAACGAACTGTCCATATTGAGCTCTGAAAATCATCATATGAACATCATTGCACTTTTATATCAATCATAATCTTACGTTATATACATTTGCACCGGTACCCTGGGAGGGAGTAATGCAGACATGAGTAGCGAAGGACATTTTCCAAAACATTTTATTAATAAAATTATCAGGTAGCATATACAGCAAAATATATTAATAATAATAATACGCAAACCGTGTCTGTGATCAAATCCCCATTGTTTCATAACTGTTAAACTCCTTTTCCGCAGAGCACTTTCCAAACTTCTTATACGCTTCTGGGTTATCTATAGGCCTTTGACTATCCGACGTTTTGTTGCTGCAGTTTAAAATGCTATAAATTGCTCATAAATTGCGAAAATTTCCAAAATCGTGTCATTTTGAAGGAAGTTCTGTGAAAATAAACTGCTTTCCTTGGTGTAGAGGGCTGGCAATATTTTGTAAAAGTGTTTCGTATTTTACAAAAGTATTCCAATATGCCTAGTAGGAGAATGAGGTCCAACAATACTCAATTATACATCACAAACAGAAGACACACTTCTCGGTAAGTCTTTTACAACACTTGAATGTTTAATTCTTCATGTAAAGTCTGTCCAACTCACTTTTACTGTGATTTTTACCCTATTGCGTGAGGGCTTTCAGGACTCTAATGGCAATTGTTACTTGTAGTTTTCTTTTAAGTATCATAATCTCTAATAGCCTACTTTGTTATCAAGTCATCGTTGATAGAAGAGATTACTGTGTCACTGTATCGCCAATAGCTTGATTTGTTATGAGCTGCTCTTCGTTGGAAGAAAGGATATACTGTGTCACCGTTTTATGTCAGCAGTTCTGTTCTGTTATCCACACTGCACACACAGAGATTTGACCCATAACAAATAAACACATTCAGAGAATTAGTGTGGTACTTTTCAGTCGTCGAGCAGTTGTAAGTTGTACAAATACAAAATTGGAGTTGTAGTTTAGCTGTCTTCTATCGTTTTATCGAAATGTCCATTTATATAATGTGACATACATTGACAACGTCCTCATTGTTTACTTTAATCATTTTTATATGAGGTAGGTGAATGGTGACCACTATAGACATGTGTCCTCTCTGTGAGAAGCTGTCTCAAGTTAATAAAATTTTAAAGTTTGGGTCTCTCATTTATGTAATTTACTGTATCAAATTTCACAATCGCCTGTTGTTATTACCACTCAATGACTCATGCTGAGATTCACTCAACCGATACAGCAATAATATTTACATACCAATGCCTTTCATTGTGAAAACAGGTTCATTAACTACTTACCTAACATACAATCCATATTTATTTCATTTGAACTATGTAATCAAGATAAAATTTACTTATAGATAACCCATATTCATTTGAATTGAAATATGTAGTACAATAGAGTATCAATTATCTCCTTTTCACTATGCTTTACATGTATGTAAGGATTAATTATCATTAAAAACTTAAATGAACTATCAGTGTTGTTCTGCATTTTTAATTCCTTCTTATGACTATTTTGTTTCATTGACATTCTCTTTGCCAAAATTTACTGCAAGCTACTAGCGGGAGCGAAGCGACCTCTTTGAGGAAGCCGAAGGCTGACTGGCCCCGGGCGCAGGCCGCAAACAGAATGCTTGTAATATATAATAGTGTAGAATGATATAATCACTAGAGCATGTAGACAGACAATTTGTTATTGTTTGTGTAAATTGTATAACTATTGTGTTTTATGTCTAGCCAGAAGTTCTTAGGTTCGCTCCAAAATAAACACGTGTCTTCTTTGACTTTATTAATTACATTATATAACATGGCGCAGTTTATTTGAAGACCTATATGTTTCTAATTTACAATAAAAGCACATTTACGTTCATGTTTGCCGACACAGGTACAAAACACGTTAAGTAATATTATAGAGATTGATAAACTCGCTACCGTTATCAATATATTAGACGAATTACAAAGACATTTTTTCAACGTAATTAACATCATGACTAGACGTCTTCAGTTCCAACGATGTGTTCGACATAAGGTAGAAAAATTTACGGATTACTTAATACGATTGAGATTACTAGATGATAATGCAGACCTTGAACATTTGTCTTCTGAAGACAGATTAGCCTCATATATTGTAGCATTGATATATGATAAAATTTCCCAAACTTTAAAGCTATTAAAGGCAAATGTATTTCATCAGAATCTTCAGCTCGCAATCAAAGTTACGTGAATGAGTCAAAATCTTTCAGTGTCATTGATATTAATCTAATCTCATCGTACAAGAAAAACAGAATTATCAACCTCCTAAGGTTAAAGAAAAGGAACACGTTTCATCTGAAAGACACTGTTACAGATGCGATTTTATTTCCACCAAAGAACACATAGCAGTCTGCCCTGCAATAACAGAGATTTGTCATAATTGCGGTAAAAAAAGACATCTTAAGAAAGTATGCCGTAACGAAAGAAAACTCCCAAGTAGATCATCTACAAATTCAGTTTGTATAATTAGTAACAAAGTGACTAAATTCGAAAATGAATTACCTAGTATTGACATTGCAATATCTGCAACAGACGGATCGAACGAGAGTCTAGTAACAATATTGCCAGATACTGGAGCAGGTGATTGCCTGGTGAACGACAAAGTTGCTGAACAATGGAATATAAAGCATATCGGAGTAATAAAATCATAATTTACGCTTTCAACCAAACAGTATTGCGCTGTTATGGCTCTGTTACTGTTGATATTAAATGTCACACTCATACTACCACCACACACACACTACCGCCGCGAGATTTTTTGTAACCCCAGTTATTTCGAAAACTATTGTTGCATCATGGCATGTACTTAGAGATTTATGCATATTACCAAACATTTCCGGTTCCAATCGACGCAGCGTCTTGTTCAATTGATGTCAACAATTATCATACAGATATCGAGTGTTCTATTAATCAAGATGCATTGGAAAAATGCAAGATCGATGTGATAAAATCAGCTGAAGGAGTTATTGAGGGCAGCGGAACGATGCCTGCTGCTATTTCCGGCGACCCAATGAAAATTTATTTGAAGACTATTCAAGCAAATGAAATGCCTAAACCCTGAAAGTCTGCGATAACAGTACCTTTTGCTTATCGTGAAGCTAAGAAGATCAATGAAGGACTGTCGAAGGTTTTAAACCTGACATTCAGAAATTAATAACAAAACACAAATCAGAAATCAAGAAGTTGAAGTCACAGCAACAGGGATGGCACGTGATGGCAGGCGTTATATCCAACAAATAGATGAATTGAGAAGACAGTTGGAGGAAGAAAGAGACTCCACTGTACAGAAAGAAAGAGAAAAAGCAAAATCAAGGTTTGAGAAAGAACTAGAACAAGAAGAAGTATCATTTCAACAACAAAGACATCGTCTTTATGGAGAAGTTCAAGAGGAAAAAGAGCACATTGCACAATAAGCTCAGAAGTCGAGACAGAAGAATTGACAAGAGAAGGAATCTTATGAGCAAACTCATCAACACACGCTACTGTCAATGCAGCAAGAACATTCAAAGCAAACCGGTGAAATAGAAAGACGGAATTATATTGAAATAAAAGCAATTAAAGAACAATTGGAAATTGAGAAAGAGCAATGAATTGAGAAATTTATGAAAAAACAGGAAGCACAGCTGCTTCAAAGAATGAGAAATGGAAGAGTGCGTTCGTGAAACAATAGAAGAAGAAATTGAAATGGTTATTGCTTGATTAGAACGAGAAACAACAGAAGCAAGAGAAGAATACGAAAGAACAGCTGAGAATAGAATCAAGAGAGTAAGAGATAAGTACGAAAGTGAAATTAAAGATTTAGAAAGAAGTGAACAAATGATGAGAGAGAAAAATCATATAGCGAAAGCAAGATGATTAAGTCGCATCTCCATGCTAATTATTAAAACGTTAGATCTTTGTCGACTCCATACAGACCTTATTTATTATTTTAAAATTATGAATGGCTATTTACATCTTGATAGAAATTTAATTTTTAAATTTACTCCACATGGTAGAATTGAGGTACCCCATTGCAATTCTGAAAGGCATCGCCATTCGTTTGCTTTGAGGGCCATCAATGCATATAACCTGCAGCAGCTAGGCATAAAGCAATCGAAAAGCATAATTGTATTCAAAAGAGCAATCGGAAATGAATCACTCGATAAATTTTTGTACTTTAGCATGTCATCTATAGGGCCATTTACACTGCAGCAAAATAGGCACGGTACTCGTCAATTAACACATCAAAGGTGTGAAGGTGTCAAGTGGTTTTGGGCACGGGCCAAGCTAAAACATTGTCTAAACGGCTTTTTCAGACATTAAAAAGTGGCACCGTGCCTACTATTTTGATCGGGCCGAGATCATTTCTCGAGGTAGTCTCGGCCCGCTCAGAAAGTGGGCACCGTGCCTTTTTGCAGTAATTATGACGTCATCGCAAAAGTTGCGTCTCTTTACAGTGGAATTCTGAGGTTTTCTAATAAAATCAGTAACAGACTAAAGATTAGTAAGTTAGATAAGCATATTAAGCATATTTTGTTTCGTATTTCTGTAGAAAATTAATGAAGTTTCTGTAGTATAAGGTTTAACTATGCAAATTGTAACTACGAGAGCGGAGCGTAAATTTAGATGTGTATTTTGTTACAGAAATACTGCTCTAGCGTGGTAGCATGTTCAGGAGGTGAAAGACTAACTCAAATGTATATGAATTTTGCTTAATTGAGATAATAATGTTACAAAAATATAAATATTATAATTGATGAAAAACATAGTGATTTTCAGTTCAACGGAATCCTGACACGTTATTTACCTTGATTGAAACTCAATTTTTCGAATTTCACCGATAAAATCATTAAATAATGAGAAACCTATAATTCAGTTTGTAAGTTTTCAATCTCAGCTCGCTTAAAAATAGGCACGGGCGATCTTGAAAACAGTTTTTAATAAGCTGTGTAAACCCTGAAAAAAACCAGCACGGGCCGCATTCTTGTTAACACCTCGGGTGTTAATTGACGAGTACCGTGCCTGTTTTGCTGCAGTGTAAATGGCCCTTATGTTACATATTTACTATATTCCTTTTTAACTTGTAAAACGCATTCCCATGTTGTTTAGTTGAATTATAAGCCACATTACATTACATTACATTACAAGACAAAGCTAGAAGATATAGAAAATGAAGTAATTTGATTAAAGATTGATTTAAAATTAGAACAACAAGAGGTTAAAGATGTCAAAAAACTAACAGAACAATTGCAAAAAGAACGAAGTGAAGTCACTGATATCATTCGAAAAGAGTTTGCTGATCGTCTGGTGGCAACAGATGAAGACAACAAAAGACTCAGAATAGATAAGAGTGAATTGAAGGCGCGGTATAGGATTGAATCAGAAAGAATATATCATGACAAAGAAACGGAAATGGAACTGAAGACATTATTTCATGATTACGGTATTCCATTAAAGATGAGGAGTGATGGAGGAAAGCAGCTTACATCATTTGCATTCAAAGAATTTCTGCGACATTATCATATCCAACCAGTGCAATCATCAGCATGCTACCCTCATCAAAGTAATGGACACACAGAAGCAGCAGTGAAGGCAATGAAAGGTTTGATTAAAAAGTGTTGGGTAAATGGAAATTTGAAGCAAGATGATTTTAATGATGGATTACTAGAGTGGCGAAATACACCGCGTTCACCTGATGGCATTTCACAAAGCCAATGGATGTTTGGCAGGTTACAGAGGACATTAGCGCCTGCCCATCATAAGCTGCATATGAATTAGTCACAGAAAAACAACGTGAAAATGCAATGAAAAAACCCCTGTCATATGAAGATGATTCTACAAAAATATATAAATCGAGAGCAAGAGATCTACCAGCACTTGATATTGGCGAGAAGGTTAACATCCAAAACCCAGTAGATGGAATGTGCTTCAGAAAAGGAATTGTTATAGAAGTACGTGAATCTGGAAGATCATATATTGTGAAATCTTAGGGATCAAATCTACTACGTAACAGAAGATTGTTAAGACCAGAAAAAAGGGTCATGGTCTACAACGATATAGTCACTATAGAGCATGTAAACAGACAATCTCCTATTGTCTCTGTTGACTGTGTAACTATTGTGCTTTATTTCTAGCCAAAAGTGATTAGATTCACCGCAAAATAAACGCATGTCTTATTTGACATTATTAATTACATTATATAACATTTGCATAAAAGATACGAGTTATCGGCCAATATATGATGCAAAAGCCATTCAGAGAAACTTTGTAAAGTGCATTTTTCGATCCTTGCTCATGCCGTGCAATGTTCGCTAAAAGCCTTCTGGTCATCATATATGTATATTATTTCGTATCTAGAGACTAAAACCAAATAACAGACTAGGATCATTGGTCATCGTAGTATATCCATTATACACACATGAAGCATCTGCACTTATTAATATATAAGACTATGCAACATATTGCCATAATATGACCCTTATAATAGTGATTGATGCTTATTTCGATAAAAAAACACAATTCGGCTTGTAGTTCAGTACATAGTCATACGTAAACAGAAATTATTTGAATTTAAGCATCCTATTCATGAAAACCTATAATGTTTCAAAGGAGTAAATATCTTACGCTGAAGCATTTCATTAAAAAGGTTAATGGCAACAGTAATTGATTTTAGTAATAATAATTGCATTTACGTTTCGACAAATATTACGTCTGTCATGTTCAAGACTTTCCAGTTAAGCAAGACAAGGTTGCATATAAGCCATTTATAAATGTAAAAATGCTGATTTGAAACTAAACAAGCTTTCAGCCTCACTTTAGATAGCCTGCGTCCAGACTAAAACTTTTGTAAAGGAAAGTGTAAAGTCTGCGTAGCCGACCGAACAAAGCTGTTTTGCTGACACTGTACTAGACTGGTGCCGCCTTATAAAAACTTTAATTTCCGGTCTCAGTTTGTGTGAGTGAAAATCACGTTTACATGTTAAACATTAAAAACACTTTCGAGCCTGGGAATAAATCGTTGAAAACAGACAAAGTATGTGACACTCATTCCAGGGGCGGATCCAGCCATAAATCTGAGGGGTGCAAGAATTCTGGGGTAGAGGGGCGAAGCCCGTCCATCTAGGGGGGTCCGGTGGCATGCCCCCCGGAAAATGTTTGAAATTTAAAACCTCTTAGGATGTCTGTAGCATCGTTTCTGCATATCCAAATCGGACTTTCAAGTAGCTACAAAGTATGGTCTATCTCATAGTTATTCCAAATTTACAGCGACAAAAAATGTTGTAACCAAGAAAAACAAGTATATATTCAAGTTAAATTATCAGCATTTGTAAGAAAATAGTAAATACAAATATAAACAATGTACCCTGGAGAGAGAAGAACATTTGTCTTGTTTAGCATTTCCGGAGTTTGGATAAGGATGCCTCGTGAATCATGATACCAAGATAAGTTTCAACCAAATTTGAGATGACCTTATGAGTTTATGAGTTTGCTCTCTGACGATGCAAACTTCAACTCTGAAAATTCACAAACTTCTACCAGCATAGTTAAATAAAATGACATCTTGAACTCATGTGAAATAATCTCCTTGGAGTATATGTTTCAAACTGCTTTAGCTTTATCTTGAGAAAGATCGCCAAAATTTAAATATTTTTAACTTCCAACAATGATTATGAACTTAATCCTTCGCTAAGCGGCATTTGTGATTAAGTTAACAAAAGGAGGCTAGATGACGATGACTGATTCAAGGGTTTAAAAACAACAAAAAGAGAAAAGAAAGTACAAGCAGGACAGTAAGCAAGACAAGCTTTGTTATTCACGGGTGCCGAGGGGGGCGAACTATGTCAGGAATGTGAAATAGAGCATTATCATTGGTTCATAGCTAAATTCTTTGAAGGCTACGTCATCTGAGGGGAGCGAAATCAAAGCAATCTATTGGATGCTCTACTTCCGCGGTAGCGAAATCGGTGTCGTTGATTAGTCAAATTAAGTTGACTTCCTTCTAGTCTAGTGTCCAATCATACCATTATTATAACAATCGTACTGCTACTTTCAATCTTCTACGAAAAATATGACGTACTCAGGATGAAATTTCATTTACAAGTCGTTTTCTCAGTTATTGTTTTCGTAAAGAATGAAAGCAAAACAACAGCCGCGGCGCCATCAAACAGTTTAAAAATCTGACGGGTGCGCTTGCCCCTGTCGCGCCCCCCTGGATCTGCCACTGACTCATTCGAGACAAAAATTGAATGGAAATTGTGTTGTTTGTATAGTATATTGTCTAACCGAAGGAGGATTTGATCATTTGTGTCCTGACGTTATAAAATACCAATGTTATAATTCCTATATTTGTAAATTTTTGTTGACTTCTAAAGTGACATTCCTACTCGCTCACCAAATGTTCGAAGGCCCTTCGAAGTGCTCCGTACGTTCGAAAAGGATTGATACAAAGTCATGTTAAAATAAAACATTAGTTGTCAATAGTTTCTTCAAAGTTTTCATCACTGAAATATAATTGGTAATGGATTTTAAAATATATTTAACTCCTCACAAATACGTTGTATATTTTCATAAAAATGAGATTTTCTCCAAATCGGAAAGTCTTCCTAAATGTGGCCCCACTTTTGTTTATCACATTACTGATACCCACAATCTGATTGGCAGACATCGAATTAATATCACGTGAGCAAAGCTAACCAATATGATTGAGTCACTGCTTCTGCAAGTCTAGTGCAGTGTCAGCAAAACGGCTTTGTTTGGTCGGCTACGCAGACTTTACACTTTCCTTCAGAAACGTTTTAGTCTGGATGCAGGCTACACTTTAGAAGACTGTTCCTCTGTTTCGCCTTTGTTATCAGTACTCAGGGAGTCTGAAGCACTAAAACATATGATAAAATTTCATTCTACTGAAAAGGAAATTGTAAAATTATCAGGATTGACGCAATTGTTTGTTTTTAGTTTCAGAGATTGATTTTCATGTTTGACCCGGAAGGAGTGCTTCGGTAATTTTTTGACAGGGGTGTGCCATTCTCAAAAATAGAGGAAAGCCGTAAAAGTTCACATGAGAAGGAAGACCCTAAAATTTCATGTTTCTTTGAGCAAAACAAAGCAAAAGTTCTAAAATTTTTGAAAATCTCCAACTATTTCACAGAAGAAATTAGAAAAGGCACTCCTCTAAAATGCCTCGTTCCCGTACATCTCATGTATGGAAGTCCCCCCTCTATGTTTGAAAAGTAATAATTTGTTATCTTACCTACAAGACTTATTCATAGGCATACAGCTACTATCCCTGTATGATCGAAACAGTAAATACCCACATGCAGCATTAATGACAGCATAGTCACTGTAATAGCATTTTCCTTGCGACAGGATTAGTTCTATGTTTGGTGTCATGCGTCTTTTACGAATCAATTCCTTTGGGGAATTTCTTTGCGTCTTGAAAGTATTCGAAGTTTCATCCTTAAATGAGTCGAAGCTTGCTGGGTTTCCATTTGCGGCAAATTGAAGAAAGACACCTAAAAGATATGAGCTTTGTTTCATTCACTGAGTTTTAATTGTTCATGGATTAGCTGCCGGCATAACTTCCACAGATAAGCTGACGAAATGTTAAACAACTTGTTAGAAACCTTCTATAAATCAAAATGATATTGTGATATAGCTTAATTATCTAACTACATTATATGTCATCAATATTTTAATTATTCTTGAATCCTATGCACAATAAGCTTAACAAATTATAATTATAACTGGTATTATTTGAAGGCGTTGTGACTGAAGCGTTGTTATGTTGTAGCCTTGTAGCGTTCTACATCGGAATAACAAAGACAACATTTAAACATGACTATCAGGCCATATTCCATTATTTAAACATGAACAATAGAGAAATAAAACCGACCTATCAAAACTCATTAGACAGTGTAGACATTTATATATAAACAATAGTGATTTCTTGTTCTATAATGCTCTGTTTTATCCAACATTGAACATTTTCATATACATGTGTATATCTCAGTTTAAACTCAATATAATTATTTTAAACTTATTCTAATATATACAGTTTGACTGCTTTTTTTAACATTAATGCATGCTTAAACAAACTCTAGCTTCCTAGTTGATTGCTTGTCAATTTCTTTTCTATATATTTAATATCGTTATAAACCAAGGATAAAAGAGTTGAGTAGTTCAGGCACACTGTTAAGAGCAATATTCTAGGTTATAGATACTGATTAAAATGAATCGTTCCGAGAATAGAATTAGTATTCTTAGAATAACAAACTGTCTTGTAATCATCAAGAAATCAATTATTTTTATTACCAATTACTTGTTGTAAGGCATGCTTCAAATAAACAACATATAGAAACCCAAATTTTCTTCAAAATAAGTAATATTTATATTCTTGAACAATATTGGCTTGTATTGAGTGAACCATTCATGTTTTATTTTTGTGGTGATTGTTTCATCCTTCATAAACATTATAGTTAGTTAAATAGGACAATAACAGTGTAGTGTGTTATATTAACAAGTGGACAAATTATGTCCTACTATTTGGTTATATATATAGGCTGGACAAATTGTGTCCGTGTAGTAAGGCCACTAGACCAAACAATGTCCATGTTTGAAATATGTTACCTCCCTTATATTTAGAGGTATTATCATGTTAATGAGTAATCTACATTCAGCATATACTTATCATTGTAATAGATCATTTATATATAGCAGACTTCATCTTTTGTTTATTGCTATAAAAGCAAATACAGTTTGTATAGTTTGCTTGATATAAACAAGCGAGTAACATCTGTCTTCATTGGTAATTATAAAAATTTATTATTTGCTCGAATGTTTCGTTTTATTTAATAGATTATTGGATGATGATCGCTTCGGTGTGAGACGTGAGGAAGCAAATATGACTGTCTGCTCTGAATATTATCATTAATATTTAAGCTCTGCTATTTATTTATTGCATTCAGCCCTATGTTTGATCAGTAAGACAACGATTTACAGTGAAAATTATATATGAGTACTGTATGTATGAATTTGTCATCGGCCCAGACTTACTTGTGAAAACAAAATATTTCCAAACCATCCTCAAGTATACATTTAGATCCTTGAAGTTTTTCTCCTCAAAATCGACAACTGGCTAACTAGTTGTACAACCGTTTCTATACATGTTTTTTGTTGCATTTTGCCTGTATATAAAAAATGTTAACAGTCTAGTGCACAGCTTAGAGAGTGAAAAATAATGCTTTATGCACAATGGTGAAGTCACTCAACGAAGCATATCATAAAGAAAACTCTACACCAAAAACTCCTTTGCACTTAATCTCCCTTTATATAACTCCCTTTAGCTGAAACATATGAGCAAAACTAGCAAGAGAAGTTAGCATTTCCGAATACTGCTAGACGGTTTGCAATTCTTAACTTCTTGATACGCAGAATTTGTTGGACGGCTCAGCACACGTCACAGCGCTATTATAAAATACATCATGAGTCATAGATATAGTTTGCATTAACTGTCAGTAAATATGCTAACTTGCTGCTAGTATAATACTTCTTCCGTAGTATAAAGCTCATATTTGGTCATCATAGTGTTCATAGAAAGAAAACCAGCGAGAAAACGGCGCCAAAAATATAACTTTCAATAGAAATTTATGTTGGCTTTATAACATCTTTGAACTACCTTTTTCCTACGCTGTCTCCATCGAAAAAGAATAAAGAATGTGATATTCACTTTCAATGCATTAATCCAGTATTTATACTGGTGAAAAGTTGACTAATCTGGAAGCGAAAGCGTTTTAATCCTTGTAATTTTTCTCCCAGGGGCATAATTAGGACATGAAACACTCCAGCACCAGCGTAAACAATTAGGCACAGAAGTAGCTTTTTATTAATCTATAAATCAAATAAATCTTTCAATAATATGAATTTACATGCTTCATGAAACTGAAGAAAGTACGCGCGACTGCAGTCAACCATTCATTCGTTCGACTGTAAATACCCACTTCAAATCACGTGATCATACATTCGATTCTTAGCCGAATTTGTCTATTGAAAGGAAAATATAAAATAATTTTGAAAATAATCAATGACAATAACAATAAATAAGTGCTAGAGTAAGTAATCATAAAATAACTAATAACAATAGCAATAGATGAATGTTTAGGTTAAAGAGTTTCGAATGACCGCCAGCCTTTGCTTTGTTTTGTTGTTTTGATTACAAGAAACGAGGCTAATCATCTGGAAAGTGACGTCAGCGCCAACGCCAGAGGATTGTCGTCGTGGCTGTTGCTAGGGAAAGACACAACAGAAAGCTCGAGAAAATAGCCTGGTTTATCAATTTCAGTTTTGAATAAATCTCAATTCTTACTTGTCGAAACGCAAAGTCTAAGGCTATAAATAGCCAACAAATGTATACGGCTCATAAATAAATAGCGGAATGGGAGCCACAGTCCGATTAGCCTATCTGTCTGGTTTGACGCAAATCAAAACAACTTGGATAAAATGTACTTTCAAATCAACACTAAATAAATTCATGTGATTCTAAATTTTACAATTTACGTGCATAAATACTGCAGAAAAACAATGCAATATAAAACATACACAGGTATGTAGCTAACTGTTTTTAGACGAAGCCTACGGACGTGTTTCAAACATAATTTGGAGTCAAGGATCAAAGTATCTGTAGTAGATTAAATATCTTGTTAAATAGTAACCAGCCTCATTATGAGATAGTCGATATTAGACCATCCTCCTTTTGAGGTAAACTCTCTTATGTACATATAAAAGCCAATGTAAAGTATTATATTAATTAGATTCACTCAGACAAGCACTGATATACTTTTCTTATTCTACTTATTATCAATTTATATTATCTTGTCGGAGATCTTCATTTAATATGAATACAAGGAGTCAAATCACCATTACGCCTCGAAGATCACCTTCTCACGTTGTTAGATCTCCTACAATTGGTGACCCCGCAACCAACAAGCAGCCGCTTATTCAATGTCAGTTGCAGATGAATCTCAAGATACAACCAATACAACCAATCAACATATCACACAACACGATCGTTTTGTATCGCTCAAATTACCATCATTTTTACCATTACAAATCACATTCTGGTTCATGCAAGTGGAGTGTTTGTTCGACTTAAAGTTTATCCATGATGAATTAATCAGATTTCGGTACGTGGTTGCTGAACTGCCGTCCAATATTGGCCCACTCGTCGTCACCACGGAGCTCTTCTCATCAGACACACCCTTCACGGATTTGAAGAATAAATTACTCCAAATATTGCAGAAAACGGATCAAGAAAACCTGGAAGAAGCTCTTGGCGCGATTTCATTGGAGGGTTTAAAACCATCAGTCTGCTGTATGAAGATTCAACAGTCGCTGTCTGCTTCAGGTATCGCACCCACTGATAATTTGGGAAGACATCGTTTGCTAAATGCTTTGCCAATTAACATTCGTCAGCTTTTGATAAGCCATACAGAATTGCCCATGCCACAATTTTTGAAAGTATCTGACACTGTTTGGGGCGCTTTCCGTAATGACACCTCCTATTCTAACAATCTTAGTTTTTTAATACTCAACCCTTAGATCAACATTTTTTTCAGGCTCCTGCACCAGTTCAGGCGGTTCGGTATCAACAATCGAATTCCTCTACTCAGTATGCGCGCAATAACGATCAATTCACGTTTATTACAAGTTACTCACCAGGTCAGAGTGCTAAAATTTGCCGCTCTCACATTTTTTTTGGTACAAAAGCTAGATATTGTCGCCCTTTTTGTCAATGGCCTGGTCCAAAACCACCAACGTTTTTAAACAATGATCAGGCAACACCAAACAATTCCCGTCCTGTTTCGCCTGCTCCAATTAATTCAGTCTCCGCTATGCCGGCCCCGGAAAACTTTTAAGCCGTGTTGAGCCTATGACGCCTCAGCATGGCTTATTTATGTATGTCACTGTTATTTTGCCAAAAATGCCTGTTGCAGCTTTTCTTATTGATACTGGTTCTGCTGTATCTATCATTCCAATTTCTCTTTCTCAAAAATATGATTTAACATTAGCATCTTCCAATTTATCTTTAATTTCGGCCTCCGGAAAGGGCATCAATGTACTAGGTGAACTCGCAACAACAGCCACTATGCCTAGCCTAAGACGCTCTTTCCCCCATTCATTTATAATTGCTGAAGTTACTCAACCAATTTTAGGCATAGATTTTTTACACAAGCACAAAATAACCCTTGATTGTTCCAAACAAATTTTAATTGACGACACAACAACTGTTTCTGTCCCGTTAAAATCCTGTTCTGTTTCCGTCGAGTCTGTCGTATTTCCATTTCCCAAAAATCTTTCTTCGAACGTGCGTAACATTTTAAATTCTCATGCCGAATTATTTACACCTTTTTCCTTCAAAAACACACCGCCACACGATGTCGTACACCGCATCGAAACTGTCGGAGATCCCGTTTTTTGTCAACCTCGCCGACTACACCCCTGCAAATTAGCCGTGGCCAAGGCAGAGTTTGAGAAATTATTAGATGCAGGTATAATTACACCTTCGACTTCTCCTTGGGCTAGTCCGTTGCATATGGTTCCAAAATCTGAACCTGACACTTTTCGACCTGTAGGAGATTATCAGGCACTTAATCGAATCACTAAACCCGATCGCTATCCTCTCCCTAATTTACAATCTTTTAACAATGAACTTTTTGGCTTTAAAATTTTTTCTCCTCTCGATTTATCTAAAGCCTATCATCAAATTCCAATACATCCTGATGACATAAACAAAACAACCATCACTACTCCTTTCGGTGCCTTTTGTTATCAAACAATGCCATTTGGGCTTCGCAATAGTGCCGCGACTTTTTCACGCTTTATTAATTCTTTTTTGCGTTCAATACCTTGTTTTTCATACATCGATGATATTTTAATTTATGGAAGCAGTCAAGCAGAGCATGATGCCCGTTTACAACTTGTTCTCGCTAGACTTGTTGAATATGGTCTACGCGTTAATCTATCAAAATGTATTTTTTCAGTTGCGTCTGTCGATTTTTTAAGGTATGAAGTCACTTCCAAAGGCATTTCACCAAAATCAAAATCAAAATCAGACTTACTAGAACTGCCTTATCCTATTGATTATTCTTCTTTACGTCGTTCACTTGGTATGTTTGGGTTTTATCGTAAATTTGTTCCACATTACGCAAACATTGTTCAACCTCTGCAAGCACTGGCTAATGCCACTCAGCCTCGTTCCAAAAACCAACGTAACTCAAATGTTTCTGCACCTTTTGTTTGGCAATCCGATCATCAGCTCGCTTTCGACAATCTTAAATCTTCTATCAACAATGCAGTTATTTTAGCACATCCTGATCCCTCCATTTCTGACTATACTATCACTACAGATGCCTCAGCTTTTGCTATTGGTGCTGTCTTACACGAACAAAAACAAAACCCTCAACCATTAAGTTTTTATTCACGCAAAGTATCGACAACTGAACTATCGTATTCTACTTTTGATCGTGAATTACTAGCTATTTTTTCAGCCGTTAGACGGTTCCGCCCAATTATTGAAAACACTAAAGTTACAATTTTTACTGATCATAAACCAATTTCTGCTGCTTGGCATTCTCGCTCCGCTCATAATCATTCTCCTCGCCAAGAACGGCAGTTTTCATTTTTATCTGAATTTGTTTCTGACATTATTTACATTCCCGGTGATAGTAACGTTGTTGCCGACACTTTATCTCGCGATTTGCCAAATCATTGTTCAACGGTTTCCGCCGTCTCTTTTAATTTTATCAACCTTGAAGAAATCATTCAAGCGCAGCAGCGCATACCATTTGATACTTCTAATTTAGAATTTATTGATTTTGTTGAAGGCTCTGTGTGGTGTGAGACATCAGAAAGTTTACCGCGTCCTTTTGTTCCCCTTTCTTATCGTTCTACCGTTTTTGAGAGTTTTCATAATTTAGGTCATTAGGGCCGTTCAGCTACTTTTAAACTAATTAATGACAGATTTTATTGGCCTAAAATGCGCAAAGATATAAATATTTGGGTACAACATTGTTTACAGTGCCAACAAACTAAAATCACTCGCCATACCATTAGTCCACCTTTACCATATAATTTACCAGCTGATCGTTTGCAGACAGTACATCTTGATATTATCACGGTACCTGCATCCACTTGTTCATTGACAAATATTACCACCACCTGTAGATATGTGTTAACCATGATTGATCATTGCACGCGCTGGGTTGAGGCTGTTCTGATTGTTGACCAGACTGCTCCTGTTGTAGCTTAAGCTTTTGTAAGAGAATGGGTATCTAGGTATTCCGCACCCCTTTATGTCATTACGGATCGTGGCTCAAACTTTGAAAGTGAACTCATGCATGAGGTCGGCAAACTAATTGGATTTCTTAAGCTGCGAACAACTGCCTACCATCCCCAAACTAACGGCTTGGTAGAGCGTATGCATCGCACTCTAAAATCTATTTTAAAAACAGCAAATACTTCATGGTATGATACCTTGCCTTCAGCACTGTTGGCTCTTCGAGTTTGGCCAGATGATGATGGTATTTCACCTTATGAACTATTGACAGGAATAAAACCGCTAATACCTCGTGTATGTATTGAAGAAAAAGCTTTATTGACCTCTCATCATTTGTTACAAACATTGCAAGAACATTTCAAAACTGTTAAATTTAGACCACCTGCTAATAAAAGAACAATAGCCTCATATGTACCTCCTGAATTAAATAAATGTCGGAGAGTATGGATTCGAGTTGATCGTCCACGTCGTCCTTTGGAGGCACCTTACACTGGCCCATTTGAAGTTATCTCACGCCATGATCGATACTACGTCATCAAAAGAGGAGACACAACAGACACCGTTGCAATTAATCGTTTGAAGCCGGTGATTGAGTCTTTACCATCAACACCATTTGATGGTACTGACGTATCTGATGAAAATATTAATAATGATAATGTTCCATTGCATCCAAATGTAGTAACAACACGCTCTGGCAGAAGAGATACGTTTAACCCTAATCCCTTTTGTATATACTATTGAACTATTTAGAAACTTAATATCATAGAATAATTTAGAAAAATAGACTAGAATAATTAGCTAGATATTTAATTCAAATATGATTATCTATTAGTTGAACATTAGAAATAAAAAACAAAAAAAAAAAAAAAAAAAAAATTAAGTTAAATTACAATAATAATAAAAAAAATTATAGCCAGTAATACAAAATTAACTACTATGTAATAAAAAAAATATATTATAGAATAATAATATGTAAGTAATATCCTTAACAATCATATTCTTGTAAATTCCCTCGGACTCCGTCTCGGAGGGGGGGACCTCTGTATATCTTGTTAAATATTAACCAGCCTCATTATGAGATAGTCGATATTAGACCATCCTCCTTTTGAGGTAACCTCTCTTATGTACATATAAAAGCCAATGTAAAGTATTATATTAATTAGATTCACTCAGACAAGCACTGATATACTTTTCTTGTTCTACTTATTATCAATTTATATTATCTTGTCGGAGATCTTCATTTAATATGAATACAAGGAGTCAAATAACCATTACGCCTCGAAGATCACCTTCTCACGTTGCTAGATCTCCTACATATCCGTATTAAAAAACGAATTCACCTGGTGTTATAATTTCATTTTGTTTCGGTGATAAATTTCTATTTTGAATACTAACAAATCTCTTCCCGTTCTTCATATTCCCAATATTCTTGTATCAAGTAAACACCAACATGAAATTTTGAATCAGTCGAGTTCAGTTGTAGTTTTCAACTCTGTCTTCCGTCCTCAATTGGTATGACGCTAGTAGCAAGTGAATTGATTTTCGTGGTACACATTTCTTCAAGCGTCGAAAGCCCTTACAACGTCCACCTATATATTGGTCTTGTTACTTTCCAAACCATTTCGTTGATAAATAACTTGGAAGAGATGCTTCCACTCCCATGTTCGTTTTAAAAAATGATTTGCAAAATCACGTGTGTGTGCAAAGGAGACACAAGGGCAGGCCATGTATTATGAAAACGAGTGATTGAAATCTGGGTCCAGATTTCAAAGACAAAAATATGCAAAGGTTGCTGGTCATTCTATGGTCTTTAAGTGAAGAACAAAGAAGTTTGGGAGATAATCAGTCTTTTTAGGTACAATTATACATACGTAACAGTTTGTGACAGATCATATGCTATAGTAGTTATTATTTTAGCTCGTTTTGAAAGATCTGCAGAAACATTTTGAAGGAATGTTAGTATGCCAAATTTAAAATTAAAATTATTCCAAAGACTAGGAAACAAGTAAATTGGATAATGTTGAAAAGCAGAATATTTTGCTAATGGAATAACAAATGTATTTTCCATTCTACGCTGTTGACGCTGGAATATAAAAATTTCTGCAATGTAGGAGGGAGCCTTCTGCATTGTTACATTGAAAAGAAAGATAAACACTTTGGAAATATGTAAGTCATCAAATTGTAAAATGCCTAATTGTTTGACAAAGAAGGTCGGCATGTGAACGTGGCTTGACATTCATTATGATCCTGATACATTTTTCGTGGAGCTTGTTGAAAAATTCAGCTGAGGCACTATGCCCCCAAATCCCCGGGGGTAACTCCCATACTGCTGCTATACGGAGACGTGCAACTTATTTTGGGTTCATATTCCAGCTGATAAATATACTTTTTAGGTAGGAAATTTTAGAATATTACACGTTTTTGGTCCCATTTCGATTTTCTAGAGAATTTGGGAAAAAACTGAATTAGGATTTTTACCCATAAAGATGGAACATTCCCGCATAGAGCCTATATTGAAGTACCTTTTTGGCTAGCTTTTTCAAGTTTTCAAACAATTTGGGTAGCTTTTGAAGAGGATTTTTGGGACTTTTCAGGTACTTCACAATTTTCCAAAGTGGCACCCCCATCGATGCGGCACTTGGAGTAACCCCCCTCCCCCCGGGCCAAAATCGCAATTCCATATTCGAAATGCGGTTTGACCACTGTGTTATAAATTTGTAACTTGTGTTTAATTGAAAGAATTTTCTTACACGAATCAAAGAATAAATATTTCGAAGAAGTTTTGTTCCAGTGGGACGAATGTGTGATGTCCATTTAAGTTTGTTGTCAATCATGATTCCTAAAAATTTGATATATTTTAATAGCGCTTCGATTTTTATATTAAAATTGTTTGGCTAATGATTGCCAAAAAAGATAAATTTTGATTTGCCGGGGCTAATAGTTAGATGGTTTGCATCAAACCAATTAGAACCATTATTCAATTCTTGATTACAATTATCGCCAAATTTATGGTACTGTATTTCCGTTTGTATGTATGTAGGTATCAAATTCTAAGAGAATAAATATCTTCTTATGATATTTTCAGATGGTTTTGTAAGCCGTGTTTTATGTACTAGATTTTCTCCTTAGTGTGATATGATATGATATATTTTGTCATTTTGACCGGCAAATAAAGGACACTTCACTTTATAGAAAGTGTCACTTACATACAGCCTTGAAATTAATTAAGATCTAGATTAAATAAAGGTTATTAATTAAAACATGAATATTACCCTATTGCTATTTGCATAAATACATATGACATACAGTATCAGGCTAACAACTGTTAATGTAAAGATATGTATCTATATATTAGCATCGTTTATAGCATAGCTTATATATATAAATTATGATATAATAGCTATATGTAATATTATGCGACCGGTTTTTTTATCTTTATAAACACTTTACAAAATGCTGACAAATTTAATGGGCGTAGTTTCTCCTTGAATTAAGCAATAATTTTTAATGTTACTATATCATCCGTCAGATTCTTCCAACAGGGTATTATACGGTTACAAAATTGGTTCTGAACGGATTGAACGCGGTATTTGTGGAACAATATGTTTGTAAGTATGACCGCATTGAGTACTTGTTAATATCATATTTGAAGCTTAAGTTATCTATTTATAAATGTATAAGGTTATGCGGGATTTAAAAAACAATGCAGACATCAAAAACACTCTCCTGCACTCTAAACTGTCTAGATTTAGTAAACTCAAACGATTCTTGTATTCTGTATATGGACGATTGATCATTGAGTAATCGGAATAATCTCCTTGTAAAATATCGTTGGACAGATTCTAACTTTTTAATATCCTTCACGAGGCATGGATTCCATACTGGCGTTGAAGATTCCAATAACAGACGGACATAAACGGTGTAAGTTTTAACTATAATTCTATGTTGGATGAAGAAAAGCATTAAAAATAATGTGTTCTCCCGTATGCCTTTGCAGCTAACATAGAGCAATGATTGGATGGTTTCATATCAGATATGACAATAATACCAAGATCACGAACATTATTTACATTGACGAGGGTATGGCCAGATATAGAATAATCAGACTCAAAAAAATTTAAATTGCCAGTTGATGAAACAGAGCACTTGTCATATGTAATACACAATTGCCATGTGTCTGCCCATTCTGAAAGATTACATAATGTTTGAGATAGATCATTCGCATGATTTTCATTAGATTTGCGGTTACAAGAAAACTTTTCATCGTCAGCAAAGAGCTTAACAGTAGTGTTTTCTTCAAGACAATTAATAATATCATTAATATATAGAATGAATAATAGTGGTCCTAAGACTGAACCTTGTGGTGCCCCACTAATTACAGATTCAGATAGGGAATAATGACCACCAATGACGACAGATTGTGTGCGATCTTGTAAAAAAGAGAATATCCAGTTGAAAAGTTCAAAGTTAATTCCATAACATTTTAATTTCAGCATTAGTTTCTGATAAGACATGGTGTCGAAAGCTTTACTAAAATCGATAAATGCAGTATCAATTCTGCATCGATTATTTATGGCAGCACACCATTGGTCTAGTGGCTGAAGTTGCTGGGTACAGGTCGAGCGTCTACTTAAAAATCCATATTGGGCATCAGATATTAGATTATTATCTAAAAGATAATCACAAAGCTGTTGAGTATTAACTGATTCCAACAATTTACATGGTATACACGTCAGAGAAATTGGTCGATTCTTACATAGACTAGATCTACCTTTTTTATAGATGGGAATGACAATAGCAATCTTCCAGATATCAGGTAATTTACCAGACAACATGGACATCTCAAACAACATTGAAAGAGGAAGTGCTACTTCATGGGCAATGGATTTCAAAAAGATAGCTGGATAGCCATCTGGTCTCCTTGAATTTTTGTTTGGTAGCTTCTTGAGCGCTTTCAATGTATTTTCAGTTGAGAATTGGATAAAACCTAGGCCATTATCATTTGAAACAAGTTTCTCAAATGGTGGGCTAATGCCATCGTCAGTAGTAAATTCGCTAGAAAAATATTGATTTAGTAGATTGGACTTTGCAGAGTCATCTGAATGCTGCAATCCATTGTCATCTTTCAGTGAAGGTATTTGCGGATGTGAATGTAACTTAGAATTAACAAATGAATAAAACTTTGATAGGGAACCACACATGTCTTTGTCGTATGACAATGATTTAAAGATATTCATGAGTCAATGAGTACAACGCGAGATCCAACATAATCTAATCTTATTAATGAAGAACATCTAGTTTTATAGTCTACATCAAAACGAGGTTAATATAAAGAGGTTATATCATAGACATAATAGATATAGACCGCTGATGAGGTCACGTGATGCGTGGCACTCATGGGCAGCCAAAATGGTAGACACATGCGCCCAAAAGTTACAGTTGTATGTTGTAAACTGACCGCAACAGTCTAAATTCCAATACAATTTGGTATTTGAAGTTAGCACAAAGTGTTTGGATTGATTTAAATCGCTGCATATATCTATTTCTCTTGCTTTTGAACATTTTTAATATGGTTTTAATGCTACGGAAACATTGATTATAATAAAAATTTGCATATTTTGATATTAATTGGTATCCGCTACGCTTGTTTTGCGATGGTACTGCTGGTTATGAGGCTTAATTTGTGGCTATGTTCATCAATCTTAGACTTTATAACTATTATCACTATGGGATGTAAAATATTTGGATATTTGGTGAATTAAATTTGAATATTTTTCGTAGCATTATTGCAATTTGTTTGTTATTGTTTCAATATCAACTTTTCTACACTCATTCTGCGTCCTGTGTTTTGCTGTAACCAGCAGTAAACATGCACCTTGTCATGTAAATACAGCTTGGATGATTAATAAATGTTAAATCTGAGCAAACTCTGAAATGTTGATGTCTTATTGTTACAAAAGCGGCGATCTACTTACATAATCGGAATATTTCAGTGAAAATTTGATAAAATAATTGAGCAGATTTGATTCGAAATTGAGTGATACACAACAAAATTGTTAATTTCAATCATATTTAATGGCTTTAAAAGTAGCTCGAAATAATCCGGCTCATCTATTCTTTTATTTTCTAACAACAATATTGGGTCAGAACATTGCTTTTCCCGCCACTTTGGGAGCATGTGTCAGCCATTATGGATCCCCATAGGTGCTACGTTTTAAGCCCGTTTTCGAACGCCGTCAGCAGTCTATATCTATTATGTCTATGGGTTATATATACAGGAATAACAATTACGTAATACGACAACTTCCCTTTATCTAAATTAAAGCAAATATTGTTATTACTGATGTTGTCTTTTTAATAAATTAATTAATTAATTAATCTATTTTATTTATTAACTATAACCAAAACGATTTGGTTGACGAACAATTCTTGATGAACGCCGTATTGGCATATGTGGTGAAGATATGTTTGAATCAGCTGGTTGAACTGCTGATGATGATGTTGTATCGGGTGTGGGACTAGTCCTACTTGTTTGTTCTAAATTGCAGTCTACAGGGGCATTGCCAATTTGATTGTTCGTAGCTAATACTGTTCTCTCCCCCAATTTTAACCACGCTGTGTTTGATCCTTTTGCAACAACAAATGCAGCTTTCCGAGAGGGTGTGGAATTTGTTGGCTTATACATTACAATGTCTCCGGGTACATGATCGGAAACAAAAGGGACTCTGAGATTTCTCCCCATTAAAATTTGTGCAGGTGATTCTCCGCGAGCATTCGAAGTAGTTCTGTGTACCAGCAAAATCTTGTTGAGAAACATATCGAAAGAAACGTGCATATTGCGATGCCAAGCTTTCATAGCACGCTTCACTGTTTGGACCGACCGCTCTGCAAGGCCGTTAGCGCGAGGGAAATAGGCGGGTGATTCAGATTTGTAGCAACCAGATTTGGCTAGCCATGAAACAATAGCGTCATTGACGAATTCTTGCGCATTATCGGAAACTAAGTGATGAAAATATTCGAATAATATTTGGAGTGGATCGGTCTGGACATCGGAACGCTTCAATCCAGCCGCTACCAGCATCAACAATCATTAAAACATTTCCGATATCTGGAACATGGCCGAAATCCATATGTAATCTTTCCCAAGGGTCAGCTTTTGGCCATTCATGTACTGATTTAGCAGTCTTAGGGCGCAAAGTACAGCACTGTTCACAAGAAGATACATAGCGGTCTATGTCACGAGCCATGCCTGGCCACCAAGCAGTTCCGGGCCTGTGTTGAATATTAAAATCAAACGCCATTAATTTTATGGCCCACCGACTGATTCGTGCCGAAGCAGTTTTTGGAATTGGTTGATCAGCACCAAATAATTGGATCAAAGCCTTATGATCCGTGATAAGTGTGAAATGACGACCTAAGAGCAGTTGACGCAGCCTTTCTACGCACCAAACAATACCGAGACCTTCCCTTTCAGTTGCAGAGTATTTTTTTTCGGCTGGAGTAAGGGATTTTGAAATAAAAATAACAGGTTGGCCATCCTGTGTGAGGACACCAGCAATACAATGGTCTGATGCGTCAGTGGTCAATGTCGCTTCTTTTAGCAACGAATATGGTTGAACAATTGGTTTACTTGAAAGTTCAGATTTGAGATTTTCAAACGAACGAGCACAATCATTATTCCATTCAAAAGCGGTTTCTTTTTTGCGTAATAAATTTAGCGGTTTTATTTTGTCTGCAAAGTTTGGTATGAAACGCCCAAAAAAATTCACCAAACCAACAAATGACTCAATTTCTTTTTTATTTTGAGGAGGACGCATGCTGTTAATTTTATTGACAAGGCGATCATCTGGTTGAATACCAGAAGCTGATATGCGATAGCCCAAAAACGAAACTTCAGAAACACGCTGCGTGGATTTTTCCATATTAATAGAAAGCCGCCGTGATTTAAACCGTTTACAGCGTTCAAACGTTTGTTTAAAGATTCTTCAGTAGTGGCATAAATAAGGACATCATCCTGATAAGCAATTGTGCCCTTTAAACCTTGCAGGACATCTTCAATTACATGTTGAAAAATAGCCGAACTGTTGCGCATGCCCATTTGTAAGCGGGCTACGCTATAAAGGCCTTTACTAGTGTTGATAATAGATAATTTTCGCGCGTTATCGTCGAGTTTTACTTGCCAATAGGCGGATTGCAAATCTATTTTCGCGAAGAAACGTGCACCATCCATTTTTGCAAAAATTGTTTCAGAATTCGGTAGAGGGTAATCATCGAACAAGATTTTGCTGTTTACATGGAGACTAAAGTCTGCGCACATTCGTAATCCACCCGATTTTTTTTTATCCAAACAACAGGAGATGCATTTTCTGTCCCGCCCGATTCAATCGGCTCAATAACCCCCTTCCTCTCTAGCCGAGTTAGCTCTAGGTCTACAGCGGTTTGGAGTGGGAGTGGAACAGGTCTAGCACGGCAAAACATTGGCTCACCACCCTGCTTTAATTTCATAGAAGCTAAAACACCAGTTATGTAAGGGAGTGGCTTCACATCATCATCTGCGGAATTAACCATCTGGTCACTAACATGATCACGACCCAACAGGCCATAATTTCTATTAGACTCTACTACATAAAATATGATAGAAGTATTTACGCTATGTTGAACTACATTTAATTTACAGCTACCGATTACTGATAACTCGTGGTCATCATAACATTTGAGCTTACGATTGCTTGGAGTGAGCGGAGGACAATCCAACTGTTCCCAAACTGTACGTGACAGAACAGAACATGAGGCACCAGTGTCTTTTAACATTCTCACGTTCACGTTGTTAATATTAATATCTTCAGTAGATAGACTTGTATTATTGACATCATCACAGCATAAAATAATGGCTACATCGTTGACATCGTCATTGGCGTCACTGTCATGGTCCACTGCTACATGATTTACCTTCGCGGTGTCTTTCTTCTTTTTATAACAGCACTGTTCAAGGTGCCCACGTTTGTTGCAATAACCACATCTTTTGTTGAAAGCCGGACAAGCACGCGGAGGGTGTGTCCCATCACAGAATTTGCATTTATGACTGTTTGAAGCTTTGTTGGTTGAGCTTTTAACATAATTAACGACCACTTTTCCTTCATTAGGTAATGTCGTTCGTTGTAGAAATGTCTGCGTCATATCGTAGAGGCGGACACGTTCTCTTAAATCCTCAAAAGTAGCCGTTGGCATTAGTCGCATATAATCCAGCAACTCTCTGGTGATTTTGACATCGTTGAAGCAGTTTATAAAAACCAATTTCTTTAACTCTTCTGATGGGTCCAATGTTTCTTTGAACCGTGAAAAGTCGCATCTTTCACTTTGATAATTGATTCTAGTGTAGACATCTTCTACTGACTCATCTGGCAATTGTCGTATTGCTAAAAATGTAGTGCGTTCAGCAATCAAAAAACGCTCTTTTGGCTCTATGTATTTATAAGCGATAGCATAAATGTCAGCAAATGGCATTTGTTCAAGCTTCTTTGGTGTAACCAATCTTGACAATGTGATATAGGATGTCTCTCCACACATTTCTATGAACATATCAGTTTGCTCTAAATACCCGTCTTTGGAAAGATCACCATCTTCAAGATGATCGCGACGGCATTTAGCATTAAACGAAGCAAACCAAGCGTTTGCTTTCTCGACATCATCTAAGACTAAAATTCTTTTTCGGTCCATCGCAATGTCAGCGAAGATTCTTTGTACTTTATAACTCGCAGCGCCAATTTGTCGTATGACAATGATTAAAGATATTCATGAGTCAATGAGTACAACGCGAGATCCAACATAATCTAATCTTATTAATAAAGAACATCTACTTTTATAGTCTACATCAAAACGAGGTTAATATAAAGAGGTTATATATACAGGAATAACAATTACGTAATACGACAGTCTTTATTTGTCCGCAAATACGGACCAATAATAAGATAAAATCGTTATTGGTCCGTACGGACGAATAGCGTTAAAAATAGGAAGTGGATAAAGCTACGGTAGCCGTAACTTTATCATTTTGGCTAAAGCTACGGAAGGTTACTGCGCATGCGTAATAGAACGACCATTTTAAAATGGCGTTGAATTGAATCATTTCAATAAGTGTAGTCTGTAGACAATTTGTTTTCTGAATTCAAATGAACGAATGAAGAATTACAATTTTATTAGTATTTTTAATGAAATATATATGAAATAGATCTAGATGGATTTTACTTGGCAGCCAGTAATTTACTTTCTTTACAGCGTTATGTGACAAACGTTATACAAATTAAGTTTCAAGTTAGTCCAAACTAACTGTAGATCTATCATCTAACAAAAGTACTCAACTCAACCGGTAGGCAGAAGGACGTATCAAATTTAGACATCTTCATGAGTAGGCTATGCAGAAAGGATAATCTTATCATTAACAATGAATGTATCCCCAGACATTTGATTTACACAGCGATTACTACTCGATACACAGTTCAGACAGACTGTTAATTGCTCAAAGTACCCCCAAAAACCTACATCCGTCTACAGTCACAGATTTGCAATTTCTACTTTGTTACGTTAACTTCGACGTACTCATTTCTATTTGATGGATCAATCTGAATGTGGAAAACGAGATGAGTTTAACCCTGTTTAACTCTAACTTTATTTTTTATCCCTGTGAATTAGATTTAGAATCAAAGTTCAACTAAATATCGACCCCTAGTTGCAAAGAATTCAGAAAACTTGGTTTTTCGCGGGGAATGCACTTATTTTTTTAACAGAGTTTAGTACCAACTTCTGAAGATTGCGCGGGGAATGCATTCCCCGCGAGGACCATTCTTTTTAGGTAAAGACCCATAAGGCTAGACTCAAGGCTGTTTCACTAAAATGCAGGCTATATCTACAAGCAAGTTGTTAGAATAAATGTAGTATAGTAAACATAATTAGATGACTTTGGAGCAAAATTGAAATCTCACACATTGTTTATTGGGTTACACATTTCAAGGTTTCCATATTTAGATTTTACAATTATAAAATGTATTAATTAATTATGTAAAATGAATTATATTAAACTGTAACTGTATATTGGTTCTAAATTGACAAATTGTATTGCTTGAGACAATAATTTAATTTCAAATAGATATACGTTTTGAATGATACAATTCGATTGTAATTAAAGTTTTTGTTACGTTGGAATGTTGAAGATGTTAACGTTAAAATGCTTGTTTTCTGCCGCTGAACGCGAGTTAACTAGACGCGGGAGCAGAAGTGTGATATACGGAAGAACAATGGAATTTTATCTGTGTTTTTTATCCGGCATTTTACCTGTGTCCGGGTTTTAGACCTGCCCAATCTTCTGCTAACATTTTAATTGAATTAGTTTATAAGAACATTGAACGTTTTAGGGTATTTTTAAAAATGGTAAATGACGATAATTGTCTAATGCTTAAATGGAACGCCAGTAATGCCATGGAAAATTTATACTTTATATAAAAGATAGAGATCGGCTTTTACTCGTTCAACTTTCACTCCAGTTAATATCACAACCTCCTTACTACCAATTCGAACAATGTTACTTGTCAAATGAACAATGGCTATAATGCCAAATTGCATCATATACAAGTAACTTACCCAAAACATACACAAAGAATAAGAAAGTACAATACAAATAAGAGTAATAAATAAGAGTTTATTGTAAATAATGGTTCACAAAAAACTATATTAATTAGTTATTGATATGTGTCCGTTTACATGATTTGCAGAACCAGCATTTCAGTCTGGGTCGTAAAGAGAGACCACCACATTTAAAATGTACCCATTGCAGGCAACTATCACATGCTATGGATTGATCGTCCAACGGTTCTGTGCAGACATCGCAATAATATGCATCTTCACCTTCTGACGCCAGTTCTTGTCTGATACGTTCAATCCTCTCCCAGGCAACACTACTGAAATACTTTTTAATCACTTGTAAGCAGACGTTCTGATCCAAGCAGGCAGATGTTCGATATGATGTCCTGATGTCCATAACCTCTACACGCTTACATTCCGTGTAAACCAACTCAAGATCAGATTCATTAATGAACCAGGAGAGCATTCCTGAAAAATAACAAAATTATTCATATTTCAATTTATTTGTCATTGCCGGTCATATTATATAATTGCGGGGTCATATTAGAAATAAATACATACTTCTCTCCCTTTCTGATGGTATCATGGAAAGAAATTTTGGTGGTCCTGTCCTGGATTTTTTTTTCGGTAGGCCAATTACAGTTAGTTCAGCACCTTTTGGTCTGCCCTTTCTCTTTATAGCAGGTGGAAGTTTGATTTCTCTCAATTCTGAAAATATACAATTATAATTTAATTACAAATCATTGATGACCAATTCATGATAATTTTAAGTTAAACCATGATACAAGCTATATTTGCTATTTAATAAACTATGACTACTGCTAAGTATGAATGTTGAAATTTGAGCATACTTACTTTTTCTGTTTGCCTCTTCAGATAAGTTAACAGTCACATTTTGATCTTCAAGTGTTGAACAATTCTCATGTAATGCTATAGAATTATTGAAATATGTATTATGGTAAATCAACAAGTATATGAAATAGATAACCATGTTAAGAAATATAGAAAGACCAAACTACCTGTCCTCCCTGTTGTCGTATTGTACTGTACATCGAGGTCCAACGTATCTTCAGCAAGGGGAATGTGTTGAAACGGTGATTCAATGGGCTCTGTTTCCGAACTGTGTCCATCAAGACCTGGTGTATCTGCAGTAGGACTAGTAATCGGTGTGACATCTAAAATATTTTGTAACAAGATAAAATTATTACATCTAATTTAATAACTATAATTTGAATACATATTGATAAGTTTTTAAAGTACCTGGCACTGCTGATGTGGCAATCTGTTCTGTTTCCAAATTGTGTCCATCAAGACCTGATGTTTCTTCAGTAGGACTAGTTATTGGTGTGATATCTGAAATTTTGTGTAATAAGAAGTGTTAGTGAAAGTAACATACATATAATTGTCACCATCAATGCAAATACCAGTATTACCATTTGACCATGAAGCATGCATATCTTTCAACTCAGCCAATCTTGCATTAAATACCTCCATGCCCACTTCTGATGCTAGTCCAGCAAGCTGATGTGCAACTGCAAGTGCTTTTTTGAACTTCTGATGTGATGTTAAAATTGAAGGAACACATTTTGAGGCATTGTGGTGGAATGCAGATTCCACAGACGCAACTTCAGACTGCTGCAAAATTTCATACATTTCAAAATATGATAACTTCCATCTTTCAGCAATTAGATTGGCATCAAAAAAGGGTTGGTTTGTGGAGTGACGATGTGCAAAGATATGCCTACATGGTAAATGTCTGGTGTTCCAAAAGCTACATTCGCAATTCAAATCATTAACAGTAAGGATCCCTTCACTTGATATGACAGTGTGTGTATCAGCTTGGTATTTCACCTTTTTCGAAAGAGACATCTGCTCTTGAATAAGCTTGAATGCAAAAGGAGTAAGGAATACAAGGTAATCTAGTTCGTATTGGCTCATCTCGGTAATGTTTGTTGGTCTTTTCAATTTTGACATCAAAGTTTCGTGATCTCTTTCTTCACGAATGCACTTTACAACCGTACGAAACTCCTTGAAAAATGTGTCAAGATTTGCATACTTGGAACAGACACTTTTAATTTTCCCGTTCATGCTTTCCAATCGGTTGTTTGTCTGTTCCCCAATTGTGAAGCTGTTGTTTTTTAGGTATCGTACCCATTCATCTTTGATTGGAAGCCAATTTTTCGTTAAATATTCAATTGCATCTTTGTACCCAAGACTTTTGAATGCATCCAAAGCCTCCTCAAATTGGGCACTAGTATTTGCATGTGCCATGGTTTCTAAAAGCTCCAACATCCTGTCCCGTAAACCTGAACGTATACCCATTTTTTCTAGAGTAAATTCCCTCCGAAAAGAGCGCAGAACATGGTATAAACACAGTTGTAAATGACATGCCGGGAACTGGGATTTCAAAACAGATCTTTCGGTCATGTCTTTATCTGTCATTATAACCTACAAGTTAATAAAGCTATATTAAGCCTACTACTCCAGAAAAATAATACATTGCTACATATGTTGGTTTTGAAATTATGAAATACATACCTGCGTTTTTCCCCAGTTATCGTTAAGCTCCTTGAACGAATTTAGCATTCTAGTCAGTGCATCTGCTTCTTCTGAGGTTGTAAGGTAAACCGCCACAATCTGGGATTGGCCATTTCCGTCAATTGCTAGAAGTAGGTACAGTGCCATTCGAATCTGGGTCAACTTGTATGTTGCGTCCACTAGCAACATCTCAGGGAAACTTTGATAAACATTTTTCATGAAACTGTCCTGATATAGCACACCTGCCAACGCACCATTCTCAGTGAAAACATCAATACTTGAACCTAAACAAAGGATAAAATCCAAAACAATTAAACTGTGACACTATAATTCTAAAATTAACAATGTGAAATTGTTGACAGTGGTTTACCTGGTTCTGCCGACAACTTTTCAACAAGCTTCTCGATATTATTACCCCCAGATTGCTTTTTAGCTATGGCAGATACATTCGACATGTCTCGCAAAGTAAGAATTTTTCCAGTTTGTTCGCATATATACTCATGAACCATCTTTTTATTTCCCTTGACTCTGAGCATCAGCCTTGCTTGTTCGAGTTCTGTAGGATCTAGTCGGCGTTGGCGAGGTAAATGTTTAAATATCATCTATGAAATTGAGGGGAAAATTTCCATATCAAAAACATATCATATCAAGAAGTGTAAAAATAAAGAAGTATAATGTTAAAACAGATTAAAGGCATTAGCTATAATTACCTTTGAAACAGGATGATTGTGGATTTGGCTAATCTTTTTTACTTCCAGCATTTGACAGTCATCTGTCAAACCAAATCGAATTTCTGCCTGGCAGCCCCTTTTCATGGTCCTGATAAACACAATAAATAAATTACTATTAGAATCTACCGCGGAGAAAAAATAAGCCAAATAAACTGAAAATAATGTGAATGACTGAAGACAGCAATAATCAGATAGATGGAAGGATTATGAAGGCCTAACTGATATTGATATTTGATATCATATAGCGAAGCAGAGGCACGAATTAAGTCGAATTTCTCAATCGTCTTTGTTGAATCATTTCATTGTGAAAGATATGTATAGTATATTCTTACCTTGTATTTGGTCTTGTCCCTTTAGTTACTTTTGATATTAACTTTCCTCCAAATAAGCAAATATACTGAAGTGAGTAATAATGCAGACCAGGTTTGCATTTTGACGTTATATTTGGGACTCGTTTTACCATGCCAGTTATAGTTCTTGTATCACGAAGAACAAGTTGAACAGAAGATTCTATTTCAACAATGCTTATTTGAGATTTGATTTCTTCAAAAGAATTAAATTTATCACCAAGCGAAATGCCAACGAAAGGAACAACAACATTTTCATACAAAACAGCCATCTTGACAGATCTATATCGAAGGAGTGAAAATTCTGACAAGAGAGCGCCAATTTCAAAAAGACGCGCGTGCGCAGTAACCTTCCGTAGCTTTAGCCAAAATGATAAAGTTACGGCTACCGTAGCTTTATCCACTTCGTTAAAAATACAGTATTGGTCAGTTGTCAATGTTGCATTTGAACGACCCCATCGAAGCGCAATGGAAGTTACCTCCCCGGGAAAAGTCTCCTTGAGAAGCATTTAACTACCAATAAAATTACAGCATCTCAACTGTTAAGTTCGTATTTAATCAACATTGTAGCTGTATATATATCTATGTATTATTTAATCAATTATTTCTATGTTTGTTCCCTAGTTTATTTCGTAAATCAGTCCTGTGAAAAATAGTTATTGTAAAACTTATCAGGAAGTTTCTGATGAAATGATGATAATGATGATGGTCATACCACTCAGCCTTCTTCACTTAAAAATGACGTATACACTCGAAGTTATTTGTTCTGTCATTTTATATAATTTCAGATTACTGATTTTTTATCATCCCATTTGAGTCCACAGTTATAGAAAAAGATGCTCTCGATATGAGTCTTGAAAATTCATGTGCATGCATGCCTAGGTATTTACCACTCATTTCCACAATTTTCTCTTTTTATCTCGTGTTATCTGCCATTTCCAAACCAAATGAATAGAGCTGCCCTGCATGGGCCCCATGTCAGTGGTTGCCCCTTTGAAATCAGATTCTTAGGGCCTATTTACCTATGCGAGGCTATCAATTAATGGTACCATTTTTTTTTAACTTTCTGATCTAAGACTAAACGCACAGAACGCATGCTAAATTGTTTGCTAAATTGCTAATAGGAATCAATAAATACGATAGAAAAACAATTGAGAAAATGGCTTCATTTCGTGCCTTCAACAAGTTTGCTTTCAACTGTAGCCTAGGAAGGGTATGTTTCATAATAAAATTTTCCAACTTTATAATCATTTATCCAGTTCCAATAAGCAATGATTGATTGATTGTTAATAGGCTATTAATGCAATAAATTGTGAATCTGTCTCTGTGCAAATTCAATGTTGTGCATTTTTTGCTGCTGCAGAAACAGAACTTCCAACCTGTGGATTTGCGAAAGAGGGAGGTTTATGCCTTATAACAGCTAATTCTGCAATCTGATCAAATTTTAGCAGAAATAATCACATAGAAATCTACCTAGTTTAGTGATGTTGACAACAAAGTTACTCAATTAGTCACATGAAGTAGGCTACGAGTTACCAGGGAGTTACGGACCACTATATTTTTCTTATGTTTAGGGTAATTCCATGTAAGGTGAAACCAAAGCGTCAAAATTAAACTAATAATTTGAGCAAAAATATGACAACTAATATCAAATATAATGCTTATAGGTTACTAATATCTATTTTGCATTAAGATATTATATTATTAATGTTGAGAAAATCAATGTTTTTTATCATGCGTTGTAATTGCCGCTCTAAAATTCTACGAAAACAAAATAATCAAAATTCAAATAGAAGAGTGGTACGAGTTCCTCCGGTAGGGCGACACCGTCTACATTACTCTACAGTTACACATGTAGATGATGTTTAAAGTACTGTGTTTTCAAATTTATTGTGGCCTTCCCAATTTGGCCACATTGTTATTACAGAGAATTTTATTATTTCAAGGACAAACAAATCAGGAGATACATTTAGAATTGTTTTTATTAACTATTTATAAATTTATAGGCCCTACCTTTGCTAAAAAAAAAATTATAGGCCTAAAACAATTCTTGATAAATAAAAAGTTATTGGTAAAGCGTCCTCCCCCACTTGTTCGCTCCTGAACATGATACCTAGGGCCTACAAGTACTCATGGTATCTATTCAATCAAAATTCAAAGTGAGTACTAAACTGCATCGTAACTGTTGTCCAATGTTCATTTAACGTTAGTGAAATGTTTTTATGAAATTTATTTTCATGATGTTTTTTTCAGGCTAGCAAACTTCAAGGAACAGCTAAATGTGAGTGATGATCATCTTACTGTAAAATTTTGCAAGATGTTAGTGAATATTAATTATATCTAATTATCTATTTGGTGACTATTGGTATGAGATGCTGTTAGATTTGAGAATAAGCAAATATCTTTCAGCATTTGCCAACATCCTGAATTGTTTTGAACATTGGGAAAAATGAGGGAAATTCTTTTTGACACCCCAGCAATGGGATTGATAGTCATATAAATGCTATAATGGACATAAAACTTTGTCAGTATCATATACGCTTATTCATATCTACCACTTTCATTATGATAATGCTTTTCTACTTGTAATTATTTACTGTGTTTGTTCAAATGACCTGCATTTTTCATTGATAAGATTTTCTTATGTAGGCTACATCTTAGCCAATCACAAACTACCACTGCAAGTGACCCAACGTTACAATTATTTTTCAAACTTGCATTTCAAATTCATTCTATTAAAATTTTTTTCGTTGTGCTAAACTACCTGGAATCTACTATGTACATGATTTGCATTCTTGGATGATTTTAACTATGTCTTACGCAAACGCAATTCATTCCAGTGAATTGGAGAGTAGACTGGGGAAACTAAATAGGGGCATCACAGGCTTAACATTTTATAAGGGGAAGTATAGGATGATGAAATGCTTTAGGGCGATTCCATCGTGACCCATTTACAAGTCAGAGAGTTTGTTCTTTCAGGGCTTCGAAATTATTTTAACATTTGGCTTCATTTTTGTTAACAGTTGTTCAGATTGATAAAAGGAACATTATTATTCAAAATAAAATTAAGTAAATTAAAAAGAGTTGAAGAGCCGTGACCCACTTATCGCACTCGGCAATGTTCCCCAATCAGACACGAAAAACATAAAACTTCTGTGAATTCTTAGCGAAAATTAATAAAATTTCCCTGTTATCATTTTCTTTAGACATGATAGCTTAGGTACGGAATCAAATTTATTAAATTCCTTCATTCAACTTGGAAAAATCAACGAAGTTACGATGTGACCCACTTACACACGTTTTGTGATCCACTTACAGCTACGAAGCAGCTTATTATGAGCTTCGACATTTTCTTGTTAAACACAAATATTACGCGATAATCTAAGTTTTTCTGAGTGTATTTCGAATCTCTAATTATCATTGAATGTAGATTGACTGATATAATTGTTCAAAATGCTGTAAGGAATCATAACTTTTATAAACAACGACGATAACTTTCGTTTTCCTTCCACCCCAAAAGCTACAAATATTGTGCAATCTCATCGGCTGATTTCAACAACAGCGACGTTAAAATTTAACGTGGTGTTAAGGTGTCCAACACACGTGCAAGCGGTCACGCGGTATCTTTGATTCTATTTTCAATGCGGTATTTTGTTTGAACTGCTGATTCTTGCGTTCGTAAAAAACTGGCCGTAGCAAATTCTCTTGTAAGTGGGTCACCCAGATTAAATGAATGACTTTGCCAAGAAGGAAGAAATTTCCCGCCAAATATGCTAATTAGCCGTAATCTACTTTGCATATGAAAGGATTCTTCGCTGAAGTGTCACGTTGAAGTGTAAACAAAACTTTTATGACTTTCTCGTGACCCACTTACGAGCGGTCAAAGATCATGAAGTATTTCTGATGTTTGGGAATAAAAGACACTTGTTCTGTTAATTCTAATTATTGGATAGTGTAAAACAAGGACTGTAACACTGATTTATATAACTTTTGTATTCAGATAATGCGAGTAGAGCGCAAAATTTTGAATTTGATTATTTTGTTTTTGTAGAATTTTAGAGCGGCCATTACGACCATGATAAAAAACATTGATTTTCTCGACATTAATAATATAATTCCTTAATGAATAAATAGCTCCGCTACGCTCGGACTCATGGTGAATAATATAATAATCAAAATAAACCAATTGAAATCAAATGATGCCTGATACCTATAATACAGGTGTGAGTTGTAAATGACGTGCAAAATTGTCTCTTCTTAAGCTGATGTCGCAGCAGAATTAAAACATTTTAATAAACCAAATAAAACGATGACGACTAGCTTAGCAGTTTGATGTAATAAATAACTTCAGAAAACAATACAAACAATAAATATATAATACTGTCTTGTCTAAGCACCCAAACAAATGATGAATTGTCGGTTTAAAAGTTCTCTTGGTCAAAACACAACAACAATTATCTTCAAAGTTTCACCTCAAATAGTGATGTTACAGAACGATTAAAACCTTTCATTAACCATTTCAAATGACGAGAAGAAGAAAGCAATCATGTGTTCTACCAATGAAGAGATAATCACGATGTAAACTAATCCAGGAGTATTAGAAAACATTTCATTTAATAATGCAACTGTAATCTCGCTAAGCTGCAAGTTGGCCATCATGGCGGGAAATGGAAAAAAATTTATGTCAAAAAAATTTGGCTAAAAATTTGGAATAATCACACAGCTTGCCCATTGTATTTTTAACAATAAAATGGTGTTTCTTCTGCAATCAGTTTTTGTTCGACCTTTGTTAGCACGCAAAGCAGTATGTTGAACGTTATTTCAAAAGAACAATAGATTTAGTCAAAAATGAAATGAAATAAAAACGTTTCCACCATGACAGGATAGACTCAAGGTCACTTACGTAACCATGAGTCAAAAATAGATATTAGTAACCTAGAAGTATTATATTTGATATTAGTTGTCATATTTTTGCTCAAATCATTGGTTTAATTTTGACATTGTTGGAAAAAGCATTTATGGAATTTCTATTTTAAATGTTTCATGCTGGTCTGGTTTGAAACATTGACTACAGAAATATTAAAGGGGCAAACCGCATGAGAATAAATAATTGCCACCATTCAAATCGCCATGTAGCCAATAAACATTAAGCATTAAATTTATTCCTAATCTTTTTTTTTGAAGAGAGAGGACATGGCCTTGCATAGACCTACAAACAAATCTGATTTATGCTAGCAGAATTAATTCAGAACAAAGCAGTTGAGATGATGCTGCTATTTGCCCCTTTTTGAATTACCACTGTTACATTATTTGCAAATTTATTTTACAGGCAGCAAGCTACTGCAATCTCTATTGTCAAATCCAAATGCTAAATCATTGAATACAAGCAGCAAACTGTATGTATTTGGATATAGTCATAGACTAACGAAGTTATTAAAGTGCCCATTATCGCCTTTAGTAGGACTTAGGCCTACACATACGCAACGGATTTGGATATAAATTTATTTATTTTATCCATACATGCCACTGTTGCGTTTTTACATAGCAAAAATTGACCCAAGCATGTTATTTCGTAGATTCTAATGTCCCACTTTTTAAAACCAAAAAAGGAACGAGATCATTTTCCAGAAGAGAGTTTGACCGTGATTTATTGCCAACAGCCTACTTTATAATTGCTAATAATTAAATCTAATTAAATATTAAATGTCAGAATCATTTTACCTTTTTTATTATTAATTTAACTGTTCATCCCAATCCTGCTAGCTACTTTTCTTATAGTATATCACATTCCAAAGAGAGCTATAAACCTTCAAAGTTGTAACTTTTCGTTTCAACACTTTCTAGAACATACTTCTTGCATCATCAGGATTATTGTATTGCTACGCAAGGCTACTGGCTGGTTTTTCGTCTCAAATTCATCTCAAAAATCTATTTCTGTCATTTAATCCAAGTTCCAGCATAGACACTACAATCCTGATAAACTTATATTTTTGCCAACATCAGTAGGATTTATTTTATTTCATTTTCGTCAACATTGATGACATTTTAAGGGTTGATATATGGTCAATTAAGCCCGCCAATCCTGAATCGAGCAATGTCATTGTTGACCAATCAAAAGAATGCTCACTTTTCACCAATGTTGGCAAAATAAAAAGTCATTTGGCCACTTCGTCAACCGCAGTGAATCTACGCTAAAAACAATAGAATATTCACCATGTTGACAAAATTTTTGAATGTCCTCAAACTTCAAACTTCTCAAGAAGTCTTCAAAATTAAAAAAGTGAAATTCAACAGACGTCAACAACAGCCAGCATGCAAGGGCGGCCCTTGGCCAAGTTACTTTTTTGTTCATCAGCATTGATAGGATTCCTAGATAGAAAATAGAAATCCCACCGATGTTGGCGAAGTAAAATGTGATTTGTTGAAATACTAATATTAATAACTAGTGAAGTGAACCCGCTCCGCTGGATGAAACTTTCAAATGATTTGAAAAAAAATAAAAAAAATAGAAAATTATAAATAAATTAACAATAGAACTGAAAGTCAGTCGGGTGTAAAAGATATTGCGTGATAATCATGAGAATGTAATTCGTTCTTTATATTGAGCCGCAAGAGAAATCCTACGAAAAAAATACGCTTCAGGCCGTCAATTGAAGGAATATAAAGATATGAACATAAAACATGGCCTATGTTGCTGCAAAAAAATATAAGATACCCCACAGAAAGTATGGATTTGATACGTTTACTATGAGAAACGTGAATCTCGAATACAGTAGATACAGACAGAAATTCAT
The DNA here is from genome assembly GCA_916610825.1 of Haliclystus octoradiatus. Taxonomy (NCBI): domain Eukaryota; kingdom Metazoa; phylum Cnidaria; class Staurozoa; order Stauromedusae; family Haliclystidae; genus Haliclystus; species Haliclystus octoradiatus. The sequence continues at coordinate 25,594,188 of OU744448.1, forward strand.
CGACGTTTATAAAGTAGATATGAAATGTGACTCATATCAACATTGTCAAGTTGTTACTGTTCTAAATCACACAATTATTTTATCAATGTTTGTGTTTGCAGCCTTAAAGCATTATCCCAGGAGAGAATGTGCTCTGGTTTGGCAAAAAGAAATTTTAGAGCTGCTGTAGCTGTTGGTAAGTATCAGCTCAAAATTTGACGGGGAAATCATGACCCTAAGCAGGACTGTCAATCGTATACATAACGCTATAGGGCAAATGTTAAGCTGTAGTTAGGTTTCTGGAAATGTTTTCAGAAAAATATGTAGACATATATAGGCAACATATTTGGCAATATTTGTCACCATTTATTTATTTATTCTTTGTTTATATATCCGTTCTTATTTATTCATACTATGCCAATTTATTGAATGACCTGTGTTGATCATTTGCCCGTTAAAATTGCTAATGTAAGCCTACAAGTCACTGTAGGGAATACATTGTAAATGATCATACACAATAAGTTATGAAAGCTGCCCCCATTAAAAAGTTATTTGTCAAAAAGAAAAAAAGGTTGTGTAAATGTGTAATGTGTATTGTACTATTGTTTATACTGCTTCTCACACTCACTACATATTTTCCAATTCAACCAGACCTAGATATCATTTTTCACAAAAAAGCGAAATCTCTTTACTTGAATCAGAATTTCAACTATTTCAATGTGAGTGGGCCTAATAAAGAAACAAAAGCGTAAATTATCCCTACTGAACTGATACATATTACTATTACAGTATTCATATTATCATCAGCATTGTCATTATCCTCAAAATTGCAACATTGAGTGAAATTTTGAATGTGTTGAAGTACTGAAGCATCCAGTTGAGCATAAACCTCTGATAGGCCTAGGTACAAGCTAGCTGCTGTTTTCACTTGTAGGCTTCCTAATAAGACTTTTTAATGGATTTGTATTGTCTACATTAATATAAATTTCAATTTTCGAGTCATTTCTCACATCACTATTACTAAACCAAAGAAGAAATAATATGAAATTTTCAATAGACCAATTCGGTTATGTTTCAAGTGGGTGGTCACATGGTCTGTAGTGGGTGTTTACATTCGGACAAATGAATGATTACATGCGGTCACACTACGCACACACGTTTTTGCAGTTATCGAATGGATCTAACTTCGTGTTCTTGGAGTTGTTATTAGAGTAGGCTATTTATTTAATTTCTAAGTTCAGAAAACTACTTCTGTGCATAGTTGCTTACTTGACACTGTTGCTAGTGTGTTTCATGTCTTATTTATTCTCCTGGGAAAAAAATTACAGGAACTAAATGATGTAACACTTTCGCTGCCAGATCAACCAACTTTTAGCGGTGAAAACATTACTTTTTGGAAATATGATTACGCTTAAATTCTGGAGTTATGCATGGAAAGCAAAGAATCACATTTGTAACATTTTTTAGATGGAAATAGTGAAGGAAAAGGGTAATTCAATGAGGTTACAAGGCAAACAGAAATTTCCTTTGAACGTTACATTCTGGCGCCGTTTTCTTGCTCGTTTTCTTTCTACGATGATCAAATATGAGCTCTATATTATGGAAGAACTATTGTATGAGCACCAAAATAATATAATTCACAACAGTTAGTAAAAACTATAGTATATGATGCTTTTTATGATAATGTGTACTGTCTATAACAGACCCTGTCTTATTGAGAATTACAAGCTGTCTGGCCCTTTTGAGAAATGCTACTATGAACTTCACAAAAAACTATAAAACTCAAACTACTTGTAGTCTTGTAGTATGACTACAGTTTAATGTATTATCTGGCTTCAGAAATATATGGGTTGCCGTGTAAAACGCTAACAGGGTCATAACTTTGGTGAAAGCTACATGAACCAAATCTGATTTTTCCGTGAATAACTCGATAGTATAATTTTTTTGAAGTCAAATTCATTTGTAACTTAAACATTGAAATGGTATAATTCCTGTCAAATTTATGGCATATGTGATAATATGTATGATACTGATATGTGTTTTTAAGTCATAATGAAATTGGATTTTAGTAAGAAATCAATAGGAATTCACTTCAGTTTGCCTTTTTGTAACCGATTTATCTGTAGGTTTATTTTCCCACACAGCAATAAAAACAGGTTTAACATAAAATTCAACGCTTAAAATTAGCAATACATTAACAAATGGTAACATCCGAGCTCATTTTGATTAATTTATGAAGAAAAATAAACCTACATATTGCTCTGTTTTGCAGTAGTTCACTTGATAATTTACGCGAGTCACGTGATATAAACACCCGCTATTTGTCACATGATTTCTTAGCCGAATTGGTCTATTTAGACATACAGTTGTTATTTTTTTCGCATGCTCAAAAGTAGTCTGAATTAAGGTTATATACAGTGAAGCTTATAGCCTATTAAAACAGCCAGCTATGAATCGGATAAATTGACCACTAGGCAGGTGACCTTTATATGCAGGATTGATTCAATAGAAAATTATATTTCAGACATTGTCAGAGTGACCACTATAGGCAGGTTGTCGCGCTGTATAGAGGTTACCATTATAATAGGTTTGACTTTAGATTATTTGTTTTCAATAGAATAAAGCAATAACTAGAGCTCACTAGGGTAGAAGTAATCTGAAGCCCACAAAAATTATAAGAATGTCTGGCGATAGCAAACTCATTCAATAATAATTACTTATTATCATATCTCTGAAGGTGTTTACAAATATGTTTTTGTTTGCAGCAAGTACAATGCAGCTGACGCCGTTGGTTGTTGCTGCTGGTGGTTTAGAAGTAGACAGCCTTGATAGCCTTACATCGGCAGACGATGAGGATACCTTTATTTCTAAAGAAGAAGCTTTGTCGGGTAGTATTATGACTCTTATGTGGACGCAGAGGGGTAAATAGCATCCAATGAAAATACCGACAACAGTAACCCTGCAAAATATACAATAGCTACTCTTGATAATCCTATATATAATTAATGAGTAATACCCGAGTGTTTGGTTATTTAACTTGAATTAATTCAATGCAAATAGCTTTTATTGTTATTGTTTGTTTTTTATAAGTTGGAAATTGATTTTGTTTTACTGGTGCCTGCAAGATGTGTCTATCATTTTATTGTTATTTTTATTTGTTATCAAACCTCTTTTGGAATACAGTATTTTCTTTTTGATTTGTTGTAGAGCAACTGAGACCATCACAATAACATTATAAATAGTAGGCTATATACTAATTATGTAATTCTGATCTGATTATACCCTAACCAATAGTTCAGGTATCCAAGAAAAATTTCAAACCAAACACAGGGTTTTATTAATTAGAGAAATTAATGTCCTGTGACAGCACGTCCTGGATACTCAACGTTTCATCCTGCTCATAGAAATGAGGATTGGGCATTACTGCTAATGTTTCCTTACATATGAAATCGTCTCCCCTAGAGACTAGTTCCATTATTTATAGTGGGTAAGCATCAATGGAATGAATAAGATATGGCTAGAATCCCCTAATAGACGTCTAAACTTATCTGTGTGTCCAGTCATGGTCCAGTGAAATCTGCATTGTGTCCATAAGTCCCCTAAAAGTCCCAATACAAGAAAACCCTGTTATTTTGATAGAGGCTGTTAAAAAAGCGCTAACCATCACCTACGAATTTGTATGTTCATTTGCTTTGCTCATCCTGGTTTATTGAGTTGTGCCGATAAAAGAACTTTGAAGTGACATTAAAAATTCAAGTCGGCACATTTGCGTGGATATATCTCCTTTAAATGTCAACTCTAAAAAAGTTGATTACTATAGTTGAATCGCATAATGTTTGCATTCGCTGCAAATGGAGACTATTTCGAAATTCAAAGCTTGGATCAGATGTAACACAATCTGCTGAGGTATGTAATTGTATAAATATTTTATGTTGTGAAAAACAAAGACTGATTTACCAAACTACAGTCACATTGACATAACATTAGATAAATTGCCCAGTTTGCAGTTTGCAGAGAAAAGAAAGGCTCTTTTCGATGATATCTAAAATTCTAAATTAGATAAATTGCCCAGTTCTGGCAACCCCGGTCTGCAAAGCATGGCCGCTGAACCCCCGAGATGGAAATTTTTCTCGTGATTGCTGCCCCTGGAGCTGCTTTTTTCATAAAAAATCGGCAGTTAAAAATTATTTTTTTGCCATTCTCTTTGTACTTTTTTGCTGAAATGCTGGATTTTTCCGCCCCTGAAGTCAAATTTGATCAAATTTGATTAGTTTCCATCCCCGGCCCTAACTTTTTTCGGCGCTGCGGCCCCCCAGAAGTCTAAGCAGCATCGATCATGAAGTTCTGTTGTCTCGTTTGTCAGCGTCATCTTGTAATTCCCATTATTCTACTATTTGCATTACTACTATTATCGGTTTGCTACATTTGTGGTTGGTGATTTAAAGCGGCAGTGTCTTTGGGGGTCGTTGGCGAATCGGCGGTAGGCGGTAAGGAACAGTTGGCACGAAGGGGATTACGATGGGCTGCTGGTCTCCTCTATATGTCTCAAATAAATAGATGGACAAAATCAATAAAAAATTACTCATAAAAAGTAACACACACAAGTTACAATTTGTTACGTACAGCTTACCTGTATGTAACCTGAGTAAGTGTAACCTGATATGAGCGTGACTGCTATTATCGAATATGTATGTAACCTATGTTTTAGTTTTATTCCCCTCGTGGCAACTGTACGAACATGTTGTATTGAAGTCTTAATTATATACTATCAATCTATCAGCTTGATTGTGACATGGTGTCAGATGTTAAATTTATTATATTACTACAAGTTATTTTATATTTTCCATTATACTTTAATTACTAACTGTTAAAATCAGCGTTAGCCAAAATGGCACAATATCAACAGCCAGCGAAATTTTCATTTAAACCGGCCGATTGGGAAGATTGGTTAGATGATTTTAACCGGTTCAGAAGAATTTCGTTTCTTGATAAACAAGTTGGTGAAAATCAACGAGATGCTTTAATTTACTGCATGGGTAGCAGAGAAGCTTCAAAGATTTTTAAAACGTTATCGTTGGATGCTAAAATAAAGCCAGATGACGCAGACGAATATTATAAAGAAATCAGTGAGAAATTTACAGGATATTTCATCCCTAAACGAAACATAATACATGAACGGGCGATTTTTAACGAAAGGAGACAAAACCAAGGGGAATCCGTTGAAGAATATATTCGGTCATTACAAGAATTAGTTATTCATTGTTCGTATATCGACGCAGATGACCACGTGCGTGATCGTCTTGTTCTTGGTCTGAAAGACAAACAAGTCAAGCAAAAATTACAGCTTACCAGTGGATTAACTTTGGCCAAAGCTATTGATATCTCAAGACAAACAGAGATGATTAAAATGCAAATTAAACAACAATCGCGAATGAATGAAGATGATGATAGCGTGTCGAGCGTGAATGAAGAGTTGGGTGTTCAAGAGTTGCGGTCAAACAAAGGTCGATATCCGAGGAATTGGTCGTCAACAGCAACACGAACAACGCGTCAAAATCAAGATTGCAGCCAATGTGGATATCAACACGAGCAAGATCGATGTCCTGCAAAAGGAAAGAGTTGCAACAAATGTAAACGACCAGGACATTTTGTGAAAATGTGTCGTTCAAAGAATATCAGGGAAATAGTAGAAGTTGAGACAGACGAGGATAGCAATGATGAATTTTATTTGGATTCCATTACATACAACAAAGCCAATGCGGAACCATGGAATATAAACATGAAGATAAATATGAAAGATATAGAATTTAAATTGGATACTGGTGCAGACGTTACAGTTATTACAGAGAGCACTTGGAAAAGTTTATATCCGAAACCTGAACTTGCAGCCGTAAGTAAACACCTGTCATCGCCTGGCGGGGCAGTTCGTTGTGTTGGTAAGTTTACAACTAAGTTATGTCACGGTTCAACGTTTAAGAACTGTGAGATATATGTAATCCGTGGAACGAAAAACAATTTGTTAGGACGAAATGAACTCATTACATTTAATCTAATTAAACGCATTGACAATATTGAAAATAATATATTTGCATCTTTTGGTAAAATGATTACAACACCAGTAAAAATCACCCTTAAGGATGGTGCTACTCCTTCTTTCGTGACAGCTCCACGTAGAGTACCGTTTCCTATTTTGCCTGAAGTTAAGAAAAAAGAACGTTGGAAAGAAAAACAACATAGAAATACAACACATAGTACAACAGGTGTTGCACCAGCTTTAGCGCTGATGGGACGAAATCTTCAGACGAAATTGCCAGTTCTACCATCAACTCTCATACCAAAATCACCAGTGGATAGACAGATGAGGAAAAATGATATTCAACAAAAAGAAAGGTACAAGAAAAATTATGACTCTCGAAATGGAGCACGAGATTTACCGGTATTAAAAGTAAATGATTACGTACGTACTCGTATTGGGAAGGATAACAAATGGAGTGAAAAAGGGAAAATTATTGCTGCTAATAAGTCAAGAAGATCATACTTAATTAAATTCAATGGAGCAATATACCGGAGGAATCGGCAACATCTAAAGTTAGTACCAAGTATTACTACTGATGAAGAAGATCATGATCTAGAAGTAGCCGATGATACTAACGATAATGATGTATTGCAAAATAATGGGAGAAATGGTGATACAAATGGTGATACAGCTACAAGAAAGAGTGGTAGAGTGGTTAGACCACCAAATAGATTTATTCCAGATTAATTAGAAAATAAATAACGTTAATTCTTAACAATCAAACAATGATCTCACAGTTTTATCATAATCATAAATAATTACCAAGGACTTTAATAAGGAACTTTAATAATCAATAAATAGAATCTTACAGTTATTAATTATGTTTTAAGGGAAGGGAGATGTTACGTACAGCTTACCTGTATGTAACCTGAGTAAGTGTAACCTGATATGAGCGTGACTGCTATTATCGAATATGTATGTAACCTATGTTTTAGTTTTATTCCCCTCGTGGCAACTGTACGAACATGTTGTATTGAAGTCTTAATTATATACTATCAATCTATCAGCTTGATTGTGACACAATTAAGTAGTGAAAAATTCACACAGAAGTGAATGATCAGACAGGTAGCCTGTGATTGGTATTGCAAATTGTAAAAAGTTGTACGGCGGCAGGAGACTAGCAGTTAGTAGCATAGTAGCACGAAGTTACTGGAAAGCCCAGTTCATTAAAGTGGTAAATCATGTAAAATGACGTTTAAAGGTTGCAAATTTAGGATTTGGGAGTGAGCAATTCATGTAGTTGTGCATGCAAAATTCAAAGCAGCTGTATTCATTGCATCATGTAAAATTTGATACATATTACATAATACCTCGCGCGCACGTGAATGGGGAATGTCATTGCCATGCAATGTCAATGTTATAATAAATAGAAGTACACTAAAGTTACTTTTAGCCATCAAACCATACCAATGGTAACAATAGATCAATATACAACTTCACGGTCAAGCAATTAAACTTGAAAGATAACTAAACCGTAAAATAAGTCACTTATAATTAAATCAGACACACTTTAGTTCGCATATTACGATAAATAATATGCAAATATAAATTTAAATACAATTTGAAGTCTAAGGCAACCAGCCACAATAATAAACAGTAACGCCTTGTATAGGAATGGTAACAATGGTGAGGTAGATAATTCGCAGAGGATGTGGTTTGATAGTTCAGCAGCCAGCAGTACAATACTTTGTGTAAATCACGGCAAATAAATCATGACCTTGACCACTGGCAAGTTGCAAAAGCAAAACCTTGAATGTTGATTGCCTGCAAACAAATGAAAATAAATTTGATTTGAAAGACAGCCAAACAATTGAAAGTAAATGAGAATCATGTAGAATTAAATGAACAAATGCAAGTTAGAAACAGGTGTAGTATTTGTATGAATTTGCATAATAAGTTTTTTTAGTAGTAGTAGTAGTAGTAGTTTTGTTTATTAATGACATTTAAACGGTAAAGTACAAGCGTAATACGTTTACATTAATTTGAATGGTATTCGTAAAAGCAACCGATTCTTGATGTCAGATTTGATCTATATACTATATACTGTATGAATTTTATAGTGAATATCGTTTTGCAAATTTAGCATGATTTTAGGGTGTGTCTATGAAAATAGATGAAAGTAGATGAAAATATAATTATATATATAATAATGTTTTTTTTTTTTTTAATGTAAGTTAATGTAATTATCTAAAATTTGTGATCAATTGGAAATTTGCAATTCGGTATGTATTAGTTTTTGAAAGCAGGTAGTTTTAAGTATTAGTTTTTGAAAGCAGGTAGTTTTAAGTCCAATAATCCAGCATAGGAGTTCAACAACTTCGGTCCAACTTAACTGAAACGACGTTGGCCTCGGTCTGTTCTTAACGATGGTAATAAAAAGTTAATATTACTTTGCAGCCTCGTTGGTATGCAGTGAGCTGTTTGCTGAAATATTGATTTCAATTCTTGGCCAAGATTGCCACTCCATGCTTTGTAAGAAGAAACAGCTATTTGATATTGAATTTCTTGATGAACTGGCAACCAATTGCATGCCCGTACAACATCACTAAGCAGGTTATCGCTGCTGGTTATTGAAGGTGTGTGACTATTTTTAATATGCATCAACTATGCCGACGATGCTTAGACGAAGCCACAAAGAGGTGTTAATCGTGTGAGCACTTGAATGAGAAAAATCCAAAACTAAAAACTTCTGACTTTAGAGGCTTATATCTCTTTACCTGGATCTTGACTATTGATCAAATATAGCTCTAAATCTTCAGCTGAACGTTAAAAATTTCATTCCGAAAGCAGATTGTCATTTGGTTTAGCCGTTTTTTATTTAGAGACAAATTTGTAAAAAGTTTAGTGTTTTTTCCGGTGGAAACTCTCTTGTTGAAAATAAACGGGTTCCTGTTCGAGGAAAAAGAGTGAGACACAAAATTAACCCAAAATCGTCACTTTGACTGCAATTTTGAAGGAGAAATGATCGCGCAAAATAAAAACACAGGAAGATCATGTACGAATAGAAAATTTTTCTCTTTCTAAAGAAGCAATCTCCCAATATCCGGGATATACACTTTAAAGATTATTTATCAAAACTGAAATCCATTATCGGTGTTGTTCTGCATTTTAAATTCGTTTTCATGACTCTTTTGTTTTATTGACATTCTCTTATGACAAGTTTTACTGCATAAATTTACTGCATTTCTGAATAAATTATGATGCATGATACTAAACGGAGCAAAGCGACCTCTTTCAGGAAGCTGAAGGCTGACTGGCCCCGGGCGCAGGCCGCAAGCCGAAGGCTTGTACAATATATGCCGCAACGCCGCTTTTTAATAACATTTTTCAATAGTTTCATCTCATTGTTTTATGTTTTGTAGTTTTATGCTCAGTTTGGAGTGGGAATTCTGTTATTCGATTTTAAAGTCTAAGTAAACACGAACCAGATTTGTGGCAGTTATGAATCGAAAATGATTAAATGATTAAAATTTTTTCGAAGAATCAAACAGATTTTGGCTACTTTTGTTTATTCTGGTGTTGTATTTCAATAATTACACATTCGTTGTCTGATTTTAATGCAGATATGAAACAGACAAGCAATGAAAAACGAAATACATGATATGACACGCGAGCGGAGCAAGCGAAAAATTTTCAAGAAATCAGCCATCATAACTATGGTTTCTACTACTTTTATTGTGTCTTATTTACAAACCTTGCAGCAATGAACTGTAATGTATTATTGTCAGAATAATAAGTCTCTTACCGATTGTTGAACACGAAACACGCAGTGCTCATTGAAGCGTTGCTCAAAATAAATGGTGTGAGATATTCAGTTTAAAAGCGCCGCTACTTTCAGATGTCAATGACTTTCAATTTCTATTTGTTGTTGTCTTAGAATTTGAACAAGAGTTTGTTGACACGGTTTCCCTTTTACGGCGTATTAAAGTTTACGCGAAAAAGTACCATAAGAAAATAAGGCTACCTCCGACAACGATTTTCAAGTGTTCCAACTGCAGTTTGATATTAATAAATCTTTACTGTAGATATCTAATTCAATATGAACCATATAAAAAATTTACATCAATACCGTTTTATCAAAAAATACGTTAATACTGTTTTATCGAAAAACAATTCCTAATTGGATAGCTAGATGAAGCAATAATACACATATTACATTCATCTTCATAATTATATCCCCACGTGATAGCAGTGGAAAGGAAAACATTTGGTTGGTCTGGTTTCATTTTGGTTATGACTTTTTGAATAGGCCTTTAATTTAAAAGCTGGCTGATGAATGTCAAAGCAAAATTATAGAGAGACATTGTTGGACTAACCCTAACCCTAACCTAATACCATTGCATGGACTGCGGTTTACTAAAATTCTACCACGGTCCTCGCCATGCCTTCGTTGCATTTATCTGGTTGTTGACTTTTTTTTTGAATAAATATTGAAATTATCCTTGGAACCAGGAGCCTTTAGAGATTTGAGATTTATTTATGTTTACGTTTCATTATGATTTCCTTGTTGCTGTTACTAAATAGTTTTCATAGATAATTTGATACGGCGGATGTTTGGTGATGTTTTTACAATTCAAACGGTTGAAACCAAATATTGTTTAAAATTCAAAGATTTTTTAATTTCGTAAACACAGCACTCTCTGTAATGACTTTTATAAATGATTTTAAGCTGGGAGCTACGTCTGCAAAATAGAATTTAGCTGACAGTTAATTAAACATAAATAATCACAAAATTAGAAAGTAGTTTTCATCATCATCCCAATTTATGTTTTTGGTTTTGTTCGAGATTTCAAAACACTTGATCATATTCACGGTTCATCGCCTGCACGGCTTTGCTCTGGATGGCGGCGGCTTTGATATTTTACAGAAAACTTGATTTTTCAATTTTACGCCGAATTCAGTTGATTTTTCAAAATTAAATATAGCCTATGTTCAGACCACGAAAGGGAGCTTTCCAATGATGTATGATGTTCAGGATTTCTTCTCATGGTTTTCGAGATTAGCGCGTACAAAGTTTTGAAAGTCATTTTTATATAGTAGCCTAGTAGAGATTTATTCAAGTTGCAAAAACCTGACATGAATTTTGCATTAAAATTAATTTGTTTACAAATATTTCGCGGATGACTGTTGTTTGAATGAAATGCGCGTTTTAATTTTCTGAATGTGAAATTATTGCCGTTTTAACGTCATTTTAACCCAATTGCGCGGTCGCGGAAAAAGTCCTCTCGTAATGCGCAAGGAAGATCTTCCCTGATTCATACAAAGAATGCAGACTGGCTGGCAGCTTGCAGAGAATGTCTCAAATTGGCGCTTTTCAATGATATGCTATCTAAGGCAGGGGCGGATGCAGCTGAAATATTGACAAATGCAGAAGAGTGGGCTGAGAGCCCAGTTGGAGAGGAGCGAAGGCTTGCCCTCATTATAGGGAGCGACCAGACTGGAAAGTTTGCTATTTCCAGGCAAGATCTTGACCGTGCATTTCATAATTTTAGCTGTATTTTATAAGAAAATGACATAATTTCCATGATTATTCAGATGCCATATTTAAAAATTTGCCTACATATATGTGATCCATTCGCAAAAAATTACACCAGAATTCGGCTTTGAGCCACACATTTCCCGAGAAAAAAGTATGACATTGGCCCACAATGCATTCGTTCCAATCTGGAGGAGTGGGGGGCATTTCCCTGGAAAGATTTTTAGATTTATAGTCTTTAGAAGACATTCAATAAAACTTTCATAATAGCCAACAAATTCAAGCAAGCTTGAATAATGAAGATCTAACGCTTGGGGCATTGGGGCAAGTATTATCAATCTCCTTTTTATTATAATACACCTTCCATCGCCTATGATAGGACTCATATTGCTTTTGAGTGCCTAATCTCCATGAACTAATGATGATGTTGGAAATCAGGGAATTTATGATATTCCCTGCTCTTTTCAAGAATCCGCTGACAATTTGCATATTGCTAGAGTTAACTTTTTGTAGGAGATGGTAAGCTGCAGATATAGTACGTGGTGATGTTTATGTTTTTGTGCGAAGCGGCAGACTTCGGGGGTGTATCTATCAGCATCCGTATCACCTTTGAATACCAAAGTTGAGTTGATCACAGAGGAATGACAATATCCCTTCTGCTTGTTCAACTACTATTTTCTGAAACACATCGTGCTATCTGGCTTAATGGAGGAAATGAATAAATCAATTTTTTGTTCACACAATAGAGAAAGTGTCAATAAATGAAGCATCTGGGTCAGGCATCCATGATGCATTAACAGGTAGTTATCTGTTTATTCTGGATGCAAATAGATCTATTTCTAGTAAGTCAAAAATACAAACGATGAATTCAAACGATTGTTTTCTTTGTTATCGTCAAATGTCCTAGACTGTAATCAGTCCTGACATTATATCTTCAGTGAATTTAAGCTGCAGTTATCCAATGCTTAATGCATTCTTGCCATATTGCTTTGGTAATCTTATGGCAACCTATATAATTAGTCCCCCCTAACGAGTTGGTATATGATACAACAGTGATGCAGCTTTGTAGCCCAAAGTTAACAGATGAGATTTATAGTCCATACACAAATAATGAATAGGCCTAACATTGAAACCATCAACACTTGGAATAAGAAGTTGTGGTTAACTGTCCCAAAATCCAGATGTTTTAGCCTGGTTCCCATATAGCAAATTTGCCGGCGACACTGTCTGCGATCGTGATGGCGGTAGGGCCGGCGGTAGAGCCGGCGATGAACCGCAGGCTACCGGGGGCATTCCGGCGCTGAATGCAGGCTACTGCAGCCGCGCCGGCGACAGCTTGAATAGATGAAGGTGCCCTGATCAATTGTCTCTCTCTTCTTTACAAATTATATAGTAGCATGCAACGTATTTTATCACGTTCTACTATATTTTAGTTCTACACTTTATTAATCATTAATTAATCATAATACATTACATTCAGTATTTCAGCATAATTTAGTTCATTTTATTGTAGTTTAATATAGAGTTAAACTCATCCGATGATGAGCTCTGGGTTAGGTGCTTGGTTGGTGGGATATCTATTTACATGCTTCTATTTAGATATTTATATGCACAACTAATAAGCTTCAATAACATCTATATGCTTGATGTTCAATGCTTGCTCTCTACGTTAATAACATCTCTCAGCTGGCTTTATGCGTTTAACTTCTACATGCTTGTTGTATGCTTCTCTTGCTATGGCGAACCTATCACTCTCCGACTAATGCGTGGATCCCGAACCAACCAACCACTCGTCACACTGATAATCAGTGGAAATTACACATAATGAATACATAATGAATAGGCTACAAACCTGACCTCAATTACCAACTTGAGAAACCTAAATAAACCTAAATGAAAAAGCACAATTATGGGATGGGTGGGAGGGAATCAATTAAAGACAATAATAACCAATAAACTTATAAAATTATAATAAAAATACTTTTCACGATATCACTCAAAGCATTGAAGCATTGAAACATAAGCATGTGCGTATCATAAAGCGAGGATAAATGCGAATGTGTTAGATAGCTTTCGATCCCTTCAAAGGATGACTTGAACACAAAAGTAGGTGCGCCGAAACTGCTACTCAACTTTCGCAAAATTAGCTAGAGCCTCGGACCTTCACAGTATGATAGTTACCTACTCTGGATAAACACGCTGAGACATTGTTAATGCTTACATCAATACTTTTTGGAATTGACAAGCTAGCTTTCCCCTGGAGCTAAACAGCATCCCTTACAACAGGGAAGAATAATAACTCTGCAAATGCAACACATCGGCTGATTTTAACTTCGCCCAAATTAAGAAATGTAAACTATATATTAATAATATCATTATACTACACTGCGTATTTAAATAACCATGGCGGAGACTCCTTCATCACAATTATTATTACAAACTAGTGCTTTCCTCACACTTACTTACTTGGCATTGAAGCATCGTTGTCGAAAAGAAAAAAGAAAGCACAAATTGTGGGTTAGAGAGATTTTTCTTCAGAGAGATCAGTATGGCCATTTCAATACTTTGCTCAAAGAGCTACGGCTGGGCGATAGAGAATAATTTTTCAGGTTAGTTGTGGCTGTATAATTGCTGTACATTGTTTTTTCTTTCAGGTAACTTTTATGATAATTATTCTAAGCAGCTTTAGCGTGACTTAAATTGATTAACTAGATATTACCTGTAAGAGATGATACTATACCATATCTAATTATCTAATCTAAACATCTATATACCGTCTGATGATCGTGAAATAATCATGTGAAACTTGGAGTTAAGGAAAGGCTTTGCCTCATCTTTGCCTCAATTTTATATTATGATCTGTTTTAACTAACAAACATTGAGCTAAACATCTATATAGAGTTAGATCAATGATTAAACTTTTTCTATTGCTCACAGTTTACTCGCTGCTTACGCTTCATGAAATTATAAGACAGAATATATATTTATATATGTAATTGTAAAAGGTGTATTTATCTTATACTGGTTGACCGTAGAGATCTTTAATATAAAGCCAGAAAATCACACAGCCATGGAGCACACATAGTAACAGATTCAAATTGACGATAATTTTATTTAATACTAATGGTTTCTTTTCGTTGATTTTTCTTTAGATTTTTGCACATGTCTCCGGAAAGATTGGAGCATCTCATTCTACTTGTTGGCCCATTTATTGCAAAAAAACCATGTAGAAGCCGTGTTACGATTCCACCAGCGCAACGTTTGGTTATAACACTACGATATTTGGCGACTGGTGACTCCCAACAATCACAATCATTTAATTTTAGGGTTAGGCACAGTACGGTCTGTGATATTGTTAGGGAAACATGTGAGGGGCTTTGGGATGCCCTGAGAGAAAAGTATGTAAAGGCCCCCGCAAAAGGAAAAGATTGAATTAAAATTTCGCACGGTTTTGAGGCTGAGTGGAATTTCCCTCATTGCATTGGAGCATTAGACGGAAAACACATTGCTATAGAATGCCCCCAAAAAGCGGGTTCAAGTTATTACAATTACAAAGGTTTTCACAGCCTTATTTTGATGGCAATTTGTGACGCAGACTATTGCTTTACGTTAGTGGATATAGGAGGTTATGGTAGCGACAATGATGCCTTGATTTTTAACCAATCTATACTAGGACGGAATTTTGAAAATAAGCAGTTCAATGTTCCTCGACCTGAAAAGATAGACGGAAAAGATTTCCCTTACGTGCTTGTTTCAGACGAAATATTTGGATTGAAGCCTTGGTTATTGAAACCTTACCCTGGGAAAAACCTTTCGGAAGAGCAGTTGGTATTTAACTACCGTCTATCTCGGGCAAGGAGAACAATTGAAAATGCTTTTGGGATAATGGCTTCAAAGTGGAGGATATTTCGGAGACCAATCCGTGTAGCACCTGAAACAGCTGAAAGAATTGTAAAAGCTGTTGAATAGCTGCTGAATTGTAGTGTCTCCCTACATAATTATCTAAAGTTAACAGACAATGCAGGCTACATTCCTAAAGGATTTTTAGATGCAACAGAAAACAGCGGGTCAATAATTCCAGGTTCCTGGCGGTACGAAGTAGACTCAAGTAGTGCTATCAGGGATGTTTCTAGATGCAGAAATAATAACTACTGCAAAGATGCAAAAGAAACTAGGGATCTATTTAAGACATATGTCAACAGTCAAGCAGGTTCCGTTTCATGGCAGCTATCTCATGTTAGGTCTTGCGGAGAAACTTGAAAACACATATTCCTATAGTCATTTATATGCTAATCAGATAATCATTTTACTTTAAAGTAGAATATGCACACTTCCTCGTGAATATATAATATATGATATAATTTATAATATATTGTACTATAGATTGAATATATAAAAACATGACAGTATATCAAACATTATATAAATTTAAAAATATCATCAAAATCATGCCATTTATGGTACAATTGGGAGTGCCGTTTACAATTAAAATTAATATATTTGCAAAAATGTAGCTGCTCATGGGGTATCATCCTGTCTACAATCGGTACTTCGCAAATTTGAGCTCAGTTCATAGTCAATGGGCAGTTGATTCATTCGTATACAGTTTAACGCATTTGAATTATTTGGAGGCCTCATTGACATCTGTGCCTCGGGCATAAATTGGTGACAATTTGGCCCCTGTAATGAAGACTGCTGATGATGGGATCTAGGACGGGGTTGGTAGGCTCCAGAGATAGGCTGCTGTAGGGGGGCTGTCTGAGTATGTGCAGGTTGAGGTTGTGTCATCCAAATGATATCGTTGAACACCTGCATGATTCTCATCTTGGCCAGGGACTTATATTGGGGCTCAAGGCTCTTTAATTGGCCAACAAGACTTAAACAAAAATGTCTTTCGTCATCTTCAATCTCGACAGGTCTGGCATCTTGTTTCGGATTTCCATTATTAATAGCACTATTAATTGAGTTCATAGTTTTGAGAAATCCTCTGTCCATTTCTGCTTGACTGGGAGGCTTATTACCCTTCGAATAAGCTAATTTTCGCTTGCCTGTTGTGATGACGTGCCCTAAGTATCTCGCTTTTTTCCTCTATTTGGATTGCCTTGAACGTTGATAACATCTCCATTCTCTGAAGGGCATGGACTGTCACTACTGGCTGTCCTTTCCGACACCAATACCTCAAAATCATCATGTACAATGGGATTATCTGCAAATAGGTCACTTGTCAAATCATTAAAAGATGATCCCAAACTTGAATGGGGACTAAGAGGGCACAGGGGGGATTCAGGTACGTGCACCAAGCTGTCCACATAATCATCGATATTACATTCATTATTTTCAATAATTCTTGCCCTGCGATTATCAAGCTGAGATGAAGGGTCCAAGGAAGGTGTCCATTCGTTATTAATTTCTGTCGGCTGTTGTACGTTTGTGGTACTCTGCCTATGTGTGATATGGGTATGGAGCCAACGGAGGTATTCAAACTTGGCCTCGATTTGCCCAACATCCGATCGCCCAGAACCAGAAGGGGCCTTATACATTTTACACATGTACTTGCTAAACGTTGTTTGTATATTGCTAAACCTTCTCTGAGCATCATTTACATCCATAACCAATTTCGTCGCAATTTCTTTCCAAAAATTTCGTTTCTTTAGAGGTATTTTGTAATCAACATTACTTTTGTCATAAATTATAGGATAATTCCTAATCTCATCCATCAATTGCTCATTTGTTACTGTTTCAATTGTTTCAGCCATTGCTATACTGCAGTTTGAGAACTTTTAAACGAACAACTTCACAAATCAGAAATAGCAATGTTGCAAAATAATTTTTTAATTTAATATTGGCGGGAAACAAACCCACGTTTTTTGTCAACTGATTTCATTGGGTAATATTGACCATGTGATGTATCGTTTAACAATACTATCCATTAAATGTTTACGGCGGATGTCGGGGTCTTTGATATGCTGGCTTGCAGCAACCGCAAAAGTTGAACCAGTTCAACTTTTGAGACAGTCGCAGCCAACGTTACGATTTCCGGTAGAACAATAGCCTGAAAGGTGATAATTTACTTACGATTCGTCGCCGGCCCTACCGCCGGCATGATCGCAGGCAGTGTCGCCGGCAAATTTGCTATATGGGAACCAGGCTTTTGTGTTGTTCATAATCTTCACCATCTTAAAATGTAAAACATCAAAATTACTGAAAATACATCCCCTACGACGGGGCCAAAGTGTTTCTATAAAAATACGTTTTGGTATAGAATTGAATATCTCACTTCTATGTATAACTGATCAGGTATAGTATATGTATAGTATCAGGTAGCCAAACATGACCATTGACCAGTCAAAATTAGAAATGTCTATATGGCAGGACTTGAACGCCAATGGTTTGCGGGATTACCCCTTTTAATTTATTTTCATAGCAAAGTTAATTATATCAGGTTATATGGCACCCATTCAATAACATATGTTTCAGTGGCAATTTTTATTCAGAGTTAGTGACTATAGGCCTAGTAAATAGAAATATAATTACCTTCAAATCCAACCAAAGGAGCAATGCTCTTCATATTCTGCGAACCATCGACTAAAGCAGCAGAGAATACAACACCATCTGATCTGAATTTGCAGAAATTCTAATAATTACGTCATTTGATTCACTTGATTCTATTAGTAATTTAAGAAGGCAGCTGACACATTGGCAGCTTTCCTGGCTTTGCGCACATACTTGAGACATGGTTGTTATTTGCCTTGATAATAAATATAAATGCAATGTTTTTATGAAATTGAATACATAGTTACATAAGACGTGCTACCCGGACAATGAACATTATAACATTAATGTGTAGCCAGAAATGGGATATAGCCTAATACCAACTTAACAGCTCCATGCATGTGTTGAGTGATATAGACAAGATGTGTGCATTTCATTTAAAATTTATCTTTAAAAATATCAAATCGAGCAATTTTATTGTAACTGTATAGGCAGCATTGTAATATCTCCAATAGGGAAGGAGAGGAAGCATATACTTTGCAAAGCAGGTTACTTGTATCTTACGTCAATTAGATTCATACTATTGTAATCATTTCAAACTTTAATACCTTTTAATGCTGATATTTCCTCTGTGAAATAGCTAGCTAGTCTAACTTGCTGCTCATCTTCCTTGGGGATGACTTCTCAACTATTTCATATTATTTTCCCCCACTTCACTGTTCTAACTTCTTATGCTTCTTTTTTCATCTTTATAGATTTCTCTTACTTGGTGTAGGACTAGGTGTTGCGTTAGGATCTGTGGATCTTCGTTTTCTGTTTTTTTCTCTTCTTGCAGCTGCCAATTCATAATCAGTATCATATATGGTTGTCTTTAAACTGTTAATCTGCTTGGGCAACTTCTGTACAATTTTTTTTCAACAACAACAGAAAATATGTCTTCTTTTGCAGCCAATGTTTCAAGGCATGCTGAGCCTTTATTTCGACCTCCCCTCTTTTCAGCCAGACTTTCTTGTAACGTATAACTTTTTTTCTCAGACATTCTCAGACTTCTTTCTTGTCAAACTTCTTTCAAGATATAGCCCTTAATAGCCTTGATACATGTTCATTAACCTTTGCTGCAGTCACAACTGTGCCCTGAAAAAGATCTCCTGCCTCGAGGAGGGATATAAATAAACTGTTGAAATGTAAGTCAGCTTTGATTTTTCGCCATTACTCACTCTCGCTGCTGTCGTCTTCTATAAAGGTGAATTCTTTTTCAACAAACAAACTGATGACAACTTTGTATCAATTTAAATTTCTGGCTTTCTGGATCTTGCAGTCTACAATTTTTGAAGTAGGCCTTATCTCACTGTGGAAATGAGAAATAGCCAATACTTTAGTTCTGAAACTCGGTAGCAATTTTTTAAAAATAATCAAACAGTCTTTTGTAATGGTGTAGTCCACTTTAAATTTGCGTCTTCTACAACTAAACGTCTTTTGATAAATTGTAGAATAATCCCCCAACAAGCACAACACTCATAGCTTTCTCCTCTGTTCATAATTTAATTTCTAAGTTTATTTTTAAAAACTTTGAATGCTGTTGGCACCCACTGGATACACCAACGTTGGGACAACGTTGGTCGAAGGTTAAAATGAACGTTGTTCCAACGTCGGTGAAACAAAAGCTTTACGTTGGAGTTGGATCTGCACAGTGAGACAACGTACGGTAACTGACAATAGAACAACTTTGGGTACCGTCATAACTACGACGCAACCGACACATCAAACCCTAATCCAGTCTCAACAGTATACTGTGTATTATTAAGACCTAATGGTCATACTTTCGAGCCCTCCCGGCCATAGCTTGGCCTCAGCGTGCCATTGCGTCCGCTGCACTGAGATCATGAAAACAACAAAGTAATTTGAATAAAAATGAAATTTTATGATATGAAAATGTTTATCAAACTGATGTAGTACATGTTCAAATAAAAAAATAGGCATTAGATATAACTAGGGTAATGCTATAACATGTACATTGTAACATTGTACAGTAGTATTGTTTGTACCATGACTGTGCTGTTTCTTGAATTTAATATCTTTTTCTGGCTTGAATCATGTCGATATCGGCTGTGCTCGTCAAAGTGTTTGATTCGCTTCTAATTTTTCACATGCATCATAACAGACAATTCTAATGGAGGGAAGCAATGATAATTATGATTAGCTATTTAATATATATTGAAACGATAATATGAAGAAGGAGGTAATATTATTAATCATTAGAAACACTAATAATGTAGCATTGCCACAATCGCACTGCTACTCACCTTTGACTGAAGCGAATAATATAGTATTTCAATATCAACATCTTGAAGAGTTATTCCCGTATTTCCACGGAATATAATCCTAAAGGAAGTAATAATAAATGGTTTACAGCCGGCAAATCAAGACAATAAAAATATTTATATCTGAGGAAACCGTGAGAGTTTGTGGCGATATCATTTGCCTATATTATTCATGTGTTTACCTCGACGAGCAATCCTGGTATCAACATTTCAAAAATGACATCAATTTTCTACTTGAAATCTGCAGATACCATGGACAATTATAGGCCAACGTCTTCGTTATTTCATAAGATGAACAGGATAGCCTAAAATCATGAAATGTTTCGAGCAATATGAAACTAAAAACAGTGGCGCTATGAATAGAGAAGACATAAAAATACATTTAGTCAGTCAATGGAAAATTTTTCATTCAATGATATGTAGGCTACTTAGTACTGTATCTTTGAACGTTAACCTAAAGATGTTGTATCGTTACTTCAAACATAAAACGTCGAAATAATATTATAATTGTAAAAATTACCTGTGATTATATTGTTCGATCTGGGAGTATGTTTCAAAAGTGTCAACATCCACAGTTATATATTTATAATGCCAATGTATAACACAGCATCAATTGACATGTAGGTATATAATGCACAGTATAAAAGGATAAAAATTAATTATTCTATTCCTTCATTCTTCTTGGATGAATAACTGCAAATATGTTAATGAGAGCCTCAATGTCAATATCTTCTGATCTATGGACATTCATCATTGCAAGGTCACTAAATCTGTTCTCCGGCGTAGTACTGCGTAAAAACGTTTTCAGCCGTCTGCGATTGGATATTGATTGCTCACATGTGCAGGTAGTGACTGGCAAAGTAGCAAATATCTTGAAAGCGCAGAAAATATTGGGGAAAGAAATTTTGTCAATAAATTTGGGAGAAGTTCTTTTAGATCTTTTGGAACACCTCCAATAAGGTTACGACACACCACTTCCCACATTTCTAGTTCAGTATCTGAATACATTGGCTCTGGAAGATCCTCTTCAAATCTCTTCAAAAAGGATTCAAACCATATTCCAGTCAAATTAAATTACTACCCAGGAAAAATTGCAATATAGGATATTTCAACAGTAATAGATTCCTTTAGTTATAGTCCAGTAGGGAAAAACATAATTGTGCATTTTGTGAAAGAAGTATGAAAATTGGCATACGGTCTTCTTTTGGTCTCTAGAAACAAAATAGATACTGGGCCACGCGAAAATTGAACCAGAAATGGGTGTGGCAAAAATTTGCTGATGGTCAGCAAAGATTTATTTAGACTTTGCTAAAAGGCTCAAATAAACTTAACATGCTAACAGACTACATTCCCTATTATTAGCTAATGTGAATGGACCTTATTATTGCAATTTATAATACAAAATTGAGCTTTGCGAGTGTTCTGAAAGAAAGAAATTTACGCAGTAGAAAGTACAGAGCTGACCTTGAGTAATCTAATATTGAGTAATCTGATCTAAGAAACGTCTAGTTTCAATAAAAATCCACAAGTGGGTGAGAGCTTCAATTAACTAACATTCATAATTCACAAATGTGATATCAAACTGATAGTGGGTAAAGATTGCTGAAATATATCTTTCTACACTGTTAAACATAAAATTGGCAATGACAACATCAGTACGTAAAAGGGCAAGTAAATCAAGAAAATGATTGAGACATGTATGAATACCTGTGAATTATAAACTATAACATAAAACCTAAATTAAAACAACTCTTAACCCTTATACTACAAATTTATAATTATTTTTAGAATATTTCATATATCATAACTACATTTTCTGTACAATATTCATATAATAGTCTTAATAGATTATATAAAGCAGACATATCGTAATGTGTCGTATATCTGGTTTTGGGTATTCCATTCTTCAAGAAGGAATGTCAAGTTTATGATTTATTAGATTTATCGTGTGGTTATGATATTATGATTATGTAGCCATTAGAATAATATTAGAATGATATGTAAAATTGCCTTATTTTTCTTTACCTGCATTGTATATTTAAAAAAAAATTGTTAGGACTATACAGTTATTACAGCTTAAAATTTGCACTCTCCTCCACAATAACAAAGGGCAGTACATTGTAAATTTGCTTTTCGGCATTTGCAGCGAGCAAGACATCCTTTTTTGCAGCCACAGCATAACAGTTCTCTACAGGCATCTGTAGCCTCAGCTAATGGTGTCCAGAATATTTCCCATGCTTCATCATCATCATTTTTGTACCAGCCCCACAAATTAAGAGAAGGGAGATAAGGGTCTTTATCAAGCATTTGTCCCCAACAATGGCCAGCTTGGTACACTGCTCGTTTTGTGTGCTGCATTAATGCAGCCTGTGTAGGTGGGATATGTTCGATGTCTCTACCTTTCTTTGTAAATAGATGCATCCTTGCATGGTCTACTGACTCAAGTTCACACGTTCGATCATAGAGCAATACAACGAAACGTTCAATTAATTGAAAAACGTCATCGATCGCTTCAACATCAACTGGGGCAGCTAGTAACTCGAAAGCATTGGTTGCCTCATCCATGGCTTGCCAAGTTGCCCATGCTGTTTTTCCCTCTTTCACCAAATGATGATACGGTATCACAGCCAGTAAATGCATGGAAGAAAGGTAAATCAAGACATTTTGATGGACCAAGAGACTTAGCGATCTGATGAATTGGTATCTTTCGATAAGATTTTCCAGTTCCAAAAGCAACCCAAATTTCGGTCAGACTCAGCTGATGATATGCAGAAATAGCAAGGACTAAAACGTCAGAATCAACTGTACGTATAACAGCTTTTGTGAAGCCACGAGACAAAATGTCTTTTAAATGTAAAAATATTCTGGTGTCTGCTTCTTCATGAGAGCAGAGCTCTAAGCTGGAAAGATCACGTGGAAGATTGCAAAATACAATTGAAAAACTTGTAGAGATAATCTCTAAAGTCCATACAGATTTCATAAGGTGAGCTGTTAAGAATGTAAATAATTCGGTTTTATTTTCATTAACCCGAAGAAAATCAGTCCAATTACTTGGTAATTTACTCCCAGATTCAACTCTTCTCTTCAACCCTTTTCCTCTTTTTGACCTTGTAGCTGATTTCAAGCTGCATTTTAAATAAATATCCCATATTAAATTGATGCGGTCATGAGTTCCAAAGAAAGTTTGAAGATATGGTAAAAAACATCTAAGTAATAATCAAAGAATGTTTTTGAATCTTTAGGAGCAAGCATATTAACAAGAGCAGCACCATCGAAAATAATGGAACTTGGTAAAGATTGAGATGATGTGTTGTTTTGTTCCCAGTTTATAACTCATTCAAGGCAATCACAGATATCTGATTTTGTACAGCTTCTCATTTGACCAACGTTAGCAAGAGATGGTGGCCAAGATTGATTTTCATGTTTAAAAATTGTTCAAGATTACCATCACGCACCTGGCAAGCAATAAAAAGGCGTGAAAACAGAGAACGGCCATTTTTCAATACTCTAATTGCCTGCTTTCCTTCATCTTTTTTCTTAGAAATAACAACAGTTGAAAATCGAGCAAGGCTGTTCCTTTTTATAGCATCACTGATGTCTTTCTCATTAGATGTTAAACGTTCTTGCAAATACAATTCAAACTGCTCCTTGCCAGTTGTATAAATATGACTCATCGACAAAAGCACAGACTCATCAGCTATATTTCTAGTGATAAGAAATAATAGATCTTTGCTTGATTCTTCAAATGGGTTACCATAACTTTTGATTACATTGGTCAGAGAAGTAACATCTTTATGGAATGCAGTTTGAATAGAAGGTGATTGCTCGTGGTGAATTAGATTTTGACTTCTAGAAATATTTTCAACAGAGTTCTGAAAGCTAAGTATTATTTTGGCAAGTTCAGGACCTGCAACCATCCATCGATGAAATGCTGTTGGTTCTGGAGTAGACCTATAGCCCCTCCATCACCTTTGACGTATGCATTGTTTTGCTCATGAGCTTGATCTATTGCCATAGCAGACATAGGATTGCCAGTTTTATTAACAACAAACTTTCCATCATTAAACTCTTTGAAAATAGAAGGATGACTGATTTCAAGGTAAAGCATATCTCTTAGATGAATTGTCAACCAGCGGGCATAATGAACATGGTCCGAAGCGAAAAACCAAGGAAGAAGACTTTGTAAACATTTGATGTAGAGTTGAAAATTGCGTTCCCGCAAGGATTTGATAAATTCAAAAACCAACAACTCTAATTCAAGAATCATAAACCAAAATCTGAAGTGTGGGATTGTAGCTGCTTTCTCTTGTGCCCATTCGCTTATTGAAATGTTAGTGATAGACGTGGCGGAAGAAGATACAAAAGACGAAGAATAACAATTGTAAGCTTCATTCAATAAAGTAAAAGGTGCACTAGCTGTAGCTTGATGTGAACGACGAGTCCGCGTAACATGAGATGAATGCAAAAATGAGTCAGCTTTTCCAGCTGAGGCAATATCAGCCTCTACAATGATATCTGTCCATCCACTGCTTTCAAGTAGGTCTCCTAGCATCTTCAATGCTGTCATTTCAATATGAAGCCCACCAAACATAATAACAAATTTACATTCACCATGAGATAATGGCCAAGTCCATTGAATTTGTTTTGCAATGGCATACAAAGGCTGGACAAAAGCAATTACTGGAACTTGTCCAGGGTTAACAATGTCAACAGCTTGTTTGATGACGTCAAAAGAATGTCTTATCATTGCCGGTGACTTTGATGATTCTTCAAATAATGACAATAAACAGCTAATATCCTTGGGTGGGAAATTTTCTTTACCAATTTTACTGGCATGGTATACTCCCCATGTAATATATTCATCAGGCGGTAACTCGGCAATGTTTGAATACTTATAGACATGTCTGAGCCATTCACTATCAATGCTTTGAGACGACTTCAGTGCTTTTTCAACGATAATGTCAAAATTTGGTAAGCGTGGTACAGAAGGTAAAGTTTTTGGAAAAGTATCATACCCATTGAAGTTGCTAATTCTTGAGCCATTTTCATACCTTCTTTCCATTCATTTGTCCCTTCTCCAGCTTTCGGATAAGCGTTCAAGTCAATGTTTTCTTTGCTATCATCTTCTTTTTGTTTGGACCACACATTATCCTGCTTTGCATTGCCTCTGGGAAACTGGAGCTTTTCGCTATCTGCTTGGATTTGACTCAGACGTATCATATGGGAAGCATTCCTGTGCATGTACCCAAAAGGAAATACAGGATGATTACCAATATGTTGCACAATTTGTGAAAAAAGTCTTTGCAACAATCAAAACCAAGCCTGCTCAGGGGAAAATAAATAGTTACCAAATTATCCAGAAAATAGCAAATGAGAGAATATGCACTGTGACAACTCAGTAGGCCTATTATGTCGACACACCATTGATTGGAAACAAAATTGACAGGTATCGTTAGTGACTAAATATGCCGGAAGACGAAATTCCTCCTAATGGCAAACAAACAAGGCATATTGGATGCGTTTTGCCAAGCACGGTTCACTGTACTAAAAAATATTTAAGATATTGGTACATTACTTTTAAAAATGCTTTAGCTTCCAAGACAGAAAGATCTGGATTTACAGTATCTGTGTTCATCGTTGAAATTTTCTGTAAACATTCTTGAACACGATGGAAAGGCAACTCATAGACAATCCGCCAATTTTGCCTATCCCTCTCTCTTCGCACATGTTTGAACGACAACCCATGTTCTAAGGCTGGAAGTAGCTTGAGAATTTTTCTTATGTGATTCATGTGTATTGTATAATCAAGTCCAATTTTCATAATTTTGCTGGTGCGATCAAGATGATTGATCAGTTTTTTATGATTTTGTATGGGATCTTGATATCCCAGATCTCTTATTATGTAGTTGTTGTAATCAAGTTGCTCTTTGCGTGCTGTGAATACAAATCCAAGATTTGCTGGAATGGGTTGAAATCTAGTTTTTTCAGTTGCGTTAGCCATTCCCTCCACCATCCACTTTCTTTGCCATGCGTAAATTTCAAATGAAGAGAGATACAAACGTTTATGTCACTGCTGGAAACTATCAAATTTGTTCAATTTTTCAATTAGCAAAGAAGGGATACCATTGCAATATATATGGTTTCAAATATATATAAATGGCTTTATACTCCAATAAAGCTGACATTGTTTCTTTGATTTATTGTGTATTGTGGATTTATTATTGTTGTCTTGGTGTTGATAATACAGAAATGTTGCATTGTGTATTTAATTAACCATTGAAAGTATGGTCTTTGAGGGGCTTAACTCAAATCTTGTAATTAACCACAGAAGGTAATATTTTACTGGATTTGTCATTACTGATGTTCCTTGCCATCATTGACTTTGTTCAAAAGTAAATGTATATATTGTAATATGAGTTTCAATGAGACAATTGGGCCATTCATAAGGTTTGGACAGGTATTCATAAGGTATTCATAAGGTAATGTTCATGAACACCTTCATCAACGTTAAATGGCCTAATTTTCATGGAATTTCTCATAAACTGTTTTCAAATAGCTTCTGTTTTCTTATCCTTCAAACTACAACAGCAATTGAAATCAACTTTGTAACATCATTAGGAGCTGCGACTCATCAAAATCCTAACATTTCTAAATTTTGATATTTTTATTAATTACTTTCAAACTTACGGATCTAACTTTTCAAAGCTTATAGTCAAGCTTATTTTAACAATCCTTATTAACAGGCATTTTGATATTTAATCAATATGCTAACAGGTTGTAACAATAACTACACATTAAAATATTAACAATAGTGAACAATGTTAAAATGTGTAGACGTCTATATCATTGTCTTGATCAACGTTTACATTAAATGCGGTTTTACTCTTAGGTATTTGTGAAAGATAATAAAATGGAAATTTACATGCAGACCATTTTTAAATTTGTAATGACAATTTTTTTTTCAACTATATAATGTCAGTTTTTGAATCTTATATTTTCAGGTTCTGCAACAAAAATGGATTGAATTCAAGTCAAATCTGAATGAAGATGATCTCTTTGATAAGAATGATGATTTAAATTATGCTTCAGACAACATTGAAATATCGAACAAATCAATTGATTCAACCAGCAATGATGAGTGTACCCTTTGTCTTGGTATGTTATCAAAGAAATCATTGGATAAGATGAAGACATCAGTAAGTCTTTATGAAATGTTCATAAAAATAAAGTTTTATTTCTGGATGCTTAAATGTTTAGAGCTCAGTGTTCACATGGTACGGGAAGGGAGGTAAAATGGATAGAATGACAGGCAGCCTTGTTGAAAAAGTACTAGAAAGTTGGGACCAGATTCAATTTCATGAAATTATTTAGTACTGTTTTGAGCAAGCATTTTCGCACTCTCTATCAATTTTAGGATTTTGAGGATTATGAGGGTTCTTACTTGTAACTCTATATCCGCATCAATTGTATCTGCTATCTATAGACCTGGTTCCCAGCGTGTCGCTCCTAAACTGTTTGAAGAAGTCACCCAACTTATTGAATCGTTGGTCATCTACTCTTGTCCTGTTTATGCAACCGTTGTATTTTCCAAGCCTCATTTATTCAGTGACAACATGAAAACAATAGAGATATTGCTGGTCATTTTAAACTGTTAAAGCTGGAATTTCTACAGAAATCTCTATAAAAGTCATGGCTATTACAATAATGAAGTAAAACTTTTGAAAAATGAGAGGATTAATGTTTTCAATTGTGTAACTGACTTG
The DNA here is from genome assembly GCA_916610825.1 of Haliclystus octoradiatus. Lineage (NCBI taxonomy): Eukaryota > Metazoa > Cnidaria > Staurozoa > Stauromedusae > Haliclystidae > Haliclystus > Haliclystus octoradiatus. Next base: position 25,622,295 of record OU744448.1, read on the forward strand.
TGGGCTTCTTTATGGTAATTTACGCCAAAAACGAATTCCAAATTGAATTTGAAATACAAAGTGATAATGGAATTATTTCTTTTGGTTTGATCTAGAGCTTTCCCTGTGAAAACATCCACGAGTTCATGAACTGCTCACAAACTTCATGACAATTTACGAGTGGGTTCATGAAAAGTTCATGTAATTTTGGGCAATTTTACTTTCATGGACTCATGAACTCTTTCTTGCAGGAGTTGCTTATTTCTGTTTTTCAAGACCTGCCATAGTTTTTTACATATTTTTTGCTGTAATTTTTATTACCAAAATGGTAGTATGATTCCAGTTTCACAATAGAAAACTTTCTATTTTTTTTATTTGTACCTTCACCTTGATAAGATAATATAAACTGTGTTGTCATCATCATTAGTGATTTAATATTTTGTTAATAACTTTATTATTAGATTGCTGATTGTGTCAACGGAAAAAATTATTTTGACAAAACTACTCCGTATTCATTTTTCATCACTTTGCCATTAGTGACAGTTCTACGGCAGGTAAGATTGGCTTTTAAATATATGTAATGGCAATCTTAGTCATTCATCTGTCTAGATTTGTACATTTGTAGGCAGTCATGTGCCCTGTTTCTACATTTAGAATGTATACATCCTTATATGTAGGCCTACTAGTATATACAGCCACAGTATCACAATGTGCCGTCGCTCTTACACCTAACATATTTGCTACACAAAGAACGCCACAAATCACGGTCAGACGATGCTGACAAAGAAACTTGTGAATAAGACAATTCACAATACAAAACGTTACAAAATGATACCACTTGCCCATAGCCCTTTCAAAGCATTTCCTTCGTTTTTCCTGTGAAGGATGTCATGTAGTGGTTAAAAGGCAGCCATGTGCTTTGTTTCTACATGTCGAATGTATCATTCTGCTCGTACTGGGTGCTATACAGAGTATAAACTGTATGTATATTGTGTGAAGCTGTTGATGTTATCAAATCAGATTCATACTTGGATTATTCCTAAACTGACCCCACAGAAATAGCTTTGGCTAGATCGAAATATGGAAATTAAATTGTAAATGTTTGCCTACCTTTTATGGAACTGTCTGTAGATAATATGTGAAAATCTGTGCCATTTCACAAGATTATATTTTGTTCTTTTACTGTTCACAAATCTTTTGTGAAATGCCGACTAAATGTTATATAATATGGAGTACTATAGAATTTTACTGAGGTTAAAGTCTTACCATTGAATCCAGTGCTACAAGCTGTTACTGTTGATTGGTACACAGTCTAATAGACATATGTAGCTACCTGAATGTTCTGAATTGAGTTCAGGTCACAGCATGATGCTGGCAGCTCCTACTTATTCCTATGACACCTTAACTTTGCTATAATTTGCAATAGTTCTTCCTTTTCTTTCCGGATCTCCACTGACTTATAGCAGTGTGACTTAAGCTTGTTGTTGGTGGCATGTCTACTTTTGTTCAACTACATCTCACATTTTCCTACCAACCTTCCATAGGCTTGTAAGTACAGTAGGTTCAAAATTTATATGGTATAATTATTTGTCACATTTTTGAGTCGTCCATCATGCAATTATATATTCTATTTGTGTGTTAATCAGTTTTTCCAAATTCTATGTTTAGGCATCTTTTATGAGACATGTTGAACAACAATGCAAGTAAGTTTTACCTGTTTTAGTTTTGCTTAAGCTGCAGCATATTATATCTAATGTGCACACTGGTAGCTCAGTAGTCTGTGTACTTGGTGCTGTAGACCGGGGCATGATTCCTAGTGGGTACACATATGCTGTAAATGTGTACTTGTTTGTAAGGTAAATATATTTATTTCCCCCAGATAAGCATTGGTATTTGTGCTTCCACTCCACAGTTACAACTATCAGTTATCAATATCATTATGTAATTAAGTGAAAAATGAAATTAATTTTAAAATTATTTTAATTCACAATACTTTGTAAACAGTCTGCAAATCTCTGACACTCTTTTCGAATGATTTAATGCTAGTTAAAATAAGAAAACTTGTAACATTGTAGTAGTTTAAAACATGGTGATTTGTGTGCTACTATGATTTTGATTCATCATTAGGAGATACTCCGTAAATAAATAATTGACGGAAGTCATAATTATAGGTCAATAGTGTCGATGAGTTTGAACCCTCTCAGAGACAACTGTTGGATTTTCTACTATTGGATGTTTGTTACCACTCTATGAATACTCAATTTGTTGAGGTTTTCTGTTGCAGAGATAAAGGTATACAATTTGATGAAGAATTAGCTGCGAATAGTCTTCCGCTGAAAGAATCAATCAAATACTGTATTATACCTGATCTTAACATACAATTAGACAGGATTCAACTACCTGAAGTAAGTTGCTTTAAAATTGAGTCAACTTGATGTTTTATCCAGTGGAAATTTGTATTTGCATACACCATACTGATGCTACATACATTACATGATTACTGTATTTGTATACTATATTCTGTCTAAGCGCTGAAATCAGATCAGAATTTAAAACTACATATCAATGTCTAATTCTATAACAATGCAAACTGTGAAAATACCAACATATTGGATCCGACAGAACATTTATTATTGTTTTGTAGGATAATTTAGATTTATACAATACAGCAGGCATGTCTGTCACTTGGAATCAATACTTCAGTTACTGGATTTTGATAAAGATCATTTCATCAGGAATTAACGATAGGCCTACATGATATAGTTTGACTTGAAATGTATTGACTTTATGAACTGTTCATGAACGGTTATGAAGAGCATTTTGTCCATTACCCATTAAGAACTCTTTCTTTTTAATTTCAAAATAAAATTTATTTAATTTAGTACAGTATTGCATTATTTTCAGAGTAGTTTGACTATACACGCATTCATCAACTTGAAAGAAGAAGAAATATGCAATGACCTTGTGTAAGCTAATTAAGCCAACTAATTACTTAAACATTAAACATGCTCTATAAATTATGTAAATCATGTACAAATAAATCCGATTACAGAAGCAAATTGGTTTGTTCTTGCTTGATAAATTGTGGAGACTAAAATATGTTGTTATGGATATTGACTGCTCTTCCAGCAATTATGCAACATCTTTATGATCATTAAAAGATGTCCAAAAACTTTTTAACAACATATTCGATAGTAACAGTTTGCATATTTATCTGGTATTCCAAAATACAAATCTGAATTTGACCTGAGAGTTTATGCTTTAATTTTTCCCCGCAAAAAAATATGCTGATTTCATGAACTGTTCCTGAACTTCATGAGCTGGAACTGTTTGTAAACCTCCTCAACTTCATAAACAGTTCATGAAATTTGTTTGAACAGTTCATAAACAGTTCATGGACGTTAAATGGCCCAATTTTCATGGGCTTTATCATGAACAGTTTATGATAATTGGGCCATTCAACATTCATGAACCGTTTTCATGAATTGGGGATGATTGTTGCTCCCTTTACATGAAACTGCGCATTACTTCAATCAGCAGATTTCCTCATTTTCAGCAGATTTCCACCATTTCTATCTGCTCCAAAACAAAGAAAATACTGATCTTACTATAGTATTGATATGTTTTCAAGAGTATTCTTATATTTTGAATCAATGTTACACCTTTACGTGATCAGGCATAAGAGAGTTCACGGAAAAGCTGATTTCCTCGTTCTCTATCAGTTTTAAAACAGGGATATCCATCTAGAATACTGGTTTTGCAATTATTTTAGCATTTTAAAAGATTTCAGCTAATTTGACTAAGCTGGCCCTCATGCCTGTTATATACAGCTCCTATACAATTTCCTCTCCCCTGGAATAGGAGGGGAAAACTATTACATGAACAAGCAATGATTGATTGATTTTATCAAAACGTATTCATAACCTTTGGTATTCATTTTCAGTGCAAAATTCAAATCAAAGAAACAATCTCGAAAGCGAAAAGTATGTATACATGTTGAGACGACTACTATTAAATGTTATCTAATAGCATAGAGTACAGTGCGCAATGTCATATGACAGAGCCGTAAATATTAATAATAGTAATACAGTAGAAAGGAATCAACACATTCTTATATTGTTTATTTATGTTCTTTAAGAAAAGTAACAGTATGAAAATGTGTGGCAATTCATTTCTTTTTCTATTACTATCATTCAGACAACCACATATAGCCTACATATCATTCCTATAAACAATATGACACAGATAGTGTTGTTTTATTTTTGCTTATTCAGTCAATCATATCTTTTGATACTACAGCCCCATCATTATATTTTAATTAATTAAATTTATTTATAATTTATTATATTTCACACTTTGAAATTTGTTTGAAAATCACTTTTTATCGCTGCTCTCCAAACGGAATTGTACTGATTACTAGGATTGGTAGATAAACTAACTGATCAGAGGAATTAGAGTAACATCAGAACTTATTTGCTTGCGATTAGAAATGCAGTATGGATTATTGCCATGGGAATGGCCAATGGACTCTCGATTAATGATTTCAAAGTTCAAACATAGTTTAACAGTATGAAACATAAACTGGCTCTTCCCTGCAAAAGTGAAATTAGCACTGCACAAAATTTATTTTCACTAAATGACACAGTAGAAAACATCAACATTTCAAATTTTGAATTTGCAGCTTTAAAACATTCTGAATTTTGATAGAAAAGCAAATTGTTGTCAAGGCTACAAAAGGAGTGCTATTTTCACTGTAAAAATATGATACTTTTACAGAGAAAACAGCAACTTTTTTGAATACAGCGTTTCTCAGTTGCGGAAAACCCTGTTTCGTGAGCTGTTCGTAAACAGTCCAAGTTCATAAAAACAGGCCATTTAATGTTCATGAACAGTTCATGAACTCAATTAACTTTTCGTAGAGGCTTCCCCAAAGCTCACCAATTGGATGAGATGAGCTATGCATTAATATATTTTAAATGCTCATACTCTAGCTGTTTGTCTTATGTATTAGGTATAATTTACTTAATGATTATAAAATGGTATAATTATAGTTTAGTCATGATAATTGTTCATTGCAGAGAGACGGCAGAAACCATGACAAATCTGACAAAGCCTCTGCAGCAGCGCTCCAAAATATTCTTGATTCTATCGCATCAGTAGAAGATTTTAACAAGTTAGTATATCATTGTTTTTGATAACAAATTGAATATTTAATTATAATGAGTGTCAACTCATATAATAATAATAATAATAATAATAATAATAATAATGAATTTATATAGCGCCATTTCTTAGAATAATCCAATGGCGCTTTACAATATAGTTAATTAGTATCAAGAAATTATAATAGAACCCCCATAATAGGTATGAAGGGTATATATCAGTTAGGTATATTATAACAATATACACATATAATGTGAAAGTGCTTAATGTTATGTAAAACAGAGCATAATATAATATGAGGCAAAGACGAGGCAAAAGCCTTTTTCACGGAGAAATGCCTCATCTATGTCTCAAACATTGGTTTTGTAATATTCTGTTTTAAAATGTTTCGGTTGGAATACATTGGCTGCACAGACAAATTCAGCAATAATGGCATTTATATAGGACTTAAAATAATATGTATGACAAATTACTTAGGAAGCTTCGACTTCTATAAACATTTCATAACAAGTTTGTGAACGCTTAATATATCTTCCATCTACTGTTCATGAACAACTCTTGAAAATGGAGCCATTTAATGTTCATGAACTCAGAACCATGAAAGCAGACCATCGTGAGCTAGTGGACTGGTTTCAAAGGATACACCGAGGGTTTTGATGCCAAGCTAATTAATGGCAGGAGTTTTTGAGTGCACTAGCTGTACCTCAATGAAACATATGTATCTAGGGTCTGACAAAAGGTTAAACTTTCTAAATTCTAGAGGCATTTCAACTTCTTCTTCTCAATTTTTCTTGACGTTAAAAATATCATTAAAAATATCAACTTTCTCCTGCATTTTCTGTAACTTTCTGGAATCTAGGATACCAGGATTCCTACTTTCTCGTCCGCTGTATGTAGAACATCATGTCATATAATATTGTCATTGTAAACAATGTCCAAGACAGATGAAATATATACAATTGAAATAAAAAAAAACTAGTCAGTTGTGCTTAGCTGTGCTTATAGAGTGAACCGCGCTCATCTAATGTGTCAAACAACTGTCTATTTTATTCTAGCAAACTTGCACCCTCAAATGTTTCTAACCATCAAACATTGTTCACTGCTGCAGAACTAAATCATCAATCATTGTTTGGAATTTGAAAGCTGCATGCAGGCTAATTTTATTTCTGCGTTAACTTGTTTAGACTATATCCTTGTCCTCCTGAACCAAGTCGTGATGAACTTAGCTACAGCGCGGAGATTAAAACGTCGTCAGTCTACTTTGGTGGTAAGAATGTTGGTGTTGAATGAGTAGAAGTATGAGTTGAGCATATGAGTAGGATTATTACTTTGAAATCACTTCTGAAAACTATATATATTCTTGAGAATTTCGACATTGGAAAATTATGATGGGATTTCAATTGTTATCTGGTTTGACTCTTATCGAGAGATTTGTAGAACTATATTGCATGAGCCATTTGTATTCTATTATGATTCATTCTGCATGTCAATTTATATATGTATAATTGAAGACATAATAAACACGCCAAAACATAATAGAGCAAAATCTCTATTTAAGTAAATGTCTTACAATGGAATGACTAATGTTTTACAATTGGTGCTTCTTACAAAATGATCGCTCTTCAATGTCATTTATTGAACGTCTCTAAGTAAGTTCTAGCCTGCGTTACAGACCGCGATTATGAATATGCACAAAGCCACATAATCGATCAGTTTACCAATGTATGTACTGTCTTAGTTCAAATAAATAATATTTCCCTGCAAACTAAAGGCACCCATATATAAAAAAAACATGACTATTTTCACTCAGAACAATGATATAGTTAATGTTCATTATTGATATCACGTGTGACACTGCAGAAACATTCTTAATAGAATTCAAAATCAGATTTGTCTTGATTTTCATATCATCTACTTTTGTATTTATTTGGTATTATTTTTCAGACCTCCAGATTCTCTATAGAGTGGCCACATGCCTATACTTGCAATGCCCAAAATTGTAATTTCTATTAAATTGACCCCGTATATAGAGACTGCCTGCAAATAATGGTAAATTTATCTACCTCTTACTAGCTGGCTGTTATATACAGATAATCAGATACATACGATGATGCTTTAACATCTGCGATAATACCCCTTGATGCAGTCGTACTTAATTCATAGTGAAACTTACGTTGTTTTCTTGTGAAGGTCGTTATCGAAAACTTTCAAGAAAATTAAGTCAAACGCCTTGGATCCTTGATGGTGTCCGCCATGGCACTACTTCTGTCCAGGTATATATATTCATTAAATAATATAAAATATTAACTGCTTATCGCTTCTTCTACCATTTATATTCCCCTAAATCATATAGAACGTTGTCATTATAATATTTCCATTGATCCCGAAAGAGTAGGTGGTGGCCAAACCATTTATTATGTGTTCATTTTATGATCTCGATCTGTATGTGCTTCATCGAAACATTGATGCGTAAGTTATGTTTGGAGGCATGCTGGCGTTCGTTCCTCAGAAAATCTGATTTCTTCGTTTTCTATTGTGCATTTAACTGTATAATATAGAGCATTATAGATTCAGTGGACTGCTTCATTTATCTCCAACTTTTTCGACTTTTATTTCCAGGAACTAATTTGTGAACACATCCAAACAGCTACAGGGGCAGAAGGTTTGATTTATCTAATTATTATAAACCATATATTTGATTACTATGCTGTTACCCCTGGGTGACTTCCATTGCGCTTTGAGGGGGTTGTTCAAATAGGTTTCAGATCATGAAAAACATATCCAATATATATTTTGAGAATGACATACTACCCTGAAATCAGGAGAAATTAAATCTGTTAAAAATGGCCAACATTAAAAAAGTACAACCCCTGCCTTTAATTATCTAAACGTCCCCGTATACCAAAAGTATATCACATGGTTCAATCTTTGGAACAATAAAGCAGCACTGCAAAAATTGTTCCAAAGACCCCCCTCCTACATTTAAGCATCCCCACTGCAAAGGCTACGCCACGCTTGCTTTGCGGAGTCTACTATGTCTTTTATCCTTGTTTTTTAATGGACAATAATTTTAGAATCTCTTCTCTGCTTGAGCTAGTGGGTTTAATGACTGCTTCGTTAGTATATCACATGTCAATGCTCTAACACTTCTTTTATTGTCTTACAGAATTAAAGTTCATGTCATCAGGAAGAGAAGATGTTGATGTCCGCATGCTTGGAAATGGTAAGTGTGCAATTTTTTTTTCTTCTAAAAAGCAACAATCTATTGAACTTTATACCAGTTGAGGTCAATTCAAATTTACAGTAATATGAAGACTTTCTACTCTGTATGGTCTACGTTTCAAAATTTTATAGAACTTTGTGGGTATCAGATTATAGAAAAATTGCTATTCTATTCTTACATCTACAAGTTTGTAAAAAGTCTCACCAATTTGGCTAGAAAGTGAAAAAAATCCTATAAACAAATCAAATTAGATAAACATGGCACCAAAAATGTTTATCTGGAATCGAATAGCCATGCAAAACAAATAAGAATTGTGACAATAATTTTTCGATTTGGCTAGACTCTTATAAGCTGAGTTGTTTAATGTTTAAAGTACCATATCAGAAAAAGTGCTCCTTCGAAAGTCGGAACTCATGCCGAAATGACAAGAGAGATTATCTACTATGGAAAAATGAGTCTAGACTTCAAATAATCGTAACTTTTTTTGCGAAAAAGAAATTGTCCACTTTCCAGAGCAGATATGCATATATCTTTTGGACACCTTGTTGGCCATATATGACTGAAATTGAATGTAAATTGTAGAGTTTAGAAAGGTTTTATAGGACCTCGATGGAGTTTTTCTGTAAAAACAAGGTGTTGAGTACTTTAACAGCGGCAAAACACTTTGTATTCTCTTCACCGCGGATGATGATCAAAACGTTCAAAACTCATTGCTCTATTTTGGTTTATCTCCTGTGAATACAAAGCGTTTTGCCGCTGTTTACGCGTACTCAACACCTTGTTCCATGATATGCGTTTATCCAGTGATGTAACACCTTTTTGACAAAAGAAACTCCATCGAAGTTGAATCGAAGACCTCGAAGTCTAATAAAACCTCTCTAAACTCTACAATTCACGTTCAATTTCCCTAATTTCAGCTATTTATGGCCAACAAGGTGTCCCAAAGATTTTGGCATATCTGTTCTGGAAAGTGCATAATTTCTTTTTCTTGAGAACAAAGTTACTATTTTTTTAACTGTAAACTTTGTTATTTTTCAATAGTGGGCTCTCTTGTCATTTCGACATGAGTTCCGACTTTCGAAGGAGCGCTATTAAGAGTCAAATAAATCGAAAAATTATTGCCGCCATTCCTATTTATTTTGCACGGGCTATTCGTTTCCAGAAAAACATTTTTTGGTCTCATGTGCACTTTAACTTGCAAAATGATGTGTAAATTCAATCTGCATAAATTGCCACTGCTTGTGCAACATAACCTACTTCGTCGTAGCAGTATACAGGCCAATATGAGTCAAACGAAGGGTAAAACTTACCATTTGATTGACTTATTTCAATTATAGAATGGTCACATTTTCACGTGAATATTTATAGATGTTGTTTTCCATGTTCGCTATAGGTCGACCTTTTGCTGTTCAATTTATCAATCCACGAAAAGTTAATTTCACAACAGAGGAACTCACTGAGTTGGAGAAGAAAATTAATTCGTCTACGTCAGATGTTGAAGTTTTAAAATTACAAATTATTGACAAGTAAGGCAAATGATAGGTTTATACACTCGAATCGTTAACATAAATTATTGTTCCATACGATTCAAGGTAAATCATGGAGCCTGGGGGGTAACTCTTCAAGGATGGGGAGGTACGTGCCACTTTAGAAAAAGGTGACGCACCCAAAAAGTTCCAAAAATTCTGTTGAAGCTACAAAAAAATTCCAAAATTAAAAAATGCTACCCAAAATGTTCCAGCAGGTTGATTGATTTTAAGTAAATACGCAAAAATGAAGCAAATTTGATTTCAAATTCCTTGAAAAATTGAAAAATAGAATACTTAAAAGTTCCAAAATTTGAAATATCATACCCAAAAAGTTTTTCTCAGCTGGAATATGGACCCATAAAAAATGGCACGTCCCCGTATAGCCGTCATATGGGAGTTACCCCCCGGGTCATGGAGCCTGCAAGGTTTTCCTGCTGTATTTGGATTGTGAATTTTTTGCAGATCAATGTAATGGAACAATATTTCCAAACAGATTAAAAAATAATCCCATTACCATAATTTCGAGAAATCCCCATCAGGCTGGTTTAAAAAATCTCAAATTTGGAAATGTGGATGAAAAATGTGAAGAACAAAAGTTTAAAAATATTTTGGGAAGGGGACACGCATTGCCCCTCTTAATTAATACACAAACTCCATACAGAAACCGCTTTCCCCATTTCCAGAATTTTTCACAGCGTCATTGCTATAATTTGACTTTGGACGTGAGTGGTTGAAAATGATTTGAATCAAAATGGATCCTTTCACTCGGTGTGGCGATTGTGAATGTGCACCACCCACGATATAGTGTGCCTGTAGATTAGACTGTATACTGCAATACAATCAAAGTGCTTTCTTTATAAAGTGTCGATACTTTTTACAATGAGGAAAGTTTAATAATTTGATTGCTTCCCGTATGGTTTTCTTGTAGTCCAGTCAATATTTCAATACGATAATTCCCAATTGTGTATTCCATGTTTTCACATAATAATTATACAGTACTAACTTGAATCTTCTATTAAAATTTGTAGAGAGGAACTGACGATATTAAAAGAAGGTGCAGAAAGCAAAAAAAAATTATACAGGTAAAAGCAATTTATTTCAAAAACTTCTGCTTGACAGAAAGGGCAGTTGAGTCAAATATTTCAGTGAGTTTTTTAAAATTCTATTTTAATTGCATATGTTTCGTCTGAAAATGATGCAGAATTGTTCAGTATAATATTGGCCAATATTATTATATACGGAAATCATGTGTAATTCTATATGCGTCAAACCCGGGAGAGTACTTCCATATAGGCGCTATACGGGGATGTGCCATTTTATGGGTACCATTTTAACATGATCCTAACAATTTTAGGCTATCAAAATTTTAATTTCGGCTAGCGGCTGCGAAATTTCTGGTTTTCAGTGTTGAATCCAGCAAATTTCACATTTTGAGGTGCCCATATTGTAATGTTAGGTCCCCAGTCAGCATATAAACCATTTGCAGCAAGTTGTTGTATCATTTCCAACAAAACCTGCAATTTTGGGGTGCTAGTAAAATTCTCAAAATGGCACATCCCCGTGCAACTGTAATAGTGGATGTACCTTTCGGGCTTCAAACAAGAAAATAAGTTCTTGAAAATAATAAGAACAAATACACTTGCAAAATATATCTAAGAATGTTTTTTTTTTGTTTCAAGTAAATATTTGCTAAATAGCTTTTTTAATTTCGAATAAAAACATGTTCTTAATTGAAGACAATAGATATAAATCTAATAGACAATAGATAGACAATTTACTGTGTATAGCTTAACTACGATGTTGGCACTTTACGAAGGTACAAAATCACAACAAGATAATCCTACGAAGATTGTCCACAATCTTTTCAATTTCCGTGTTATTGAAAAAGTATGCATCTAGATAACTACCGAACCACTTCTGCTTGGACAATTTACCTTGGCTGGAGAACCTGATACGCAATACTTACACTATGTTTGCAAATATACACGAGACAAACAACACAATCACTCCCGCCATGACTGCTTCTTGTGTTGTGTTTCTGATCTGTGTACAACTCTTGACGTCACGCGCCTCATTTGCATAATCTGACCGCGTAAAAAGTGTCCCCAAAAATTTTGTGGAAATGCCGACTTTAGGCATCAAAAAAGGTAGGTTATAACTAATTGTTTGCAATAAAAATTATATCATCGGAATCAGGGTAAAAATCTCTACAGGAATATGTAAAAACCTCAAAACCCATTTTTTCATTTTATAGGCACTTTAAACACTGTGAGTCAATGTGGAGAATAATAATATTAAGAATGATTCCATGGATTGCATACTCTACCATACATCAGCCTTACAGACGCGTGCCATGATTCTAAGGGGTGCTTTACGGTATCAATTTGGAAGATTTTCGAAATTTCTGAACTTTTCCTATGTTTTATCATATCAATATGAAATTTTAGAGTCTCAATTCTCGACTGCTGTGAAATTTTACTGTCATATGCGATTTCTGAAAATGACACACCCGGATCTAAAAAATATCGGTTAGTCCCCCTCCCCCCAGATCGGTGCCGCGACCCTTTTCGTCAAATTCTAATCGGTCATCTTAGAAGAATATAAAAACGGTCGACTGTTGTATAATGTGTATAGCACAATAAATTCATAGAAATTGTTGCTCAAAACAAGTGAAGCGATAAATATGCTTGCATTAGTTTTCATTGTTCATGTAATTCTTTTTGCTTCATATATTTCTATATTATTGATTGCTTGTTTTATTTTACACATATTAGTGCCACAATTCTTGTCCGAGATGGTGCTGTAAATGACGAAACAATAAAGCCTCTAAATCTCACGGAGGTACGTGTATGCCCTTTTCAGTAAATGCTTTACTAAGTGTACTATCTATTCAACGTTATTTGTATTCTGCTTGTCTGATCTAACTAAGAGGTGTATTAAACTTCTCATATCCTAGAGTTAACTCAACTCCAGCTTTGCATGGACGGGCATGACTCTTTGGAAAAAGTGAAGTACCCAAAAAGTTCCAAAAACTTGAAAATGCTACCCAAAACTTCCAAACATCTAAAAACCATTTTTTAATATGCTAAGTATTTTTCAGAGTTTATATAAAATTGTTCAAATTTCGAAGTTCTTCAAACTCAATTTTTTTTTTCAAAATTCTCTAGAAAATCAGTAAAGAAAACCCTAATAATTCCAAAATCTGAAATTTCCTACCCAAAAAGTAGTTCTAAGCTGGAATTTTTAAACAAAAAGTGGCACGTCCCCTAATAGTCGTAGTAATGGAGGTATCATGAGACACGGTTTCAACTGCCAAGAAATGTTGCATGAAAATGTTGCATCTTTCCAATTTCCATTTCTTCAATGAGCTTGTTTTCTTTATGTTGAATATGATGTGCTAGCTGTTAAATCTTCTGAAATTTGACCTCATAACTAAATTCCTTTGAGATTGAATTGGAAAAATCGGTTGCATGGTGACCGGTCCTGCGACCGATGACCGATGAAATATTCGATCCAGGTTACAGATTAACCATTGCCCATTTTTCATTTATATCTCATAGTTTACAAATTTTATCTATATTTTGTATATAGGAACTCATTCTCGACCAAAGAACACCATTGCGTGTCCTTCACAGGTAATTACATCATTGGTATTTCAAACACCCCCTTCATCTATGAACAATCACTATCAATATTATCTACCATCACCAACTTCAAATTTCAGTTCTTTTCGTATACCATCTTGTCAACCTTTAACAAAATCCACACCAGTCGTTTAACAATACTACAGTATTATCATGTAATCAAGACAAAGGAATTTCGACTAATCATATTAATCAGCAAAGTGCCTCACAATCCAATCGTCAATCAAATTCAAATACAAATATTACATCAGGTAATTACTCTTTTTTAGATGAAGACCTTTTGTGTCTGAGAACCATGATATACCAGGCACATCAATCATCCATAAATAATAACAATATTTTAATTTAAATTATCCTTCAACGCATTTACAGCAGTCTGTTACAAACAATATGCCATCACTTAATCAAAGCAATATTAGCTCTAACAACCCATCAAAGCCAAATCCTACTTCAAATTACTCTTTTTTTTAGACCGATGGGTGCCTCAAGTGACCCTAAACGAGGCAATGCTATCTCAGATAGAGATTCAAATCCTAAATCTGTAACATTCACGATAACGAACTCTTTACAATATCAACAAAAGAACTGCCAAACATAAAATGTTATTATTTCAATGCCCGTTCTTTGATGAACAAATTACCCATTTTTCATTCACTTTTACAATCTATATGATTTAATATATATTGTTGTGGATCTTAATCCAGCAAATGAAAAGGAGATCATTGTGAACAATATCAATAATAAGCTAACCAGAATTGGACGGAAGTCGTCCCCACCAAAGCGAATTGGTTTCAATAGTATAGTTTCTTAGAATTATTTAGATATGTTAGAAATGTAACTGCCTAACGAATGTGCTCATATAGCAAAGTTTGTGTTGATAATTGTGTTAAGGACAGTATATAGTCGTTCAAGATTCAAATGGTTTTGATTAGATTTATATGACATGAACGACTCTGATGTTTTTTATGGATTTAGGAGCGTAGCTCACAACATTATTTGAATGCTGACTATACTGATGTATATTACTGTATTGAGGTTTATTAAGCCCCTTTGATGGTTTGATTGATGTATAATCGTACGTACTACAAATTGTGAGTTGTGTTCTGATTGAACAACACAATATTAACGTTTAACATTGTACAATTTCATTGAGCTTGAATTGATTTGTTGAAATAATTTGCTAATATGCCGCCCATAATCCAAAGAAATGTAAAACAACTGAAACTAGAAGAGTTGAAAGCAGCATGTATTGAACTTGGTATATCTGATGCTGGTACATAGGCAAAACTAATTAAACGCACAGAAGAAGCCCACCCTTCTGATGAAGGTGATAATGATGAAACTGATACGATTAAAGTCAGTAATGAAGTAGCTATAAGCTCTGAAACGTTGTCGATGATGCAAATGATGATGCAACAGCAACGAGAAAGTGCCAGACGTGAAAAGAGATTGCAGGAAGAAAGTGCTAGATGTGAAGAGAGACTGTTAAAAGCAATTAGTGAACTGTCACCTGGTAATGCGTTATCGGAGGGACAACGATCATCTAGCCCTTTCAGCCTAGACAGTACTGTCGGGAAGATCCCAAATTAATCATCGATCGTTTCAATTGGCTCTTTGATGATCTTATGAAGAAGATAGAAAAGGTTAGTTTTGGCTTGGAAAGCAAAGGGAATCACGTGGCATTAAAAGAAGGGATAATGGCGTTGGAACGATCCGAGTAGAAAATAAACGGTTTAATTGGCGATAAACGGATATATTTGGATGACATTGAGATAAAAAGTATCATTGATAAACAGGCTAACTTGAGTGAAATTGTGTTTGAAAAAAGGAACGAAGTGCCAAAAATATGCCCCAAAAAAGGAGAAGAGAATAGAGCAGGTAGTCTACCAAATGATGTTTTAGCCCCTGAATTCCACGGAGACATTAATCATTTCCCGTATTGGTGGGAATGATTTGATGCGGTGGTGCATAGTAACCCAAAGGTGTCCCTCTTATTTAAGAATCGGTATCTTCGACAATCATTGAATGGTAGTGCTTCTAGATGTCTAGATGGATTTTCTTCGTCAGTTGAAACATATCATGCTTCACTGAAATATGTAAAAGCACATTATAGGCAGCCTAGGCAGATTGTCAGGTCTATAGTAAAGTCCATTATTGATGTTCAACAATTATCAACCAGCTCTGATTCCAAGCAATTGAGGACGAACTTTGATTTAATTTCACGGAAAATGCATTTATTGGAATCCTACGCATACATGATTGACAACCCGTTACAAGCATTAATAATTCCTATACCAGAATCAAAGTTACCAGCTGATTTGTAGTCAAGAGTGGGGAAAAGAAATAATTACAAAGTATGAAGAGAAAGAATACCCAACTTGGAAAAGATTTTGTGATTGGTTTTCAAGAGAAGTACGGTCAAGAGAAACGGTTGACTGGAACAAAAACAAAGCCGTGAAATTAATCAAGAGTTATTAGACAACCTGACGATCAGAAAGATGTAAAGGTACATTCTGCCCAAACACTTACAACAGAAACCAGCCGAAATAGATGAAGTGCAAGATCTAAATGTATTCATTGCGAGATGACTAATCATGACTTGGAAAATTGTTTTCAATTTGCGAAATTAGATATAAAGGACAAATGGTGTTTACTAAAGCAAAAGGACTGTGTTATACTTATGTTTAACTCCAGTGATGAATTGAGCATAGTATTTACATCTATCGAACTTTGGTCGGATTCTGAAATTGCATTAAATTGGTTAAAAAAGCCAAGTACACATTGGAAAACATTTGTGGCCAACCGTGTACAAGAAGTTCATGATTTAGTTGGTAACAAGCACTGGCATCATGAGAAGAGTTGCGATAACCCTGCTGACTGTCTATCACGTACGTGACATGGAAGTATCAAGTTTAAAGAACAATAAATTGTACTGACACGGCCCTGAATGGCTTCAGTTATAAAAGGAACATCGGCCGTGCTCTGTGATGGAAACTAATTTAAATTTACCAGACGTTGAAATTGAAGCAAAAACAAAATGTCATATAGGTGTATCATTCGTAGAATCTGAGCATTTATTTAACAAGTTTGAGCGTTATGATAAATTGGTTCGCATTATTGGTCATATCCTGAAAATGGAGGAAGATGGTCCCAAGAACTATTGATGGAAAATTAACTATTGAAGATCTATATGTAAGTGAATTATATTTACTGCGGTGTGTCCAAAAGGCTCATTTTCCTACCGAATACAAACTATTGCAAGATGGTAAACAGTTAAATTGGCGACAGGGCTTTAATGTGTCTCGATTCTATGTTTTGTGAAAATAAGAAATTGATGGTTGTTAGGGGTCGATTGAGAAATTCTCTTCTTCCAGAGGAAATCAAACATCAGATTGTTTTACCTAGTAACAATATCGTCGTTGACAAACTCATTATGATGTATCATCTTAAAGGATATCATTCACCTATTGAGACTACTTTGTGTAATATTCGGACCAAGTTTTGGATTTTACATGGCAGAAGGCAGGTGATCAAAACCATCCATCAATGTCTAATATGTAAACATTCAAGTACATCATCTTTGGAGCAGAAAATGGGAGATTTTTACCAACACTAAGAGTTCAGCCGGCTCCTGCATTTTCGAAAGTTTGTTTGGACTTTACAGGCCCATTATACATACGAACTGGGACAGTTGTTACTGCATGTTACATTTGCATATTCACCTGTGCTCTCAGCCGGATGATCCATTTAGAATTAACAAAGAATATGGAACCAGAGGAATTTCTTGCAGCCTTCCATCAGATGACAAATAGGAGAGAACTATGTGATGTAGCAGCTAGTGACAATGCAAAAACCTTTCAAAAGGCAGCCCGTGTGGATAGTAACATGAAATTTGAAGCAAATCTCTGGAAAAACCTTAACTCCACGTTGATTGAACGATTTTGTTTGAGTCACGGTATCAAATGGGAATTTATTACTGAACGTAGCCCCTTTCGTGACGGATTTTGGGAACAGTTGAATCGGTCGCTAAAGACACCTCTGAAAAAAGTTCTTTCTAAAGCTCTATTGAACTATTGTGAAATGTATACTGTTTTGACCGATATTGAATCAGCAGTGAATCAGAGGCCATTGACGTATCAAGGTACCGATCGTAAAGATGTTTTGCCAACTACCCCTGCTCATTTGGCTTTGGGACGATCTCTTGGGACCCTTCCCGAACATGTTAATAAAGATGTTACTCTTTCAAAGAAATTCAGGTATTTGCAGACGCTACTTACTCACTTTTGGAAAAGATGGTCTCCAGAATAGCAGAGTTTAGCAGGTTTGTTGAATAGCAAAGGGTAACACACGGTGCTCTACTTGGCCTATGGGTCGTATATAACGTCTCTATCTTATATTTTCCGTGCAGTTTATATTTACCATTCACCTTTATCGTCATCCTCGATTATTTAAACGCAGTCCCTTTGCTCAGTGATCGACCGGTGCTGTTTATCTACAAACTTACCATTTTTCATTGCATTCGATTTTGATTTTAATATGATTGATTGGTCAGTTCCTGCATCATATGGAGGTAGAATTCATGATGAATGTGTTAATGCAGTTGTTAGAAACAATCTAACAAAAGTTATTGATGAACCTACTAGGTCAGAAAATATCCTAGATTTAATACTATGTTCTAATCTTTAGAAGATGTGCGAAGTCCAACGTCAGTTCACCTTTTTGTATCAGCTGTGATCACAATGGAATTGAATTTACAATCCTTACCCCTATGACGTCACAAAATCTTACATCAGAATCCTATACAAAGAAATTACACTTTTGCAAAGCAGATTGTGAATGCATCCGTCTTTATTTATCTTCGATTGCTTGACAGGCTCTTTTCGTAGTTGTGAGGACCATGTAAAATCTGTATGGACAAAATTTTCTAATATTTTGGACAATTGCATCTCAAATTATGTACCTATATCACTTTTGAACAGAATGAAAGCTAAATGCCCGAAATCTATCCTTTCTCTTTCATTAAAAAAACAGTTTTGTATCGTCAGAGTAAAACTTCAACAACTGCTAAAGCAGAATTTAAATCAACTTCTCGTCAATACGAAAGGCTGGTCAAAGAGCCACTAATAGACAATAATTCCCTTTCAAAGTTTTATTCTTTTGTTAACAACAAACTACAAATGAAGCCATCCATACCCCCATTGAAGAAGGATGACGACAATTTTACTTCAAATGATTTTACAAAAGCTACTCTATTTAATAACTTCATTGCAAGTGTTTACACGAAAGTCATAATGATTTCCCTTCATTTCCAAGTATAGCCAGTGATGACATCTCGTTTTGTTTTACAGAGTTTTCATTTGATAGAGTTTACGATGCCCTTAATTAAAGACTTTCCTACATCATCATCTAGTTCCTTTAGCTTATTTATATGAACTTTCTTGAAAACTGGCATACTACCAACAATTTGGAAACTTGCAATAATTAATCCAATATTTAAGAAAGGTAGCGCCAACTACTGACCGATTTCCCTTACTTGCATTATGTGTAAAGTAATGGAATCAATTATTGTTAAAGCATGGTGTCGTATTTATTTAAGTTCAATTTAATTCAAAAAACAATACGGCTTTCTTGCCAAAAGGTCAACAACTACTTAATTGATAGTAGCAGCCAATGGTGTGAGTCTATAAATAAACGACAAAAACTCGATAGTGTATATATCGACTCCAGTAAAGCTTTCAATACTGTATGTCATTCAAAGCTATTATTAATACTACAAAGCTATGGAATTTGTTTTGAAATGTTCACTTGAGTACCGTCGTTTTTATCTAATCGTACTCAGACTGTGTACGTTGGCAATTTATTATCTGACACTCTTCCTGTTACTAGTAGAGTTCCAATTTTATTTATTGTCTACATTAATGATATAGTTTGCTGTTTACATTATGGATGTGACGTTAAATTGTTTGCTGACGATGCAAAGTTTTATTATGGGAGGAAAGATAGCGATGCAGTGCCCCTCATAAAAACATTATAAACAACTTTACACCATGGGCTGAAAAATGGCAGCTAAGAATTGCTTTTAACAAGTGCAGCGTGCTATCTGTCGGCAACCTAAAATTACCAGCAATATATATTCCTTATGCAACAATGAACTGCAACAGTGCAACAAGTGTCACAAATCGAAGATCTTGGTATTATACTTACATCGGATCTCAAGTCATTTGCACATTGTTCAAAAATAACATCAAAAGCATATTGTCGTTGTTACTTAATATTTAAATGTTTTATTTCAAAAATTCTATATTTGCTTATTTTGCCTTTAAAACGTATGCCCTTATTCATGGATTCATCGAGTCCGGTTCGGAGCCCGCATTTGGCTAATGACGTCAAATTACTTAAAAGTGTACAAAGGTCATTTACCCGGAGAGTTTGCGGACTTGCAGACATTAGTAATGTGGACTATGCAGATCGATTAAATAAATTAGACATAGAATCGCTAGAAGTTCGACGTATTAAAGCTGATCTTTCCCTTATTTACAAAATTATATAATGCTGCATGTAAAGCAAACTATAATTTTGCATGCTTAAATTTGTATTAATTTTTATTAACATTAGTTGTAACTAGGCTACATTTTAGTGAGAGATCATATTATGTGACTCTCCTTTGTTTTGCCTGTTAATTTTGACAAAATAAATGAAATGAAAAATGAAATGAAATGTACGATATTGTGGCTGACTTTTTATATTGGTTTACACTTTTACAGACGACCAAATGCTATCCGCTCCAGAGCTATATATTCCATGGTTGCCAGTGATGTAAATGATAATCAATTTACATTGCAACTAACGACACAAGCTGGAACGTATCCTTCAAAACTCAATCAAATGGTTTTATTATTTTTATTATTATCCATTTTCTTCTTTTGCGGGACATTTCCTGCCGTATAGTAATCTCTTCGCATTTCTGAGTTACTGAATTATTATACCAAATCCTTTGTCTGCCTCAGATATCTATTTGGATGCAGTCTAGGAGGGTTTTCCGTGTTTGTTATTTGTATTCCTCAATAAGTCAACATCCAACGGCATCTCTCCAAAATTATACAGCCATTTTTGTATCGATTGTTGGCGTTTTTAAGACATATTTTCCTCCCTTCCCTATATATAAAATAAAGATATAAACTTCCCTATATATAGAGTATTCAACAAAATATTTCTTATGAACTGAGCGTGTTCCCTAACGGTTTTAAGATCTTGATTATACAACGATTAATGTGGGCAAAGTAACATGTGCGTTAACTTTATAACTGCACGACCGGCGTGTTTTGTTTTTATTTATCTTCTTATCCTTCGAGTTAGTATTTATCCCTCCTTTAAGCTTATTATCCGATGTTATCCGTTTAATATTTGAATTAAAAACTCCAATTGCTCAAATATATCATGTTGTCTTTTCTAATATGTGACAAGTTTATCTGTCTAACATTGTGTATAATGTTCAACATTTTTATGCATGCGAAGTTTGTTTTTTTGATAACCTTTAACTTGTGAGGCCTTAGATACATCAAAGAGTTTGTTCATGGTGATTTTGGTCGAACAAAACCATCGATCGGTGATCTTATTTCCAAAGATGTTGATATAATTGCATTGGACGTTGAAGTAAGTCAATTGTTTTGAGACATCTATATAATTTTTAATAAAAGGAGTCAAAGACTATATACATTCATTGCTTTCATACATTCATAATTTAATAGTCAAATGCATAATTCACAGAATGTTCACAGAATTTTCAAAGAATTTGCAGTCATGGACTCCTTCCCGGCTTTTATTATATTTAGCTCCGTCATATGACATTGAGCACTAATGTTTGCCATTAGATGATAGCTAGTATATATTATATACGCTGTTTTAATATAATAACAGTGCTAAAAGTATTCCAGCTGTATCTATAAACACCATGTTTGAAAGATCGTTCCGATTCTAGTTTGTTATTGTCTGTCCTCGTATATGTTTTATACCGAATTAAATTGATATTTAACGTCGATTTAATGTTATTTACAGTCGTTGTATGTTGTAAGGCCCTAACTGTAACTTAGATCATATTTAAGTCAACATTCAAGCTTTTCCCAAGGCTTTTCCAGCTTTTTCTGTTATCAAAAGTTAATGATATTTTATATTTATTGCGAAGAACAAATTAAAAAAACTAAATAGAAATGATAATGCCACCCCGGGATGCCGCAAAAATATATTTCGTTGACCATATAAAATACTGCTTTTAAATGTCAGCCTTCATTTTTCTTACTTTTGATAGCAAATTTTCAGGCTATGTGTCTTGTCGTTTCCATGTATGAAGAAACGTGTTGTAAGTAAATATGCTATTGTTTTATTAATAGTCTATGTTGTTATCTTTACAGGGAGTTGAACTTGAATGGCCGCCATTTGCAAATGTTCCTTGTTGAAAGTTTATACGCTGGTTGTTGACGTGGATTGTGGATGATTCGTTATCGGTGATTCAATTTAAAATCGAAAAGATTTTGTCAACTGATGTCGGACGGGATTTCAGAGCAACTGACAAGTAGAATCTCTATCACTAAGAATCATATTCGTGATCTTAAGAAAGTGTCAACATTTTAAACTTTTGAAAAAAGGAAACGATGTTTGTCTTGTTGACTAGTACTCCATTGCTTTCGATCTATTGTGGTATTTATGGCTTCTTTGGAAAGCTTTGGAAAGCGGATGAGCTTGCAAAGTTCAAGTTGGCGTGTGAAAAAGTGTTTCTCATAGAACTAATTGTTTGGTCTTAACTAGCTATCATAATTAAGAAATTAATTGATATTAACACTAACTTAAAATTGTTTTGAACTATTTATTGTAAAGCGGCACTTGTTCCGCAGTATAAATTTTGAAATCGAATTCCCTCTTTTCCGCAAGACACTAATCAATAGTACGAATTGTTATAGATCTTTCGGTATACTTCTGTACATTCTACTAATTGCATCTACTAATTTCTATGTAATGTATTTTGAAAAAAATGTATTTTGAGGATATTTTAAGACTGTCGTATATCATTTCACAAGAACTTCTACAATGGCGTTTCGCCGTTTTGTATGCAGTTTATAACATCAAAATCTTGAACGAATCTTGAATCTTTCGTATTCAGCCAGGTATTCTGTAGGTATTCTGTCGCTTATTGAAATTGTAAATAAAACGAAGCTGCAGGAGTATTCATTTGTAGCCTGGGGTACAGGAAGTGTCTTTCGGATCAATGATCATTGGTCAATTTTCTTTCCTGAAAATCATTATTCAGAACTTAGTAATATTGGTAACCTGGTAACTAAATGAATTCTAGGAAATTGTATTAGTTCCATGGAAAAAGTCACTCTGCGGATCACAAATTTTGAAAGATGGATTAAATTTAGAACAATTAAAGGACGATGAATATTGAAACTATGTTCCACTGTTCCAACTTATACTAGTCCTCAAAATTCAATAACTGCGTGTGGTCATGTGCATGTCTAAATGCGATCAATTTATATTATTTATTATTAACAGTTTATACAGTTCATTGAAAGAGTATAAGAATGGTTTATATTAGAACTCATGAAAACTGCAACAAGTTTGATCTTTGGTCTATACGAGCGTTGATCAGATTAAATAGCACATAGGCCCTTGTACTAAATATAATCAGGTTCAATCGGCCTAAAGTACACTGCAAACACTGGAATAGTAATCACGCTTTTATTCTATAGCAAAAAGTTTATTGGATCTATAAGTGTTAGCATGCTATGTTTACAATAGTTTTGATAAAATTGTAGCAAATCTGTATGGTTTATGTAGAACGTCGCAGATGTTTTCGTGTGTATTAATTTCATGCCAAAAGTTCAGGCCAAAATTATGTCTCATTTTGTAAACTTTCCACAAAGAATTTCTCACTTATGAATGGCTTGTCTTTTGACTGTTGACTGAAGCTTCGACATTCTATTGTTCCATCCGCGTGTTTGAAATGATTTGATTGGTTGAATAATAGTCGAAAATTTGCACGACAACAAACACCGGCTGTCGCTGTTTCATTGTGAGGTTTGCAAGATGGCCGATGATACTCGCTGATTTTACTCGTTGAAAGAATTTGCTCTTTGTTCAATTTATTTCTACAATTATTGTTGTTATTGATTTATATTTACAGTCAATTAATAATGTTTAACATTATATGATTGTTGTGTGATAGTGGAAAGGACTATTTTCTCGTGGAATGACTCGATTTTCAGTAACTCAATCGTCTGTAACTTCCCCTCTTGTCGAGCATCGCAGCACACGAAAAAGACGAACCGAGCGAAGAAAATCTTGGTCAAAAGAAAAGCGCAGAGCTGTTATAAAAAATACTGGGAATCATACTGAAACGATTAATCCTGGTGTTTTATTACTAGAACAAATATTTCTACCTGACAAGGTCGTCAAAGATCCAAATTTTGATGTTAAGAAAAGCGCCACTTGTGACATGGAGAAGGTGCTTTTGAGAGAACCGTCTGTTTGTTCGAACTTTGCTTGCGACGTAAAGAAAACGCCTTTGCTTCGCGATAAACATGTTGGAAATGCATTCCGTTCAATAACAAGTGAAAAGAAACCTATTACAAATTTTACTGACGTATCTTCGTTCAGTAATGGAGATTGTTTTAACGAAGGACATCATTTGGAAAAACATTTTATTGCAAACGGGAAAATGGATGTTGGCGATGGCGTCAAATTTATTGAAAGAAGAGAATGCAATGATAAAGAACAAAACTTACGATTATTGTCTAACAGTGAAAACTCATCTGAAGAAAGTTCTCAAACATCTGATGGCAAAGAATTTCATAATATTAATGATATTGTCAATACAGAAACGAATTCAGCGAAGGGAAATCAACTGCTAGAATTTGGAAATGGTAAAAATTCTTATACTGATCGCGATAATATCAAAATAAAAACAAATAAAGACTTTTCATGGACTAGAAAACAAAGACAACGTGATAGTCAAATTTCAAGTCCAGATTTAGAAAATGGGTTGTTACCAAAACATTACGAAAAAGCTCGTTTAAGTACTACAAATATTGTTTCAAATAAACGATGTCGACGACCACCACAATCTTATTCACCTTCAAATCAGCACACAACTGTAAAGAATTGTACTATTACAAAACGAAAACATTTATTTAAAGACATGGACGATGAAGTTAATATTGAATTTTCAAATAATTTAAAGACGAAAGAGAAAAATATTTCTATTTTACCAAACGAACGCGTTAGTAAATTGAAATTGGATTTTAAAAACGTAAAGACTACACCTAAAAGATCATTAGTAAAACCTAGACATGAAAACAGCGATGGTTTAGTGGATAAAAAAAACGTTGACAAACAATTAAAATTGAAAGAAAAGACGCAAAAAATTGTTTATGTGTTAGGACTTCGACAGTCCAGCAATGGCGAACGACAATTTCTTGTTCAATTTGAAAATGGTACCAGTAACTGGTTAGATAATGAAAAAGCTTACGAGCAATTAAACATCAACTTACCAGTGGTTGGTAAATATTTTAATCGTAATGAACAAGATATATCAATATTACAACGTTTAACATCACAGTGGCATTGCCAAAATACCAAAATATTTGGCTGTAATAATGATGTTATTCAAACGTCTGGTTTATCTTCGAAAAATGTCACGATATGCGATGAAGAATTAAACACACAACGTAATCCTACACCGTCAACTAAGCCTTATCAAACTGATAAAGAGAATGATGAAATTGCTTCACTAAAAACGAAAGAATTACAAATTACAAATTGTGATAATTATATTCACATTACTATACGTCATATTGATAGAAGAGCTAAACGTATCAATCCAAATACATGTCGTGAATTAATTGAACGTTTAGAATGTTATGCTAATGATAATGACATTACTTCTGTTGTGGTTAGTGGTTGTGAAGATTATTTTTGTTCACCAAAAGATCTTGAGAATATTCTCAAAAGTAAATCAAATCTTATCTCAACAATGCAAAATTATGATGAAAGTATCGATGTTTTAAGGTGAGTGTTCAATATTCATTTGTACAATTCCATTCTAAGAAAATATTTATTGATGTCACAGTTGTAATATTTAATAGTCTGTTCCCTGTTGGAATTTGTAGAAGAATGTTTAGTAATTGGTATGTTCAATGCAGCCTAGTTAATTTCTTTGCATATTTGTAAATGTTTCATTTTTAATAATTGCCTACACATATGACACCCCAGTGTCACTGTGTCTAACAAATGTTTCTGGAATCCTAGAATTTTCTTCTTCTGAAATTTTTGTTGATGTTTGGCCTATCAATACAATTTCACATTTTTTAATTGTTTCATTTATAATAATTGCCTACACATTTTATACCAGTGTCTGACAAAAGTTTTCAGGAATCCTAGAACATTCTAAACTTTCTTGTGAATTTTTTGTTGAGGTTTGGCCTATAAATAGAAAACTTTTCTTGAATTTTTGCTAGCCTTATGAGATATAGGATCCCAGGATCCTATATTTTTCGAATCAATTCTTAATGGATTTAGCCTATCCTAAATATTTTTATATAAGGCCACTTTTATGTGTTTGAAACTCTTGTGAGTATCTCTCAACTGTTCCGAGTGTAGTAAATATAATTATAAACATTTGCAAGCATATTGTAACCCTTTTTCTATAATATAGCAAATTTCAAAATCAAGTTTTTTTATTTGTCAATTTTTGCATTACCCAGTTATGAATGAAAATCCAACTTCAATTCAATGTTTTACTTGCAAATTTCATTGATATTATTCTTAGATATTTTCTATTCTTCTTCGGCGTTAAGCCCTTTAAATTAATAAATTTCAAAGTTTGATTGTAGAACTATGATTGATCATGATGTCATATTGTAGAAAAAATTAATGCTTTATAATGGCTTGTCTTATTAGCCATTACTTTATGCTACTCAAATGTAACCAACCTATAGTACCATTAATCGATTAATTTATTCAATAATTTATTTATTTATTAGTTATTTAAATTAATATATTGATTAATGCACTCATTGAGCAATGTAATCATTGATACAATTGAGCTCAACAAAATAAATGTTATTATTGTTTGTATTCTGTTTCAAAGTATACAGAAATCCCTGTCAACTATTTGTACCAGGATATGAACAACTTGACATAATTTTAATATATGTGTAAATTGTTTTGTCATTTTAGATATTTGATTCAAACAATTAAACTTTTTCCAAAACCAATTCTTGCTACTGTCAAACGTCCTGGCCATGGTTTAGCTTCATTGGTTCTATCAATGTTCGACTTAGTTTTTGATGAGGTAGGAGTTTATTTTGAAACCAGATAACCAATATGCATATTTAACATATTTAGAACAAGTAATGGGTTACCCGTGTTGCTTGCTGGGTAATCTGAAAAAGATTGCCAGTTTTACTTTATTCTCAAGAATATACACCCAGCAGCAATTCAACTAAACGGTGTGGCAAGATTTAAATTAGAAGATCACAATACAATGATAGAGTTTCAGCGCCAGTGATGCATAGCCGTGGTTATGAAAATAGTATGTGGAAACCCCTTGTTTTTGTTAGTATGTGATCCAGAACCCTCAACAGAAAGCTATGGAAAAGATTTGTTTGTTTTGTTAAGAAAAAAGATCAAATGGAAATAGAAACAACTTCGGCCATAACCTGGTTTAATAATCAGCAGTTATAGTGAATACAATTTTCTAAAAAATATTTGTAGAAAATGATGAATTGATTGATTAGCGGAACATACCTTCTCGGAGACTCTCTTTTATAGATTAAAATTAAAAAGGCTACTGTTTATTAGTACCGGTACTGTTATTTATTAGTACAAGGTTACAAGAACAATTTGAACTAGCTCAATTAAACAAAGCACCATATGAATTATGAGGCCTAACAGCATTAGAAGTAGGGATGTATGTATGTCTAGATGGCGTTTTATTTTCTGACAATCTGGCAAATGGTATAGCCTTTCCGAATTCAAGAACAATGCCATCTGCGATGTGTATAATGTTATTTTCCATTGCCTACATTGCTGTAGATTAATTCCAATAAATAAATAAATAAATACAGACAAAAAAATATTGATATAGCTATTCACTATCTTATATAAACTAGCCTACATATTGAATATTTGATATTTAGAATGGAAAAGAACAAAAAAAGGATCAAAAAGAAATTACGAATTTACCTTGCTTGTTTCCCAAACTTATGGGTTTGACAAGCCGAAGTGAAAGCAAATTGATGGGTGAAAACACAAAAACATATTTGCAGAAGCAAGTTGATCTTGTCAAAGATACATTTAAAGGAACATTATTTTCTAGTAATCTAGACTCAACATTGGAACAATTACAATCAAATTTATTGCTATCACCTGAGAGATATGGACGTGGAAATCGATTTATTGAGAAATCTAATCGTTCAATGTTGAATACAGAATTTGATGAAAGTCCGGAAATAAGTTCTTTACAATTAGAAATTGAAAAAGAAAAAGAATTATCAAGATTATGTATGGGTGAATTATCAACATTTTGGAAAGATTTAATAGTCAGTAGTAATAGTTGATATTATTTTTATACTTCTGTTGTGTTCCCACATACTATCTATATGCACCTTTCATTCATCAATTCACATTTAATGTTCTATAAAACTCTCCCTCTCTTTAGGTGTTAAAAATTAATCGTTTTTATTGTAGAAATCTTGAAATACATATAAAAACAACTTGTATATAGTGTGAAGATTAAAGATAATTTATATACATATATATATTACATATATTTAGGTCATACCAAATTTTGTAGTTTTTCAGTTATATTTGTTGATATGTGTGATATTTTTGTGCTATGATATATATATATAATTGTTTATTTAGTATAAGAAATATTCTATAAGTTTAGTTCATCTGAATTCTCCTTCGATTTTACACTATTGCTGATTAAATAAGGTCATGGATAATACTGTATAATAACCCCAAATTAGTTTTCTACATGCTGAATCCTCGTCCGAGCCAAGGAAGCTGTAGTACATTTATTGCAGTGGTCCCATGTGAGTATATCTCTATGTTCTGACATCCAACTGAAAGTTCAAAAATTCTATGTAATCTTCCTTCAAGAATCGGAAATGAAACTGATGTAAAGTGTACAGTGAATGGCTGCTAGCGCTGTGTTAAGTGTGTTTACAAGTCCCAAATCATAATGTATAATATATAATCACTTTTTTCAAAAAAAATTATATTTATGCCCTGAGTCCCTCTAATTATGCTGACCTGTCAAAAGCGACCGAATTGACATGAACCTCATTTGGACGAAGAGGCGAATCTATGAGGACAACAATTTCGCGATTTTCCAAGCTGTTTAACGTCCAACGACAAACATGTTTGGTTTGGTTTATTAGGCCTATCGTTCAAAATGTATCTGGTTGCATTGAATGTGTCAACGTAGACTGATAAATATCCGCATCTAAACCATTATTATTGGACATTGTGTTTCACGTTGCTCTTTACTATGGATCCACTTGCAATGGACCAAGACTATTGGATTGAAGGTGACAGCGATTTAAGTGTGAGTTCCAACAGGTAAATATGCTGCTATGCACGTTAGCATTTTAATCATCAGTTCAGTTTAGTCTATCAAATATCTGCAAAAAGTAAATTTAAAACAAGCATTGCACAGCTTTTTTTAGCTGTCCATTTAATTGATTTGTTGAAAATATGAGATAATATTATATACGAAGTGTCTATTTGATATAATATCTATGCATAAAAACAATTTGAAATGACCATCAAAAGTAGTATCTTTTTTCGCCAGGCACGTTTTATAGGAATATTATTCAAAAGAACCAATTATTAATAAATAAATAATAATGATTATTAACAGAATTTCAATTGAGTGCACAGCTGACTTTGCATGCTCAATAAACTTCTGTAGCTTTAGCCAAACCGCAAAAGCTACGGCTACCGTAGCCTTACCCTCGCCAGGGTTTAAAGAAAGGATGTGGATAGACCTACAGTCCCGGTAACCGGGTCTTTGGTTGAAAAAAGCAAAAGAATCCAGGTAATCAATACCCATGTGTTGAGTTTTGTATGAGATTGTATTTTTTAGATGTTGACTCTATAAAGGTTGACATGGAAAGAGGGCGATTACATATTATAGTGATTATTTACATGCAGAGAAAAACTGTTACAAACAGAAGTTACAATATATATAAACCATTACACATGTGCAGAGTCGCTTCTAATGAACAGAGTATGGCGTTCTTCGTAAATCAAAATAAAACTTTCAATTTCATAAACTTTCAAGTTATAATTGAGCTATTTTATAAGTTATTAAAAGATTTCAAATTCATTTGATAATTAATTTATTGCAAATATGATACCTTATGAAAACGATTCAACATTTGTGGAAGTAAATGCTTAATTTGAGCAAAAGAAATTATTCAAATCGACATCGCGTTTATCACATTGACCGACAGAAACATTCAAGACATTCAACAAGTTAAAAATCAAATATCATATTTTTAAAATGAAATTATTTTAATATTGCCTAAACACCATGGATCAACCATTTGTATTTGTTTTCTGTCGACAAAATCAGCAACAATATAGTTTCACGATCATGATAGCCTAGCCAACGAAAGCATTATGAAAGGCAGCACTTCACTGTTTCCACTCCATTCCACAAACAAGAAGATGGTGGACTTTGAAGAAAATGTCTAGAGTATTGCTTCTTCGTATTTATCAAATATATATATTCATTATGTATATCAGTTCAGTATTATCAATTGATCATTGTAATTTAATTTTCACGGAGGAACTTTCAATCCTATTGCATCGAGAAGCTGTTACAGAAATGAAAATACAACACACTTTGACGCTTGGGGTTCTGCACGTGCACATTGGACTACAGGGACTTTAACTTTTGCACCAAAATTAAGTATAAAAAGACTCAGAGAAAACAATCACATCATGAGTTATTGAAAGATAGCCCAGTCTGTCAGTTAATGGTCAACGTTGTCCTGCTGTCTTTTTGAATAATTCCTAATTTTATTTGATGTTTAAAGAAAATCAGAAGGTAGAATAATTCATAACTTGAATCAGAGATAAAAAGGATGAGTTTTCATAGGCCTACCACATCTGTAACTCCATATCATGTAAATTTCACGCATGGTCATTGTTGTTTTAAGGACCTGTTGAAATAGTTTCCTTTCTCAGTGCAGTTTGGTTGTTTCCAATATTCCTGAAACATCATTACAAATTTCAACACATTTTTATAATTCCACACTGTAGCTTTACAAACTTTTGAAGCATTTTAATGATTCATTAGTGATATCTTGCAGGTCCTAAGATGCTGATTTTATTGTAATTTTGTCAGTCATAAAATTGTTCACCCTTTTCAAAACATGTTATTGAGTTAATTCTTTTGGGTATAGACCATGCGGGTTGTAAGCATATATAGATATTTACCTCGTTTTAATGTTATAGCCTCTTATTCATTTATGGTGTATTTAGCACATGTTCTGTTTTGAGATAGATCAGATTCGTTAGCGTTCGCATGTACAGCACGTGTCTCATTATTGTGTTACACTCTTTCATTGGTAGGCCTATTACTTGATCAGGTTTAAGGTGATCTTACAAGCTAACAGGCCATGTCAGATAAAATTAAAATTACGTATGTTGTTCCATCATTTAAAGAAGAGAGTGATATTTCAGAATAGTGGAAAAGATTTGAGGCAGTGGCGTTAATTAAGAAATTAACAAATAATGATAAAGCCACATTACTGCCACTTTTATTACGTGATTTGGCATTTTTTAATTTATGACAAAATGAGAGATGTAGACAAAATAGATATTCTTAAATGTAAAGAAAGGTTACATGAGGCCTTCTCAATGTCAAAATTTGCTGCTTGGGAGCAGTTACAAACGCGTCGCTTGGGATGTGGTGAAAATGTTGATGCTTTTTTGCTGAATTACAGAGGTTATCTGATTTAGTTGGTGCTACTGATGTAAGATGTTGCTGGAGTAGTATTTGTTGCAGGTTTACCAGCTGGAGTGAGTCAAAGATTAAGAACATGTCGCGATGCATGTGATGAAACATTATTACGACATGCGCAGGTTTTAATGGAAGCTGAGCCGGAGCACGACATCGTAGCAGTGAGTATGGGGAAGTCTGGAAAATTTCAGAAGAAAAAGAACATCGACAAACCGGAGACGTCTAGAAATGGTTTCTTTTGTGGGGAAGTTGGACATTATGCTACGAATTGTCCTAAATGTAGTAAAGATGGTGAAGATATTTGTTGCTCTACTTGTGGACAAGTTGGACATTTCACTTATGGGTGTGCCATCAAATCATCATCGGGAAACGCTCGAGGGGCCGTAGCACATGTGGAATCACCTGCGGCCCCAAGAAAGTAAAAGAGTTATTATTTACTAATGTTTGTGTTAATGGTTTTGAAACCGAAATGTTGATTGATAGTGGTTGTTCAACTACAATAATTAGTTTAAAATTGGCAATAAAACTGGCTTTGAAAGTTCAACCTGTTAAGAATACAATTAGGTTAATGGACAATGCAAGTATCGGAAGTGTGGGATGCGTGGGATGCGTGAGCATTGAATTAATTGTTAATCGTCGTAAACTGTCTGCATGCTGTCTTGTGGTTGAGAAATTAGTAAGAGATATTAATGGGATTATTAGGTTAGATGCTATCACGAATCTTGGCGGATTAACAGTCTTTAAAAATGGTACAATATTTATCGGTGATAAAATTGAGTCTGATGTTATTTCTGCTATTAGTAAAGTTAATGCATCTTCGATAAATTAAAATTAATTTGAATTAAAATTAAAATTAAAATTACGGACGTTGTTCCATCATTTAAAGGAGTAAGTGATACTTCAGAATGGTGAAAAAGTTAATGCATCTTTGATCTTTGCCTATTAATATTGATAATGATAATTTTACTGCTAATTTTGATGGTTTTAAATGGACAGTGTCCTGGAAATGGACAGACGGTAAAGAGCCAGCAGTATTACGTAACACTGTCGCTACTTATCGAATGTCACCTGATGTCCGTGATGCTTACAATTTGAAAATGAATGAATGGATTAGCAAAGGTTATTTAATACCATGCAACGTTAAATGTTTGCTGTTGAGCAACCTGGAAAGAAGAAGGTTAGACCTATTTTTGACTTTCATGAGATGAATGCCAACGTTAATGTGTATTCAGGTGGGAGTGACGTTTGTCTTGATAAAATTAGAAAGTGGCGTCTGTGGGGCGTTAATTGTACCATAGTAGATTTACGTGATGCATATTTAGCCTACAGCTTCATATAGATCCAAGTTTAATGACTTTTCAAACAGTTATGTTTAATGATCGTCGTTGGTGTTTGACCCTTGTTGGTTTTGGTTTAAGTTCAACACCATTGATCATGTCAACGATATTATAAAGGTTTTATCATTAAACAAGATTGTTGAAGCTGGTACTGATTCCTATATAGAGGATATATTTTTTAATGAAGATGTCGTTAAACTCAAGATGTTAAAAATCATTTAGAATTATATGGTTTAGATTCAAAGCAACCTGAATGTATTAATATCGATTCTTTTGTTCGCGTGCTTGGGTTGGATATTGAGAAAAAGGAGATTCATTATGGTGGAAACGTGCCAATCCGATTATATTCTCTTTGTGGTAAACTGGTTGGTATAAATCCCGTTTGTTATTGGTTACGAGTTACTTGTAGCATGCTGAAAAGATTAACTAATAATATTACTTGGGATGAAAAGGTCGACGAAGAAATTAGTAAGAAATTACAATATGTATTAGAACAAGTTGATTTAAATGATCCTGCTATGGGCGATGGTCAATTGAAAAGTCTTCACCTTTACGTATTTGGTGTGATGCTTAACTAAGTTCATTGGCCTTAGGTGTTTGTATTGAGAATGATGGGTGTATTATCGAAGATGCATCGTGGCTACGTAAAGATGATAGTCATATTAATTTGGCTGAATTAGACGCAATTAATTAAAGGTCTCAATCTTGGAATTTTATGGAATCCTTCTTGTATAGAATTGATTACTGATTCTTTAGTTGTGTCGAATTGGCTTAATGACGTATTATCTTCAAAATCACGTGTTAAAACTAAAGCTAAGTCAGAGATGTTTATACGGAGACGTTCACAACTAATTACAACGCTAAAAAGTGATTACGATTTAAATATTAAGTAGGCTACTGTTACCTTGGTGAGATCTGAGCAAAATTTAGCCGACATTTTAACGTGTATACCGTCTTCCTGGCGTTTATCGTCTATTAACTTAAATAATGATTGTTTAGTTTGTGTGGACAGTGATATTGATATTTTAAAAGATATTGATGCTGTTTCACATGGCGGATATGTTCAGACGGAATATTTAGCACGGAATGTGGGTATTGATTGTTCAAAAGTTGATATTAAAAATGTTATTAAATCTTATAATCAATGTCATTCAATCGACCCTGCACCTATTACGTGGGAGAAAGGCAAATTGTCTGTTGATAAAATGTTGTTATTGAACAAGTATCTGCTTTTAAAGTTAAAATTTCAATTAATGATTATAATTCACTGAGACATATTTCTCATTTAAGAATGCGTTCAGAGGATAGCAATAGTATTGATGATAATGAACATCTTGATGATGATGATCGTGATAATTTTTCAGAGTCATCTGATGATAATGGTAATAATGTAGAAGATGATAATCAAGATGTAGATGATAATGATAATGACAATAATAGTGATCAAGGAGACATTCCTGTTCGACCTGTACGCATAAGGCGTAGACCTCAGTGGTTAAATGATTACGAGTAAAACTATTAATTATTAAGTTAACTTTTTAAAATTATTTTTAGATTTTTATAAATCTAGATGGGGTGTAAGCATATATAGATATTTACCTCGTTTTAATGTTATAGCCTCTTATTCATTTATAGTGTATTTAGCACATGTTCTGTTTTGAGATAGATCAGATTCGTTAGTGTTCGCATGTGCAGCACGTGTCTCAATATTGTGTTACACTCTTTCATTGGTATTACTTGATCAGGTTTAAGGTGATCTTACACGGGTAATGGCTATACTTGACATAGCAACAAAACCCCATTTAATTTTAGTGGTTGCCATAGAATGTAGTATGTTGTCAAGCTGTGCTATAAATCCACTAATCATGAGCTGTTTTCATTTTGTTCTTATTAAGGTAGAATAAACTATGCCTATAGGTTGTATATATATGTATGTTATTTTATAGTTCCGAAGATGAATTTGGAGAAGCCGCTAAAAATTTAACAGAATCTGACATGGAGAATGAAGTCAATAAATCAATGGAGGAAATAGACCAATTGAAACATCAATCCACTCGTGAGTCACATAACTTGCAGCTCTAATTTATGTAAAATAATGAGATGCTGAATATGATCTCATTTTGAGGGTCGTTCATGGATGCAGAATTGCAGAGTGTGCGTAGGCCTATTGATCGGGGGGAAATATGAATGTGCCGTTTGATCGGTATTTTCTTTTACATTTTTTTTTTATAATAGGCCTAATCGGTAATCGACCGATTTGTTATTTCTGATTGAAAATAAAGAAATTCTGAATATTCTTTGGCATCAGTTTTTAGGTTTTATCCATGTTAAATTTCAGAGTGACTTTAATTATCTTCAAACCATTGCTTAGTAGCCTAAAGCTTATAAATGTTTTCTCTCAATATGCTCTTTTTTCTTTACTTGAGTGAGTCTGGGGATCTGGTCTTTCATGTAATAATTTGCAATAATGAAACCTCTAAATTGAGTTAATTATGAAAATTCCTTTTTTTATCACATATGTAGTAGACCTGAATAGTGGGAAACAAAGAGTGGTATCTAGGAACGTACCAATATTTATCTCGCCCTGATATGCCTCCAATTCAACAAATGAAGATCAATTTGCCGACTGCAACAATGGTGGTATTTATGCTTTAAAACAAAAATGTTTTTCATTTGGCTAGCATTGACTAAATTTTGTTATCTAAATGAAATGTTATTGAAGAAATGAAGGTCAATGTTCCCCATTATGGACCAGCTTGTTCTACCATTTATAAATATGTTGAATTAAAAATGCTTAATATGGCAGGTCTACATTAAATGCCTTTGAGATTAACATTTTACGGATTGTTTGTTATAATTTAGATTTGGACAATTCTGAGAAAAGTGGAGTTTCTGATAAAGATTTTTTATCATCTGAATCAGATGAAGAGTCTAAAACTCCTTTTCAAAATGCCATACAACAAGCTAGCAAATACAATGAAAATGAAGAAACCGCAGAAAGTTTTTACGACCCAGATATAGATGACAAAGATCAAGATTGGGTATATCAAAGACGATGTCATAATTTTGAAACGTTGGAGAAAAGAAAACGTAAGTGAATGCTGGTTAATCAGTGCAGTACTAATGTCGTTTTATATTGCCATTGACTGAAGATGTATCTTTTTGTTTGTTTGTTTTTTGTTTGTTTGTGTATTTAATTTTGTAACTCATTTATTAATATAAAGATTTTTACAGAAGGTATAACTCTATTTATAGTTGAGTTGAGTTTGACACCTGTATTTCATTCAGTAGCATTTATGCAAAGCTGTTTTGTATGATGTTTACTGTGAAGATTAAACTAATGGTGTTTTTGCCAATAACAAAATGGTTATGCAATTATGTTCATGAATCAGTTCATAAACTGTTTGTTTCGTTGCTTAAATGTTCACATTATCATCATCATAACAAACATTGTAATTTCAAATAAATCTCCTTTCTTATGTAGCTTGTGGAACAGTACCCCTGCGAAAACAGTTCAGGAGTTCATGAACGTTAAATGGCTTCAATTTTCCTGAACTGTTCATGAACAGTTCATGAACCCTCACAGACAGTTCATGAACAGTTCATGAAAATTTGGGGCCATTAAATGTTTATGAACTGTTTATGAACTGTTCATGGTTCATGAACTGTTCATGATCTTCTAAACTGTTTTCGCAGGGGTAGGCGTACATAACTGATGGGTAATATTAAGCAAGCAATTTATTTTGATTTCCAGAGCAACCTACAGAAAATGAAAAACAGAAATCACCATCTAGTGATGCTATTCTAAACTGTCCTGCTTGTATGACTACATTATGTGTTGACTGTCAAAGGTAAGATCAGTGTTTAAGCAGACTCAACGGAATTACACATTATATCTAAATCATCATCAAGTTTCATTATATTCTCAATTCTATTCAACAATTGATCATCATACAGTGACTTCACCATACAGTGACTATAGCTACTGCAAAAGTCATGTTACTCATTGAAAATGCCTGACCTCCCCTGCGAAAAACAGTTCAGGAGTTCATGAACAGTTAATGGATTTTAAATGGCCCCAATTTTCATGAACTGTTCATGAACATTTGGAGCCATTTACCGCATATTTCGCAGAGGCTGTAACGAAAAATGTTATAGCAGTTACCGGTAATGATTAAATGAAAGCTATGTCTTTTCAAGTCTGTGATATTTAACAACTATTGTAATCTATTTCGATATAATTTGTTTCTCTCAAGTTAAATCATATTACTATGGCAACATGGTTCAGAAGATTCCTATTATTTGTAGTTTTGGTAATCCGCAAAACTTGTCAGTTCCAAGTAGAAAATTATATTTCCCTTGATGAAAGGTTCTGGAAAAACAAGTCATCTAGTCTAATGTTCATAAAGTTTCATAAACTGTTCATGAAATTCAATTCATCGATTCATGAGCTTTTCATGAACTGTCTATAAACTTCCATTGTATGTTCGTGAAGTTTGGGGACTCATTAATGTGAAATTACCTAAATTTTCATGAACTTATGGACGTATTTCCAATTTTAAAGGTACAGAACTCTTGTTAGGGTAAAGGATGCAATAAAAAAAAATCGCAAGATCCGAATCCGAACAGTTAAATCTTTAATGGAAAATAAGTGAAACCATTTCACCTTTTGTTTTACCAATAACATGGCATGGCATTTCCCCAACAGCAATCTATAATACACTTTAATACATACGTCGAAAAAGGAAGTCTTGAATCAAATTTTTATTATTTTGTTTCATAGGCATGATCAATACAAAACGCAATACCGTGCTATGTTTGTGATGAGTTGTAAAATTGCAAACAATGAACCACTGCGATATGAAATACCTCAAACAAAACAAACAAAACATAAGAGACGCAAAAAGAGGCAGATTCAAGAACAACCACAGGGTAAATTGGAAAAAATAAACACTGATATTTTAAATGAACTACCTGACGATACGTATTATCGTGTTCGATGTAACGAATGCGATACAGAAGTAGCTGTTTATGATAAAGATGAAATTTATCATTTTTATAATATCATTGCTAGTTATGCATAGTTTTACAGCAGTAATATAATTATTAACATGTAGACATTATTGCGGACATTATTGTAGTCTATGATTATGATAATGCTATTTATCTTAAAAGCAACACTTGTGAAACACAAATTTTAAAATATTTGCCTTCTTAGCATTTGTGTGTAGCAGTATAGCATTTCTCTAATAATACAGTAATACCCAAACCGGTCCTATTAACAAACATGATGGATTTAATTATCATTAAACTCCTTCTTCTCGGTGCATTTTCCCTTCTAATTTACTTCTGGGGTATATGTAGGTCTTCAACTAGCCCAAAATAGGTATGTTGTGTTGAAGAATACTTCCATCTCGCCTCGCTGAACAGGTTTGCTTTGTTAAGGACTACTTCCCGTTCCTCGTTGATGATGTTTTTGTTTTACAAGTGTTACTACATGCTACTAAATATAAATAAAGGAAGAAAAGCAACCTCTCTAAAGAAGCCGATGACTGTCTGTCCCCATACCAGGCTGCAAGCTGAAGGCTTGTAACCATCGTCCTAATCATCATTTATTCAGAAAGTTTTTTTAAGTTACATACAACTTTATTATGAAGGATGGATACATTAGACTATTAGATACACATACAAAACATAAACACAAATGCAGCTTTTATACTGTAAAAAGTTTGAATAACTACGGATGTAGAAATTAGGAGGCAATAATTTAATTTAGTGTAATCATAGTTTAAACCTCCTCTACCTATGTATTATCAACACATTGGGTCACTTTATCTGACAATGACCCATAGCTGCAAACACGCTTCCTTAACATAATCCCTTGTTTCTACCAAATGTACAGCTTAGTGTACAGTGGTGTACATGCTTGTGCAAGCGCATAGATGGTATACAATACATGCTTGTGTATACCCTGTTTACTCAGGTATACAAGTTACCCCCACAAATATGTCCTTTGTAGTGTGTTTGCATGGCATTTCCAAGTGACCCATCTACTTGAATGATTTAGCACCTGTCTGTATATGCGCAATTGTGCATTGAAATTGAATGACTTAGAGAACAAAGGATTTTGAAATGGACACTTCCCAATAATCAAAACCTTGACCAACCTACCAAGTGCTCGCCTATATCTGTACCAATAACATTCAACTGTCAGATGTGTGTGTTTAACCGCCCCCTTATTTTGTCCTTAGAATATCCCAAAGAGAGGTGAATTTTTACTAGCTTAATATTTATTTCATTTTGACTCAAGTTTTTATGTTGTCATGCATATATTCCTATAGATAGCGGTTAGGATTTCCTTACTGTTGTCATTAAAAAAGACAAAAATACAACAATGTATTCAAAATTGACCATTTTAATAATCACAAATTGATGTGCCCCAAGGTAATATGAATCATTGAAATTCCTGAACAAAAAACAGTTAAAAATAGATTTACATCATAATCATTCTTATTATATATATATATATATATCATTGCATAATATTAATATCCAATTATTACAAAATCATTTCTACTAATTAGTGTATGAATATGGAACAGGTGCAGAAGTACTATGCCAGCTTAATTTCATGCTGATATTTATGAAATTGTTAGCTTTTGTGCTAGCCATTCCTCTGTCAGCTCTTCGATGTCTCTAATCTCGAAAGACTACAAAATAATAAACATTAATATTATCAAGGGATAGAATAGATGTAATTTTAATAGACGTTTTCGTCATTATACTGCAGTAATATGACATTTTCAAGCAAATAAGATTACAAGGATAGAAATTTAAAATACATGAATATCTATATGTTTTAACTTAGCTATATATTCACAATATGTGATAACAAATTTCAATATAATGTGATAAAATGCAACAAAGAATATACTATATAACTTACAAAGAAAAGGTGTTGATGCAAAATTACGTCTATTCTATCGCTTGTCTTTTTATCAAAATTTTTATTACAGTGAAACCTGTATATAACAGCCAGCTACGAGAGGTAGATAAATTGACCATTATAGACATGTTGCCTTTATATACATGTTTGATTCAATAGAAAAATTATTTTAGACATTGCAAGAGTGACCACTATAGACAGGTGGCCTCTTTAGAGAGGTGACTGTTATAATAGGTTTGACTGTATCATTATCATTGTCGTTATTATACAACTGAAAACAAAGTAGGATATCAATATTAACATTTATTATTTGAAACTCATTATTATTGGAACGTCAAAACTAATTCTGATGTGTTCACAAATATATCAGTACATTCAACATTTGCAGTTTATGTTATGCAACTGACAATTTTGAAATAAGAATATCAAGTTAATAATTAATTCGATAATTTTTCTGTAACACAACTCAGTTTTTAACCATACAATAGGACAGAGCTCGACAGGAAACTACGAAAGGCTTTACCTCAGTCTTGTTTCCAATCTATTTATGATCTGTTTAATAACCTATAGTCTATTTTATCTATTAATCTATTAATAATCTATTTATGCTCTGGCAACCAAAGGAGATGTTTCGACGGGGCTATGGGAAAGTAGTATCTTTTCATAATGTTTTGTATAGTGAATTGTCTTATTTACAAGTTTCTTTGTCAACTATGTCTGGCCGTGATTTGTGGCCTTCTTTGTATAGCAAATATGTAACGCGTAAGATG
This sequence comes from Haliclystus octoradiatus, assembly GCA_916610825.1. NCBI lineage: Eukaryota > Metazoa > Cnidaria > Staurozoa > Stauromedusae > Haliclystidae > Haliclystus > Haliclystus octoradiatus. The sequence goes on from OU744448.1 coordinate 25,662,920, forward strand.
GAGAGCACATCCCTATAATGTGACTGTCTCCCCTACTATTACTACTACTTTTAATAAACAATTTAAGCACTTCTATATACAATGGGTGTGAATTTGACTATTGTTTCTAATGTATATGTATATCATTTACCTTGCTCATCTTTGTACATCCAACGAATGTTCTCCATGAACCAGAATACATCATTGTTAGCTCAGGCTGACATCCTAAACAGATTGAAACATCTTATATCAATAAAGTCGCAAAATGTCGAAGGACACATTCGAAACAAACGGTTAACATATTCGCTGTCATAAAGCTTCATTTTCTTTACGTGTAAACGAATCTACAAATATGAAAATCTGACTGATTTTTAAAATATGTTTATACAATACACATTTACCCTTGCATCTGCAATTTTAGATAGGACCTACATATCATATGCAGAATCATCGCCAGTGTGGGGGTAGAACAACCCCATGAGCAAAATTCTGTTGGTTTTTCAGAGCTTTGTCTGGCATATTCACTGTCTACTTATCAGTCAATTTCAAATATTAATATGAACAATGCTAACCTTCAGGTGACACATGAACAGCGCATAATGGAAATGAGACACGTCCATCCTTATGTTCAAAGCGAAAACTATAGATGAAGTACCTACAAAGTGAATCAATAATCAAATTTTCACCTGAAATCAATAATAAACAAACAGACTGTAACACTATTATAGCCGCAGGTTCCCTAATATTAGCTCATTTGAGACTGGTCACTGGTATTCACTGTTGCTGTTGGAGCTTATTTGTTTGGTAGGCTATTCACCTTTTTGATACACTCCAGCCTGCTTGACACCCCCATTTGGTGCAACTGTAAACAGGAGGTATGCTATGTAGAAAGGTGAGGTATTTAGCAAATTTGAGGGTAAATAATTTCCAAGATCACTTTCCAGGCTTACAAAGTCTTCACACAAATTGTGCTTCTCACGTTATGGTGGTCACTAAGTATTTTCTGATGCAGCTTCATAAAATGTGAAATTTAAATCAAAGAATGTGCATCGTCATTTTAGGGAGGCATGATAGAATATACCAACAACAACCAGTTATGACTTTGCTGTAGGCAGGGTCCGACAAAATTTTCAGTCTTCTGGAATCAACATTTCAACATTTTTTCTGAATTTTTGTTGATGTTTGACCAATAAATCATTAAAACTATTAATTTTCTTCTAAATTTGCCATAACCATGCGGAATCTAGGAATATATGATTCCACTATCCCTACTTTTGTCAGACCAGGTCCCTGAAGGCCTACTTCTGTGGTTGTCTGGTGCAGAGCCAGCATTTAAGGGTATCACCACACATAACGTGCAGGCATTCCAGGGTGAATGAGTAAGGGTGGGGGTATGTTTTGCGATAAAAATAAATCAATCAATCAATAAATAAACTTGCTAATGACTAACATCGCTGTAAGCTTTCAAAAAGTGTCCCAGAGACAGTCAAGATGCATACAAACTTTGATGATGAACATCTTCTATGTTTGCAGCTGTACGCTTTTGCTATGATCCCCTCCCCCTCGACTGAGCACATACGTTATGGGTGGTCCCTAAGAGTGGGGGACCATGAGTTTGATTTACTTCTGCATTACCTTGGTTGATGTTCAGATAATTCGTCTTTTACTTCATCAAGAGTACAATCCTAGATATAAAAATATTCTAGTATGCAAGAGATTGTAAAACAAATTGAGTGATAGATTCCACACAGAGCAAAGGCCATAAAAATCACTAAACAGATACAAAATATGCCAGTGGAGTACCTCAAAATTAGCAGGGGTCTGTATTGAATTAGTTGAGCATTTGTTGCGTGCATCAAGATGTGTGTTAAGGAAAAAAATTGACCGACAGCCTTTGTGCTCCCAATTCAAAATGGTGCGTCAAACACTGATTCACAACACTATACTAAGATACTTGTGGCCTGATAAATGGCATTCATTTTTAACTTTGCAAGGCGCGATGGACAATGTTGTACTGCAGTTCAGAAGAACAACTTGGGGATGTGGCATTAAACTCAACCAATCATTTGATTGATTTCTTTCTTTTCAAACAAATCACTCACATCCATATATTCTTCAATCTTTACTACTTTCGCTTCTTTGTCAACTTTTACTAGAAAAAGAAAACACAACCTCTGACTATTGTATTTCGTAACCAAATCAACCAATCAATGTTCAGAACAAATAGCAAGTGGGATTTTTCTGTTAGCAGATGTTTTCAATTACATTTTCATGTGATTGGAGAGATATACCTTTCATGGTAATAGATAATAGAATTAAAATTGAATCAAAACTTTTGGATAGTTCAAAAATGTGTGGTAGTTTCCAATAGGTTTAATTGGGGATAGTGGAGCCTCGCTTCATTAAATGTTATTTAGTAGCACTGGATAATACCATATAGGCATTCTATATTCTACTCCCAGTCATAAGAAAATTTTTAGGGAAATAAAATGGGTAGGCCTATTTAAAAGATTGAGAGTCCCGAAGAAGACTACAAAAAATTGAAGGAATTGACATTTTAAATTTCTAAAATCAATGCTATAAAGCTTGGCATTTGGAAAATTTATAAAACCTCAATGAGCTTGTAGTAGACCGAGCGCCACAGAACTAAAACGGCAGGTTTCTCCGGGCAATTTGAAAATCACATAAAAGTATTCATAAAAATATGCTAAACAATTACTTATTTCTTGTTTTAATTAAATTCTATTGTAATCCCTTCAAAAATCCAATTTAAATTTCATGATTCACGGTCAAAGCCTTTTTATTATTTCGAGAAAATGCTGGATGCGAGCTTTATGGTCTTTAATTTTTTATTCTCCCAGGATTTTGCGAATCCATAGAAGCATGACAAAAACACAAAATGTATGAAATAAGAGGGCTCTAACCGTGAAATGAATTGAATTATAAATTCATCTCTGGTGAGCTCCACAATAAATTTTGACGAAAACAAGAAACGGGAAAGTATTTATGGTATTTTATGAACACTTTATGTGAATTTCAAGTTGCCCGGAGAAACCTGCCGTTTTAGTTCTGTGGCGCCCGGTCTATAGGCTATAATAGGAAATAAATAAATCAACTAATAACATGCCTGCAAAATTAATTACGAATTGAACTCAAAACCATATGATTTCTTATACTAATATCGCTGAAGCAGGGTAAGGCAGAGGCACAATCAATGTGATTTATGCTTACATTATAGGCCCCTTTTCGGTAACAACATTGCAATGAATCAAAACAATAATAGGTGTATGGGATAACCACTTAAGCTTTTAGCAACATTTAGCCAATCATAGAACTAGTCTATCCACAACATTTCAAAGTCATGATAGGCTTAACTTAGTACTGATCCCCATGAGCATGTTTAGCTGTTAATTGTTTTTGCATTATAACGATCAATCTGATTGGTTAAAGAGTTTGAAGCCAAATCACCATAGCAAAACTTTGTTCGAAAACACAATAGATCTTACAAATTCCAACTTGATATCACGAATGAGAATTTCCAATTGATCAGGAGTTTTCAAATACATTTTTTGAGCAAGAAAGTCATGTAAATGCTTGTAAAAGCTGTGCTGATTATTATTCAAAGCAATTGGCGCATAGTGTCCTATGAGCTATTAATATTTGGCGCACTCGAGTCACTTCAGGAGAAAACTAAGAGATGAAAATTGTTTTCTCCTTACGTGCCTCTCGTACGTCAAACATCATTAGCTCATAGGAAACTGTGCGCCAATTGCTTAATATTACTTTATATTTTTATTATTGGTATATAGTTTCACTCGTATTGCGATAAATCCCCTATTTCAGTTTTTATCTTCAGCACTATCTTATCCCAACTTAAATATTAGTAGGCCTATATTGATTTGCACGTTTCTGTTGGTGAGACAATTTAAACAATGAAACCCAGAAGAAGACAACAGATTCAACAGCCATGAGAAACAGATTCAAAATTAGGCTGGAATAGCCTACGTGAAATTTCTGCCTAATTTCTGAGAAAAATAAACGCAGGCACACATGCTGACGAAGCCAGGTATCTCAAATACACTATCCACCATCATATTAATTACTGTGTTACGTTTTATGTGTCACCAAAAATCTAAATTGACTATATTTACGAAAATGTTTCAAGAATTCTGGAAGGCTAAAATTTTGTCGGACACTGCTTAAATCTTAGCCTGCGTACCAGCCCCGAGGTTTTTCCTGAAACCATAGGGTCTGTGAACTAATGTGCGATTTTTAGCCCATCGAAAATAACACCTATATACTATTGGTAATTTATTCACACTCCGATTCACACTCTATCACAAAAGATCAATTGTCATAAAATCACAATTCTTCGTCAATCACGTCATACTCAACAGCAACAACAATGACCTTGATGATAATACGACGTAATGCATAAATTATATTCCAAACTCATGGGAACTTGCTGGGCTAAAAGTCACGTTTAGTTCACAGACCCTATGGTTTCAGAAAAAACCTTGGGGCTGGTACGCAGGCTACTTTTATCTATGATTTATAACATAAAATAGAAGTAGTAGAATTTGGTTGAGTTTAGTAAAAATAAAATGGTTGACAGTGAGATAGTCACTGTTGTCAGTCAAAAGTCATCACAAAAGTTAAACATGTATTACTTACAAATCAAAGCAGCATTCTTCTTGTCCTTTTTCCTCCGTATTTCTTCACATCTTTTTATCACTTCCTGATCTATGTCACAGACTTTCAAGTTAGCACTCTGCAAACAAAATCAAAGATAGATGAGATTTAGAAGCACAGTCAAGGTCCCCCCGCCCTCGAAACTTGCAAATTTTTTGCTATCAAAAAATATTATTGTTTATTCGTTTTACGTGTGTCAATAGGTGTTGTTTGTGTTATTTTAAAAGTATTGCTTAAAATGCACAGAACAGAAAACAGAAAAATTCTTCTCGCCATTGGAGTGTTTTTCCTAAAGATTTTTTGACGTGTTGATGTTAAAAACAAAACTTCATTCCAAAAATATGAAACAACTTCTTTTTGATATTCATGTATTTGGAGCAATAGGGAATGCATCTGCATAATTGAATTGGCTGGTAAACGAATCTTATTTTTGAAGATTGAAAGGACATTTTTATGGAATTGCCCATATTATCTAACACTATGAATCTAGGAAATCCTGAATTGCTACTGAAAACATATTTGAATAGAATAGGGTAGCCTACTGAAACCATAGCTACTGAAATTCACCAAAACTCAAATCTAGAATGTTCTCATTCTATGAAAAACTAATGAAACACACATTAAATTTGAAAGCTACTGATCATAAAGAGCCCGATTCAGTAGGCCTAGCCTATTTTAGTGAGTTCTCAGTATGTTTTCAAATTTTCAAAATCTGTAGTGTAAGGAGGCCTAGATAATGAAAATATGTATGAGTGCTGGGAAACCAACAACTAAGTACTTCGCAAAAACCAAGATTTCACATATAGACTGAGCGCCAAAGAAGTTAAACGGCAGGTTTCTCCAGGCAACTTGAAAATCATTTAAAATCATTGGTGAGCTCTATAATAAAATTTGACTATTTCAAGCAAAGCAACGGGAAATTATTTATGGTATTTTTATGAACATTTTATGTGAATTTCAAGTTGCCCGCAGAAACCTGCCTTTTGGGATATGTGGCGCTCGGTCTAATACCATATCTGTTGAAACATCAAGATTCATAAATACTAGTTGCTGATATACAATATAACTTCAGGATCTTTGCTATTAACAGCTAAATTCAATCAAATTGAGTAAAACAAGAAAAGTAGTAATAATCTGTGATAATGCACAGACCATCTTTAATTACACATAGTGGTAACTCCTGCATGCTTCGTGGCTCTGTGCTGAGCCTTTGACAATGACAAAAACATAGTAATTTGTAAATAATTAGAACTTGAAAATATTACACTTCGATTCTCATTGATATAATATACAGTATCTTAATTGTACTAAATTGAAAGGTAGCCTAATGTCATCAAAGATTGTTCTCTCAATTCGACAGTGGTGCGGCAAACTTCGCTTTTTGATTATATAGCACATGCCAGACCGTGATGGTTGTTTAAAATCAAGTGGTGACCTCTTCTACATGGTCAATAACATGGCCACGGCAGCTTTCCGAAGAACTGGTCACGGTACATCGTAGAGAAATCTCAGTTGCGATTGTCAGGAATTATCCATCTTATGTGATTTATTTCAATACTTAATATTAATTATAGAGAGAAAGAGAACATGATTACATAAATAGCTATTAGTTACAAATACGTACAAAACTGAAGAAAAATTTATAAAAAGCAGTGTAGGCCTATTCATTGAAATAGATCAGTTGATAGGCTACTACTCGCTAGATGAAGTTACCAAGTCTCGCTAGTTGGTAGATCTGCTGGTTGGTTTCCCACACCCACCCTGCCATAGCGGAATCCATGTATGTTATGCCGGATTTATCCGACGTAGAACTGAGTTGATTTTAGGCCAATTTGGTTTCTATGGCGTAGAACTTTAACAATTTTCTAAAGTGTTCAACTAAATTTGGGCTTTTTGGCGTATTCTTCAATGCTGACTTGGCGTGGCGTAATTTCGATGTAAATATCCGGCGTTCCAAATACGAGTATTCAGCTATGGCCACCCTGAAAATACTGATACATGAATTCCATGTTAATCCACTATTAACTTGAACATTCATGATTCATCTTCTCTGGCAGCATGTTTTCAATTGTTTCTATAATTTTCTATTCGTTTTAAACTATAACACGCAGAACAGGAGTAAAATAACAAAAACTGTGTGTCCAGCTGCATTAAAATATGATTTGAAATTTAACTTCATAATTACAAACTCTGTCACTAGGCAATAGTAGCCTAGCTTTGTTAGCTCCTGGGTCCTGGATTACTGTCGAATATGCGATAATAATGTTACAGTCATTGCGATATCTTACTTGTGATACAGTTAATTTAACTTACCATGTTTTATTCTTGTGAGTAACCCTACGTATGTATAATACAACTTGGGCGGGTGTCGGGTTCTTGACTTCTTGTTCAGAACTTCAGATGTAACGAAAATGGCAAAAATCAGATATTTTCATTCTGCCTCTTTTCAAATCCACAACAGACTGCCTCTGGAGAAAATCTGATTAATGCAGTCTACACGCAGACTAGTAATTGCTAGCATAAAATATCGATAGCCAGCCGTTAGGTTATTTATCTCAAAGCCGTTATCTCAATGCCGTTATCTCAAATTGGCCCGATAGTCTGGCCGATTCCATACAAAGATGTTGGATCTATCTAGAAAATCCTCGCTTTGAAGGAGAGCTTTCGATTGGTTTGATTTTTCGCAAGATTATTTTGATTGGCTGCCAAATATTTAACGGAAGTGATCTTACCGAGAATGGAACGGAAATGAAACGAGAATAGATATTCTAGATAGAGAGATCCGACTTTGAAACGATAATTGAAAGATTTTGCAAATTTTGATGGCTTTGAGATAAACTGCTTTAGTCATTTTAGATTCATTGACCGATTTGAGATAACGGCTTTAGTCATTTTAGAAACTATGACCGATTTGAGATAACGGCTTTAGTCATTTTTAGCAGTAAATGGCCGATTTGAGATAGCGCCTTCAGTCATTTTAGAAACTATGACCGATTTGAGATAACGGCTTTAGTCATTTTTAGCAGTAAATGGCCGATTAGAGATAGCGCCTTTAGTCATTTTAGAAGTTATGGCCGATTTGAGATAACGGCTGTAATCATTTTAGAAGTAATGGCCGATTTGATATAACAGTTTAGTTGAATAATGTTTACATAACATATAATTACATCCTCTCTAGAAAGTATAACAGCGCCATAAAGTAAACAAGGATTATTATATACGAAGTAATTTTATGCCTATAATTTGTAACAGGAACAAAACAATGTAACAAGATACGCCCGACAAATGACAGACATTGTTTAGACATACAAACCACGGAGAATAACCAAACCAAAAGCGAAACAATAACCATGTGCAATGTACCTGCCTCAATTAAGGAATCTGTCTTTTTGAAAAAACTAAAAGTAAGTTGCTATATCAACACACGTAATAAATTGTAATCTACCTTATGTAAGTATGGTTTGAGATTTGGTCAATGCCCTACGTTTTTGTATAAAATGAAGAATTAAATAGTGTCACCAACTTTGTCCATTCAAGTATATCCTACTCAATATTCCTAACAAAATGTAAATATCAGAGACATCAAAGCTTGTGTCAGACTGAAAGTACAACTGATTTATGATAGTATTCTTCCCTCCCTTAAAAAATACAATGTACGTATAAAATTTTAATTTTACACTTATTCTGAATCTTATTCCAACAACGCATTTAGTTCCATTCAACTTAAAGATGTTCACATGTTGAACCTCTTAAAATCTTAATCTATAGATGATTCATTATGAATTTTAGGCTGCCTCCGGCAGCTTTTTTCTAGCTTTTTTTAATCGTGAAAATGGAATAAAGAAAGATATGATGAGATATTTTTGTCAAAATCAACATTATTTGTTTATCAGAGGAGTAATATGTTGCAATGCATGCTATCTATGCATAATGTTTTTGATAAATCAGATATGAATTTATTGCGCGATTGAAAATATGCTACCGTTTAGTATGTTTTGATTTATTCACATAAATGATTTGAATTTTACAATGTAACTATCTTTTTTTATGCCTATTCATCCGTTTAGTATGTATTTGACTCTGGGCCGGTCAGAATCATTATTTAGATTTCTATACTGTGCTATATAAAGTATTGAACAGAAACTTATTACTTTTTTCACAAAGAATTAAAGACATAATAGGATAGTTCTATTCAAAGTACATCAAAGACATACGCCCTCTGATCAGTACTACTTTCCTAACCATTTGATTTGGGCTTGTTCTGTTTCATGGTGTATAGTCATTTTCTCATAATGGGAAAGATGCCCAAAATATATTTTTATGAATGGCAGCTGACAAAAAACGAAGAAAAAAATTTCATGGGAAAAATGCTTTGCAAAATGAAAATTTGCAAAGGCTTCAAAAAGTATGCCTCAAAAAAGTTTGATGACAAAGCATACCCTTAAAATTATTTCTGGATTTTGAAAAAGGTACCCTTCATGATTAGCAAACAGATATCCTAGTCACACAGATTGCGAGGCCGAGGCATGTTTTCGGAGCAAAGATTTCACAATGAAAATTAATTTGACATTTAGGCATCACATTATAGAACATCGGTATCCGCTATATTGTAGTACTGTAACTGTACCGCTAAAATGCAGTTAGGGTGTAGGCTCTTCTAATAAAATTAATGTTCATTGATGTTGACGGTTGCTAGGCTACTTTAATCTGGAACACGTGATAAAGGATACATGATTTGTACTTCCGTTGAAATATAATTTCCTTTTTGTGTTTTCTGTCACTGTGAATCTGTGGACAAGATGTCATGTACAAGGTCAAACAATGACCTTCGACCTTTTGATAAGATTTTGTTGAAATAGGGAAAAGATTTACGATGAGATAACAAAACTTTGCAAATTGTTGGAGTGGTCAAATGCATTTGAACAGCAGCTCAAGACTTCCATTGGTAGCTGTGTCGATTTTAATTTTCTCTTTGGTGCTTGTATCGAGCAAATTTGGTCGTAAAATAGATTCCTTCGCCCTTTCTACTGCGTTACGAAATGTTGTTGGAGAGCATAATTTACATGGAAATAAAACAGCCCCCTACTCTCTAGGGGTAGTAAAATATGACATTTTTAAGATTAGAATAAAACATCTCAATTTTGAGACGAATTCTATGAAAATTTCAAAAGAGAAAGTAATTTGGAGAGTTGAACATGTTGAGTTTGACATTGAAGGGGAATTCTCACTTGGTGGAAGTTTGCCATTGTTTGGTCACGATAATGGAGATTTTTCGATTTTGCTATCAATCGATAAAATTAAAGTTACTCTTGACATAGACCATGTATATGAACTGAGAAATTCTCCAGTGATTAATTGTGATGGTGACATCGGGGATTTAGTGATACGAATTACAGGCAAGCATGGATATATCTATGAAAATCTAATTAATCCTTCTTTAGATGCTATCAAATCTAATATCAAATTGAAATTTTGTAATTCTACGAAGATTTTCATATCTCAAGCTATTACAAAAATCCCTGAAGATGTTATGAGTAAAAACCTTCACGCTTTTCAACATTTTGGTATTGCGATATTTAGCATTTTATTTGAAATTACAAACATTATTGGTTTCATTTCTTTTCTAGTTATTGTAATTATTATTTGTGTAACTATGTCTAGTATCTTGTGTTTGAACTTGTATCAAAAAGGTGTAAGTTTTTATAAGATTTGCAATAGTAAACGAAGTTATTATTTCAGGCATAAAGATGTAAATAGTAATCATTTTGCAATACCAATGTTTCCCATTTCAGGAGGTGTAACTTCTGATAAAATAGAACATGTAAAATTAAAATTGTATTGAATTTTGCTTGTAATGAGTGTATGAATTTTTAGTGGTAAAAAATTTGGGAAATGCTGCAGTATATATTTAAGAATTTAATCAGATTTCGGCATTATGATTATTGTCTGCCTTGAATCATGGAAGAATGATTTCAAAACAAAGGTCTATCGGAAATTAGACTTTGAACCTATTTCTATGTTTCAAAAACTATGAACATTGTCAAGTTTTGAACATGTATGATTTATTCGAATTAAATACGCCACAAAAGGAAGTCTCTCTTGCGTGTTTCATTACATTCTTAACATTTCAAGATGGCTGCATCAACGAAATTTTTGAGCTCAAGTTATCGATGCTTTTTACGAAATTCATCCGTTTTGCGGTTGTCTCGCAATTCTAAAAGTAATAATGTGAATCAAAAATTCAATAGAAGAACATACTATGTCAAACCTAAAGAAAAGAAAGGACCAAGTTCGAAGGCATGGGGAGCTGCAGCAGCTATAACTTGTGGAACCTTAACCGGCGTTGTGATCTATTTAGGTGAGTAACTGTGCTTGGGAGAGATATATATGGCTGCATGTTACACGACATTTTCGAGCCCAACACATACCAAGTTACTTGTCAACTAATTTTACTATATCCTTTCATCTTTTCTAGGACATCCAGCTAATGAAGCAGAGGTTAGTATAATTAGATAGAAATTAGAACAACATTGCCCAATTTGTCCTGAGCTGCTGACTCTTGACTCCTTTTAAAGTCAGTCAGTCTAGAATGTAGACCCTTCCTATATAAATATTTATAATTTTAGAAATCAATAGTAATGTAAAAGCCACATTTTCGCAAGAAATTCCCCAATGATTGAACTCAGAGGTAATGTAATAATAATTGAAGTCCTTATATGTCCTTACGTACTAATAACAAAATTATTCTGCTATTCGTCCGTACGGACCAATAACAAGGATTTTTTTCGTTATTCGTCCGCATGGATCCTTGGGGATAGGGAGAGTCGTTACCAGGCTTCATTCAAGAATTGGCGCCACTTTCACGCTGAACATATTTTCGTCGTTTCTCATTGTGGAAGGTCGCTAATGAAATATTATTTGTCCAACTAGTTTAGTTAATTTAATTCAATCAAATCTGCTTTATTTGTCGGTGGTACCAAACTTGCTTGCTTACAACATACAAGACTAATCTCTTTGCTGCCAAACACAAATCTTGGAAAGGTTTGTGTTTGCCTCGATCATCGAAGAGCCGTTGCCGTAAAAGCTGCCATTTTTTAATAAAATAAAATAAAATGCGTTTTCAAAGTATTCGATTGAAGCTTTAAAAGACATTGTAATTAATTTGAAAGGAAGAATATGCTTCATGTTACGATTTTCTGTATTTGTTTTTCTGTATAAAAATTCTTCAATTTGTTTGTGTTTTCCTCGATCATCGAAGAACCCCCGGAAAGAGCCGCAGAGGCTGCCATTTTCACGTCGTAGAACTTAAAATGCGTTTCGAAAGTTTCATTGATGCTTTTAAAGATATTGAACATAATTCATTTGAAAAGAAGAATATGCTTTATACTCACAATATTTTTGATGTGTTTTCTGTAAAAAAGACTAACAGAACAGTATAAACCTCTGATAGCACAACTGTTGCTACCGACCGTAGCAACTTGAAGATATAATTGTGATTTAAATTACTATAGGGGAGACCGGGTACACATCGGACGCTTTTTGGTTTCTTACTTCTAATTATTTCATTTTTCGCTCGAAACAAATAAATTGTATATCATTTAATAGCTAATGTGCCAGGTTTAAAAGGGTAAATTGTTGGAAAGTTAATATTTATTGGAGTGCCGAGTATTTGATCATTCTTTTACCCCTAATTGAGCGGGGTGACTTCGGCCAGACTGGGGTGACTCTGGACAGTGAATGTAAACTCTCAACAATGCACGAAACAAATGTTTATTGACATCTATCGAAAGCTTCATCATTCATCTACTCAGAGAAATCGATGAAATTATTCATAAATTACAAACCATGCTAATATTTATAATTTCTTTAGGGCGTCGAAGTCGTCATCGAAAGCCGTAGATTCAAGTGATACCTCAGCGGCCCAAAACGAAAACAAAACATGCTCGTAAATCAACAAAAGAGTAAACCAGACTCTCCGACATATATAAATTGAGACATATCTGTAATTAAATGCACTTCATACTTGATTTTTCATCCACAATTTGATATTCTATTTAACTAGACCATATTATTTCCATATATTCTAAGCCGACGGGTCACGCATCCTCTGAAATGTTAACACAACATCACAGCTAGAGCGTGTCAAATTTGAATGGAATGAGAAACGTGACACCCACTTAATTTCGGATTTACCATTGTTTCACAGCTTGATATTTTACTTCTTCATTGCTTTGCTATGTTATGACGCTCTGACCGTAGTCACCCCGTTTATAAACATTGAAGAATATCATTCCAGTAGTTGAATTTTCAAAGCGCACTTGCATGAAACTTCAGTATGAGGCACACAACGTCACTGGCTTCAAAATGGTACCAAATATCAACATGTTGGTTGCGTGGATTTTATTCGTCGAACTTTTTCTTCGAGAACAAATAATGCACAAAAGCCGGACAAAGTTTCAAACCATAATAACTTTTTTATTACTTGATGAATTATCTAAAATTTTGGCAATAGGTATATTTTACCTTTGTATTTAACATACTGAGAGATTGTATTTTTATTTAAACTAAAAACTAAAAACTAAGGGTGACCCCGGTCTCCCTTACCACCTGACCCTTAAATAAAAATAATCATTACGACATAAATAAGCTATTAAAAAGTGATATTTGTAACCTATTTTCAAAGTTACACAACGGACAAATAATTTATTATTCAATTGTTGGTACGTACGGACAAATAATGTACTGTATTTTTTTATTATTATTGGTACGTACGTACGAATAATAGGGATTTACTTGGTATTCGTCCTTAGATTACGGACCAATAACATAAATTTTTCGTTATTCGTCCGTACAGACAAATAATCAAAACAATTTGTTATTTGTCCGTACGGACCAATAAGGGTAGCCAATAATAATATAGTGTGTAGGCTTACCACCGGCAGACAATGAACATTCAGGCCATAGTGGAATCCTCGTTTTTGGAACGCCAGATGTTTACGCCAAGTCAGCATTCAAGAATACACCATAATCCCAAATTTAGTTGAAAACTATAGAAAATTACTAAACGCCAAGGAAACCAAATTGGCTTAAAATCAATTCAGTTCTACGCCGGATATACGCCGAATATATCCGGCGTAACATACATGGATTCCACTATGGCCTTCAGGGAACGATCCCTGGACGTTAGTGGGATGTTTATTCTAACCCTCAGCAAAAGTGTACCGAACGTTTTTGTAGTTCCAAATGACGTCCACCGAACGTTCCCTGAACGACCAATATTCGGACAATAGGCAGGTCCACTAAAATTTAAGTATGTACTTTAAACATATCCATACGAAGATCAAAGGATAAGTTTAATATCGTCCATTTTTTTCTTTCAAAAATATCGACAAACCATCTAGATATATGTCTTTGAATGACATTGCATAACCATGGTTACGAAACGGCAAGTCTTGGTTGGTGAAGGAATGTGACGTCATAATCCGGACAAAGTGAGAAATCTACTATTATCATGACTTGATATCCAAAACCGTTCATCCATCAATTCGTCATTTTTTATCCAAATTTTTTGTGAATAGTATAATCAGAACCGCTGATTTTTAAACGAGACTAAGGGTAAAGTTTTGTTTCTTTTTTCGATTTGTCCTTTTTGTAGCGAAACAAAACAAATCTTTTCCATATCTTTTCCCTAGTTCTCAGCCAGGCCGATCTGCACGTGCACGACGTGTGAACACACTGTTTTTGTCAAAGACCTTCAAAGTGTTCGTTCACTTCAAAAGGTTCACTCGTCTTTACCAAAGTCTCACCAAAAAGTAGGCAGCATTCACTTGGAAATACGTATAACCATTTGATATTTGGAGAAAAAACCTCACTCATATATAAACGGCTTAGATCATCACTCGAGCATCAAAGTAGTGTTATTTTTATTTATCAAATCTTCGTTCTTTTATTTCGTCTGTCATGCATCATCAACTGTTGCTTGTGTTATTTATCAACAGATATAAGCCGGTGAAATCGCATTCAGTGTGCATTTATTTGGATTAATAAACACTTTAAATGGACCAATTAACGCTTCACCAATTCTAGATTTGGATTTATTCTAGTAAATCAGAACTCAAATTCAATAAAGTTGCCGTTTAAATGAAATATTTTACACATCGATCACGCATGCTACGACAATTTACGTCGAAGCGTAGCATAAGTTTTCTGAAAACCGAAAAGCAATTTATGATTCATTTTGCATTGATTAACAAATATTTACTTGAACCAATGATTAATCATGCAGTTTGTGTGAAGGCACTGGACGATATTGATGTAGTAGCTATATTTAGCTATATATCTATGGTATCCCATTGATCAGCGAAGACAGTGAATGTTGTTTTTGTAGCATCATGGTGGAATCATAGCTACAATAAATTTGATCCTATAATAGGCCATATGATTCGCGAGAAAATAACGTGGATAATTTGCTAATAAATGGTAGATCATATAACTCCTTTAACTTATTATCCAACTTGTTTGAAAGTTTATGTGTGTAATTTGAAATTCAAATAATTTGCTAAGCTAGTCTACCATCCTTGTTCCTTCTCGCTTCGACACTTGAACCATGCTCGAACGTAGACAAAAACAACTTAAATTGATATAAATATTTCAGAGCGATTTCCATTGATAAATAATTCAGGTCACCGTAATAAGTTTTTTTGAAGTCAGTCTTCAATATGTTGAACAGGAACAGCAGTGCTAATGGAAATGATTACATTCATATTTGACGTTTAACAATACCAATAATTACAAAAAATGCTAAAGTCTCTATTGTTTAGCGGAGTGGGATTTCGTTCTGTCCGGGAAATGACGTCATAATATAGCAAGCCAATCACAAATCGTTTTGACGTTCTACGAAATTTTTGGATTTAAAACTCAAAAATGAAGGGTTTTTGGAAATGTTTTGGAATTTTTATCAGTTTTATGGAATTCTGCGGGTATGATATATCCGAAATACGAATAAAATCAACTTTGAAATTTTTAGTGGACCTGCCTATTGTGTAAAATTCTGTGTGACCCATTTCATTTCAAATATTCAATTTTCAACTAACTTACTACATTTAAAGTCACTACGGTTTAAGTTGTTGCCTCTGAATAAATGGTGTATCGCTTCCTAGTAGACCTTAGAGAAGAGTGTTCCTATATTTCCTTTCCTAGAGAGAAAACATCGCAATACAGTTTCCTTTGCTGACATAATAACGAAGCAATGGGTAAAATTTGTAGATAATGCTGCAGTATATATTTCTCAATTTCAATTGGAAAATTTTAAACCCTTTACCCATTCTACAGTCAACATCACATAATACGTTATTTGGGACCCCAAAGAAAATAACGCATTACGCAACGTAAGACGTATTTTGAAAGAAGAATAGAAATAAAAACAATAGAGAGTTAAGAAAAGAGAAGGTCACGAAAATTTCACAATAGGGCCATAGACTTTTCATGAGCGCATGTTTTCATAAAGAAATTTAAATTAAACATCGCTGTTCATATAACTTATTTCTGAAAAACTAGCTCAAATTAAATGACAATATCATCTTTCTGTTTCAATTATGATGTAAATGAATAAATGATAAACACCCTCTTTATTCATGTCTCAAGCTTATCTTTCGAAGTTAACATCACCTCGGTGATCACCATTAAATTCTTGATTAATAAATTGTAGCTCAAAATCAGACATCACGCTAAATTTGATAGGCTAGGGTTTACATAAAGAGATGTAAACAAAGTCGTGTTCATTTCCGAAAGCAAAACGATTTCCGTATATTCTAACGCTTTCACAGATTTAATTGTCGACACCTCAGCAAAACAAAGAATCAGATTAGGCCTACAATAATAACGCATTAAATGATAAAAAACCCTCTTGTGATAAACTATCTGCAACGTATTATGCGATAAAATGTATTGTACGATAACGTATTATGCAATATTGACTGTATCTATTACCAATTTCCAAATATAAATTTTGCTTTTACTACTTTGAATTTCCGCAAAACTTAAAATAGTTTTTTATAAAAACTGGGATTTAAATAAAACAAAGAGACCATGTTGAAACTTGATTTTTAAAGCCACTCAGAAGCCATGACTGACATCGACCGTTGAATTACACCAGTCAATTTTGCCCCTTCAAGTAGTTTATTCTGCTAACGATTACAATGTAATTAGGTCATCTGATCATGATAATTCTATTCCGCTGGTGGGCTGACCCATAATATAGCATGCTACATTGATATGCTACTATGATAGTAGCATACTGAGTATTGTATCAATCATCAGGCGATTTAAAATTAAACAAACAAACATATCTAATATAGTAATAATGGTAACCCCTGTTCTACAGTTGGATGGTTAGTTAGCTAACTGCAAGTGTTGAAATTGGATGTCATCGTCTGATTATCGTGATTGTGAATCTTCTGTGACTCATGCTTTGCCATATTATTGTTTAACCAATCTATTTATGCTCTGTTTCAATAAACATTGAGCACGTTTAAATACAAGTTATTATAATGGGTTAACATAATGAAACTCAAAATTACGTTTTATTATGTCTGAACTGCAACTATTTTTATGGTGTTATGTTACCAATATGAATAAGCCAACTAAACTGTATTGCACATGATCAAATACCGGTAGGGGAGACCGGGGAGACATGGTACAAGAGCGTTCCTGATTACCCATGTAAATTATCTTCTAATATGCTGTATATCACTTCATTTCATGTTGTTTCCCTAAATTTCAATAATCAACAATAACTAGTTGTTTACAAATTTGGCTTACTAGCTTTAGATGATCGTCATACGTTTTGCAGCTTCTCTTTTGATTCAATTAACTTTAGAATAAGTGTTCAATTTCCATTTTGAAAGGTGCCATTGCAAAGGTTTCACTCTGGTGAATCATTTGATGTAAAAAATCTGTATACAATCATGTTGATGAGGAGTGCAGCCTCATTTTCGCTGGCAAGCCAAACGGGGAGACATGGAGCGACGCGTTTTAGCATCAACGACAAATGGGAAACTAATCGCATTTGGTGGAGATATGAGTTTGTTTTCATTTATATGCGCTATTTTTTTACTTTGCGGAGATAAAGTTGCTAAATCCATTACAATTAGACTGATGACAGGTGCGTCAAAAATTAATGTTCTTTATTAATGATAAAATCACTTCAAGCTGGCTCAATTTTGATCACATAAACTTTCTAAATCAAAGCAACAACCAGCTGTATTGTCTGATACTGAACAGATGATTTGTCAGTTATGTAATGAAATTTCATAAAATAGGCCTGATCTATGTCACATCACCGTGTCCCAAGTCTTCCCACTCAAATGGTGGGTCTTCCGCACTAAACATCTGAAAAAATGCTACATTTATACAACTGATATTCGTACCCTTTCAAATTGAGCATTTTGGCTAATTAATAACATAAAATTTGTTACATTTGTGCTACCAGAATAATTTTAATAATTAAAAATGTGAAAACTGGTCCTAGTCTCCCCGGTCTCTCCTACGAATTAATTAATATTAAAAAAACACCTTTTTTGTCTAATACCAGACTGCAGCAGAGCAGATTGTGTTGCTTGTGTCTAAGCAATGTTTAGCTCAACAAAAATAATTTATATCTTGATCTGGCCGCACATCGGTGATCAACTAACTTCTGCCTTGGAATAGAAAAGTCTAGACCAAACCGTACTTTCGATCCCATAAATATAGACTTGAAACCACACCAGGGTACGACAAAGTCTGGAAACCTGGAAATCTGGTTTGCACGAGGCTAGGAAATTCAGAAGGAAAATTATTTTGCCATACCATGCATGCATGAAACAAAGCATAGCAATGTATACGGATATGGCTCCGAAAACAGTGACATCTGTAAAAGTATCTGACGTTATGAAGATTTTGCCTTGCTTTTACCTACATTGAATCTTTGTTTATTTTTTATCTTTAGGCAAAATTGTATAAATCAGGTAAGCAATTCATTCATATAGGCTTACAGAGATAAAATAATCCAAAACTGTTGTTTCAATTGCCATTGATTTACACAACATACATTCATTACAATTTTTTTCATAGTATCGTCAATTCTTACTTCTAAATGTTCTAATTGAATATCTCGTACATATTATCTGTATTGTTAAATATGCCTAATTTGGTTGATTATAGCCTAGACTACATTTGTAATGATTAGCCTACTTAAGGTAAGCACAGGTTATGAATCATGATTGGCGAATTTGTGACACATAATAAATCCAGTAATGCCATGACAAGTCGCCATTGACAGCCCACAACATTTCATGGCAACCACTAAAATCATATTGATTTTTGTATCTATGTCTGGTATCCCTATACCCGCACACATGGTCTAATGGTCTATACCCAACAGTTTTATCCCAACAGCTATAACGCATGTTTTGAAAAGGGCGGTGAGCAGCAAAACATTTGATGACCTTTCAGCTTTCAGAGTATCAAATTTACTCTGTAATTAAAGATTCAATTTACAAAACAATAGGCTAACAGCTTGGGAGTAGTAATATCCAAATGCAAATATAATAAAATATTACAGTAGTGTAACCTCTTCAATATCACTCTCCTTTTGCAGCAAAAAATTGTGATGATAAACGAGTCATGATATTTACGGGAGTGAAATAATTGAGTTTGGTAGTAACTGGTTTTGAAAAATTATGGGGATAATGTTCAAAGTTTGAAAAACCATTATATATCCTATACTTCACGTTCTGTTTTAAAATGATATTTGTAGAAATTTCATTCAAATTGTTTGTATTTAAGGAAATATGAATGATCCATGGAATTCGAAAACAGATCATTGTCCAAGGAATTGTTTTGAAAATCTGGATCATTGTTTTGATGTTTCAGGAAAAAATTATATTACATGATTATTAAAATTATTACTGTACATTATTCTAGTTCAGTTGTTTTTGGGCAAGGCCCAACAAAATGTTTACCTTCCGCAAACCTTATATTTTTAGATAAACGTTTGATTTATTTTACTGGACATAAAAACGTAAATTTGAAACTTTATATTAGCTTTATATCCCGCCTATTGGCTTTTCCTCATGAATTTTGCTAACCAATTTGGCTTCCGAGTTTCCGAACTTTGTTGACCCTGTTTGTGGGTCACCGACATTAAGACCTGACTTGTTCTCTAACAACAAAGTCAAAATCTATATTGTAAGCTGGAGAGCCTTTTCTATTAAATGCTTATTTCTTTTTTCAGAACTACTACCACTAGGTTATTTGTATAGAGCAAGAGATAGAATACATGACTACAAGGAGGTTAGTCGGAAATTATCGGAATATTGATTCTCATACAGTATTGATCAATATTCCGTCTTGTGCCTGTGGACTGTGGAAGGGGGTTGGATGATACTTTGTGAAAATCAAAACATGTTTGAATGCTGTTCTATTGAGTAATTGGCTAACTCCTGTGTTGGGATCATGCAAGCCAAAGCAGTTCGAATATCATGTTAGATATAAAGACACCCGAAATTCTAAATAAAATTTTAAATAGAAAATTGAATCATGTTAGCATCGTTGATGTTAAATATTTCAGAATATTATAATTCAAATCATTCTTTTTCTTTGCGTCATTTTGTTCGGTCATAGTGGCTATTTTGAGACAAATCCAAAATCCCTTTAAAACCGGCAAAAGCTTGCAAAACAGCAGAAAGTAGAAGCGAGACAATCAAACTTATACCGTTTGAAAAAATATAAAGTGCAGATCTGTGATTCGAAGAAAGGCAAAATATGATGAAGGTGTGAAGATTTATAGGATTAATGTAATCAGTCAACTGTTTAAAGTTAAATTTGTATAAAAATAGTAGAAATATGATTTATTTCACAAAAAGGTTACTGCACGGCAGCTTTCTATTTAGGTTCTCTTATACCAACATTTGGCATGTTAGGAGACATTTGAAAGCTGAATGCTTTCTGATACTTTCTCATGTCTCTCAACATCTATTGTGTTGATATCAGAGAACCCAAACACGGCTGCCCTGCATTACCCTATATTGAAACATGCATATAATTGCCACCTATATGATCTAGATAAGATCTATAAGTTGACCACTTTAAACAGGTGACCTTTACATATAGCAGGTTGATTTAATATAATTATACTTTTAATATTTTACTATTCATTAAAGTGGCCACTTTAAGACTGGTGGCTGGGTTGCTATATAAAGGTGGCCGCTAAGATGACTGTATTATATTTATCCCCTTCGTATATTCATTATGCCTTGTGATTTTTAATTAGAAGGTTGACTAATCAATTTGCTGAATGTTATTTATTTTTCCATTGGCAGATGTTTGTTGAACCTTCCTCAATGAAGCTGCTACCAGATCCTTTACAAGCGCCGTATCTTCAACCGCCATATACATTGGTACTTGAGATGACCGACGTCCTGGTTCATCCAGAGTATGATGTAAGTTATCGTAGAAAAAAGATGTTTGATTAATTCTAAGCTATCACATGGGGAATACATTATATATTGTGGGTCTGCGCATATGATTTATTTCAGAATGTTCTACCCCCACACGAGAAATGGTGGAAGACACCAGTGCTTCCAACACTTCCCGAGTGTCTTCCGCCATTTCCAAGTCTAGTAAATATAAATACAAACACAGCAAAAGGGTGTGATAACCCTTTTCTAAAATAAACCAAATTTTTTAATCAAGTTTGCTTATATTGCGGAAGGTCACTCGAATCTTGAATTGATGATTTAAAATTCAGTTTAAATTCAATGTTTTCACTTACTAAAATGTCCTTGGATCAAATTCAACCTCAAAACGTTAATCTTTTTTAAAAAGAGATACCCTAGCTTTGTTGATATTATTTCTTTAGTAATACATTGCAGCTTCCTATTCTTCTTCAGCTTTGAGTATCTGACAAAGTTTTATCGACAAATTTCGATGGGAATTTTCGAGAAAATGTTTACCTTGTATTTCCAAATACACAGACCAACCAATCAAATTGCAGAATTACGTTCGAATATGAAGTCATATTTTAGAATTATTTTTCCTCAGTGACAGTAGAATGTTCAAGTATTTTGATCTTTTCGCCTTCGTAATTCCGTGTTATGTTTATGGATAACAGAATAACACATTTAAAACCACTAAGAGTTGAGAAATATCCCAAAATTTAGTTTACAATTATAACAAAGAAGCTTTAATCGTCAGCCAGTCAGTCACCATTTTATTGAAGTATATTTTGTTTATAATATTTTGCGAACTTTTGTGACAAATATCCTCATTTTAAATCGAAAGTGTGGTAATGTGTACAAAACCTCATTAACAACGTTGACCAATGTAGAATAGAAGCATTTATTGTAGCATAAATATTTGAATTACATATTTTTTGTATATCATTTTCTTTTCTTTTGTAGCGCAAAAGTGGCTGGAGGTTCAGAAAACGTCCTGGTGTTGAACAATTTATCTCACAATTATCAGCTCCTAATTTCGAAATCGTCATCTATACTCATGAAAATGGTTTTGTAAGTCTTTTGGAATCATCTTCACGTGCTTTGTAGTGGATGAAATGTCTATCTTGACATATTTCAGTAATACCATTCTTCATTATATCCAGTGCACTGCTGATTAGACTTAAAAAATGAAAAGGACTTGTGTTAATCAAACAGCTCTTTTTGTTTACAGTGTAATCCACTTGAGTATATACCAAGATATGCATGCCGGTATCTGAAATTTGCTGAAGCAATGGAAATATTATAGTTGCACGCAAGTGCTTTATAGGCCTACTTTCAGGAAAGGAATAATAGTTTGTTTGCAGGGTCTGACAGATGTGGGGATCCTGGGACCCTAGATCCCAGAAGACTAAAGCAAATTCAGAAGAAATTTGATAATTTTCTGATTTATATGCCAAAGCTCAACAGAAGAAAATGTGCAATTTTAGAAATTTCTGTGAGTGAAATTTATCTGAAAATTAGTGTGCTCCTAGCATTGATAGACTATGGTACAATTACTGTAATTACCAATGACTTTCCTACTAATCCATTGCTTCTATTTACTGCAATATAACATCTATATATCACACAACTATGATAATACAGCTTATCATTTGGCTACTGACTTTTTGTAGAGTGCTTCACCTGTTGTTGATGGCCTGGATCCGGATGGGTACATCATGTATCGTTTATATCGGGATGCGACAAAATACTTACAAGGAACACATGTCAAAGTAAGTGTCTCGTAGTAGGATATTATTTGCTGCTTTGGAAGCATTTGACGTTGTCATGATTCAAAATGTAGTAGTCTTTGCTCATGAACTTACCCTACTCAATATCTGAGCTATAACATTCACAATAGCACCATTATCGTTGTGTCATTGATAAACCATCTCAAAAGAAAATGATTCACCACCAAATCACAATATTTTATTGCTACATTAAAATGGTGTGCTTTCACATGATTAAATAGATTAGATATGCCTAAATGAAATTCTTATATTCAATCAATTGTATTGCTATTGCTATAGCATGGTGCTTCTTATAGAGATCTACCTTTCTGCCTCCAATGATAACAGTGATTCTGAGAATTATTTTTCTATGTATAGTCTACCTCTGCCTTCTAATTCACTGTAATAAGACCTGCAGACTCAATTTACTTCATTGTTAAATCCATGCCGATTGAAATCATTGGTCCATCCAATGCTCAATCTATTTCTGTATTTTACTATGGTATAAATATCAATACAACGGGTATGGATTGCTTGATATATAATTTTTGTGTCTGGTGTTCACAAATGTCAATAGTGATACACAAATTTAATAATCTATAGAATAGAATAGAATAGAATAGAATAGAATATATTTGTCAAAAATTAAATGATTTAAAAAACTTGACAGGCTAATAATGGGAAGTACAACTTCCGCTTAAATAGAGCCTACAAATGCTTTATGCATGATTAATAAAATGAATAATCAAATATATTGATACAGTATATTGTTCAAAGTTGAAAAAAATTATTATTTTTTTGCAATATTGCGATAAGTCAATCTTTGGTAATCGATTGCTAAAAATTAGTTGTTATGGAGATGAAGTTATTGGATGTTTTGCTGTCCCAACGCTATCAGGCAATGAGTTACAAACATTGACAACACGATGAGAAAAGGCAGAACAAATGGTGACATTTATTACTTTGGTTGATTCCAACATTAGAGAATGACCTCTCCTTAACGTGTATTTTGTTTTTGGTTTCACTAAAAAAAATATTATTTACATTGACGTCAACAAAGCCATGTAACATTTTGAAAGTAATTGTAAGATCCGTTCTTAATCGATGTACTTCCAGTGACTCTAATTTACCATGATCTAGTTTGCTATCGTGCAGTAACTACTTATAAATTGGAAAGCGTACATCAGGGTTCGATAAAATGGGGAATTCTGGGACTGAGAGTCCCGAAAAATCAATCTGTTTTCTTTTTTTGGACAGAAGAGTAAAACTGTGCAATTTTTAATCATATTTTTATGTCGACAACCGTAAAATAAAAATATATGAAAACGTTTACACAACGAAATCACTCTAAAAAGTTTTGGAGGAAAATTGCAATCCCAGGAGGAAAAATATTTTTTCGAACCCTGGTGTACATTTATATTTTTCATCTGCGACAGTATATAAACAAAATTCATGTGCAGCATGTGCAGCAGGCTTGAGCAAATAGTAATTAACCGTATACTGTTTATTGGCATATATGTCACTCAATGCTTTGCAATTTGCACTGTCTTGACCACATCTTTATAATGCATTCATTACTGACTCATAATTTTGTATTCATTCAGGATTTATCATGCCTTAATCGAGATTTGAGTCGTGTGATTATCTTGGACTGTAATCCTACGGCCTGTAAATTACAAGAAAGGAACTCTTTGGTCATAAAGAAATGGGAAGGCGACACTTCAGATACAACACTAACTGATCTTATTCCTTTTTTTCACAGTAAGTCATTTTATGTAATTACTGTAATTCATTTATTGTATAGTTATAATTTTGCATGATTTATAGACAGAATTAATGATTTTGTTGTTACGGGTTTGAACTTAATAAATTTTTCATGAATAGCTGAGGGTTGTTTATCAGTCCTTTGAAAAAAAGTTTGTATATCTTAAAGGTTCTGAATAAATGATGATGATGATGATGATGATGATGATGATGATGATGTCATGAAAACTTGAAAGAATAGCAAAACAACGTTAACACTCAAATATATTTAAATTTCAGTGAAAATTAGAACTGTTTTCATGCATAGAATTATGTTTAGTACAGACCCTATGGGAAGAAACCTATGTGATTTTAGTTCTGATTCACTTGTTTTCCTAATGTTGTATAAACCTATCTATCAAATCAAGTAATTGGGATTTAATTTTAGTTCACACTGCAATTACAATCTAATTCTACCTCTGCATGACTAGTTTAGCAAAGAGAATAGAGCTACCCGTAAACAGAGCTCCTTCTTCCTTGTGTAGATTACTTTAATGCTCAAATTCCGCTATTAACACAGTCGTAATTCATGAATTACAGAAAATGCCAAACAGGAAATAATATTGTATAAAAGGGGCTTTAATGTATATCGTTAATTCTCTGTTCAACATTTTTTTGAAAAATTATAGGAAAGAGAAATATTGGAGAATCCAATGAAAATTTCAAGTTTGATTTTGAGTATGCTACGCTGAATTATGTTTGAAATCATTTCAATGTATTATCTTTTTATTTATTTAGCGATTGCAATGTCCGGTGTTGATGATGTTCGTCCGGTACTCGATTTTTACAGAAACGAAGATGATGTAGTTGCTGCATTTAATCGCAATCAAGAAAAGTTACGTGAACAAAATCAACAAGCAACAGCTATGCAACAAAAAACATCTGCAAACTGGTCTGGTATATTGAATAAAGGTTGGCTTGGAAAGGTAAGCTTTTCAGCTGTAAATTGTATGTAATTGTAAATTGTAAGCTGTAAACAAACACGTCATCAGCAGTTCATGAACATTTCATGGTCAATTATTTGAAATTCACGAATATGAAAGGGTTAACTGTTCATAAAATAAACGTGAAAAGTTCATGGGAAAATTCATGAAAATAATGCCATCTAACGTTCATAAACAGTTCATGAATATTTGATGAGCTCATGAGCTGTTTCTCAGAGGAAGAATAAAAAAAAAAAAAGTTAATGAAAAATGTGCCAATTTTTATCCTTATCCATGAAAAATGTTAAAAATGTTGTATGATTTTGTTGTTTCAGCAGAGCTTAATTCAGAAATGAGGCATATTTATATTAAATCTGTTTAATATTGCATTATTTTTCAAATTGATAACTGTGTAGAGCAACACAGCCTAGCTTGCATTTTGATTTTCATTGACGTTTCGTTGTTTCAAAGAACGCCTTTTGATAATCTGCAAATGGATCATGAGTACTAAATTTCACTCAAGATTACCAGTATTTTCTTTCTTTTTCTGTTTGCTCCTTATAAGCCCGTTATGAAATTTTATCTTTTATTGATTACTTCTACAAATTATCTCTACAGAGGTGACAAGATTCTTCTTAAATTCAGCCAACATCTCTGAAATTTTAATATAGAAAGACATTCATCATACACCTATATAGATCATACATGTGAAAAATGGATTCAAAATGCATTTTGCGGAAACACATTGACAACATTGATACTGTAGTAGATATCGTGAGTGCCAATATGGCTTATAAATACACTTTCCTTACTTTTATAACTCGACATAAGGATTAGCAGTTTGTTTCATTGAATGTGCAACGTAGATGGTGTATTGTGGATGTGACAAATCAAACTAATCTATGAATTAAATGGAGGACTACTAATGAATGTTTGTATGTATGCGCAATACTGTTTCAGACGTTTGCAAATGTAGAAGGAGATGCGCAGTTTTGCTATGATCTGAAGGAATGGCATGCTTGCCTTTGGCGGCAATACCATCATAAATTTGGGTCACTCCGTGTCAGCTCACACACGCAAAAACCTTCATCCTCTCAAATTTCAACGAAACGTATTTTACGAAACTGAATATAGAGAAGTAAGTACCAACTTGACCAAGTTTGAATTATGTAAACAGCCTGCTCAGGATTTGGAGATAAATTCAGATAATTAGTCTATCACATTGTAAATTTTTCATTTTTTTTTTATTCTCGCTGATGTTTGGATCCTATCCATAAAGATGTTAAACACATTTCTCTGTTTAAACAATAATACTATCAGCGCATGATATCGCATCAATATTATCTCTGTTGTAAATGTGCAGATTAATATTCTCAAGTATAGTAACACTGCAGTGCATGTGTTAAGATGTGTCAATGTCATACCAGCAGTCAGAGCTCTTCACAATGCTCCTTTCCATTTCCTGCAGAACATAGATTATAGAATACAGGGATTGGCAACTCTATTGTTCTCGGCCGCGCGGTCAGATTATGTCGAATTTGGCGCGAAACAGAGTCACGTGATCTTGAGGCGACACAAGATTACAACGATGCGGTCAAAACCTTGTATTCTTCGTAACTTGCATACTATAATATCCTACGTTGCTCAATATTTTTTTGAAGTTTAATGTTTTGATAATGTTAAATAGAGCTTACTTTAAATGTCCATGACAATTTAATTACGTTTAAACAAAATAACGAGTAGATATGGCCAATTTAATTAATCATGTTTTGCGGTGTATTTCACCAAAATATTGCTTTGATCACTTTTGCGATTTGCAAATTAATGTTTGTAACTTTGAAAAAGAAAATGTATGTGATTGTCGTGATTGAATTAATCTACAAATACACTTATAACTAACAAATCAAAATCAAGCTTAATGTTCACTAAAAAATAATTGCGCTTCTTCTAAATTCCTATACAGTTTACAGCCTGGCGGCCTGTATAGGTCTACGACATACAAGTAGCACAAAATACACTCAACAATTTTCATCACATAACAAATAATCCGTATAGTGTATGTATCACAGCAGAGGGAATGAATACACTACAAAAATTTAGCAAGCGATACACAGAATGAACAAGATATGGTACAAATATCGATAACTGATTTGGTAAATTGAAACACTTATAAAAACATTCAGTGTCGATGAATTACATTTATATTACGTTATGTTACATTCACATTTACAATGAAGTTTATACAATATCAAATTATGGATGTTCACCTTATTATTCAAATTAATGTTGACTTGCTGTTACTTTAAAGTTTGAATTTTCTTTTAATTTGTTCCTTAGCGATTTCTTTTTCAATTCCAGTTTCTCTTTTAAGTTACAAGCAGTAAGCCCATGCCGTTCGTGTACGAAAATTATCTCACTTCATATAATAAATTATAATACCTTGTAGATAAATAAAAAATAACATCATCAGTATTGATTGTTATCTTCTAACCAGAGTGATGTACTGCTACGTCCCAGGTAGATTAAGCTTTTGGCTTTTGCAAAACATTCAAGCGTCTTTGCTTCAAGAGTCCATCTGATCTCCTTATGGATAAATTACGAAATTCTTTTTCATAGTTCCACAACAATAATAAATAGACTTTCCGAAGGTGCTCATCCACGCAATGAATTCCAGATAGATGTTTTTATTACTGCCGAGCAGATTTGTAGGGAGTAGATCAAAATTGTTGAATATATTTGACACATCTCCAGAAATGTCCGAAGCAATATTTACTCATTCGTAGTAACTTTTGAGAAGAGTAGATTCATTTGGTCGTGAATAAATAGTTGATAAACCTTCATCTTCATCGTTTCGATGGATAATTTTATATCGGTGTGTTTTGATCGTGTGAAGGGTTACTGACACCGTTAAACCACCTTTAGCTTTCCAAATCCTTCAGCACTATTTACATTAACGTAAACTTCTCTGTAGGTGCGCTTTTATAAACTTTCACTGATAGAGTTCGCCATTTTCTTCATCGCCTTTCACGTTTAAGAAATTCGAGGTACTGAAAATCATTGCTATTTAGTTGACCATCCATTGCAAAATAATGAAATAATCAAGTGTACTTTTACTAGCCAGCTTGAAGATATGAATGATGATGATAAAATGAGTAGAACAGTCGACCGCGTTGTTGTAATGACACTTGTGAAAATTTGTCACAAAATTCTGTGTCGGCTCAAGAACACGTGTTTCCGGTAAATCTCAAACAAAAACATATTTCGTGCCCAGACCTTAGTTGCCAATCCCTGTATTCTATAATCTATGTGCAGAAGTAATCATTGTTGCTTTAATAGCCTCTTTCCAAACCTTCTTTGGAATCTTTTAATCCTATATATATCTGAACCGAAAATCTACAATCTGTGTAGTAGTATAGTTCCATAGAGATATCATCTGATCATATGGACATTTGACGGTCAGATAGCTATTGAAAATAGTTTAGAATTATTCACCATAATATTCTGAACTGATTAGAGTCAAAAAATATTTTAAAATGTGAACCGGAACTAGTTCGAGGCTCTATTCATTTCTATCTTTATGTTTTAACAATAGGAGACTGGAACTTGTTACAGTGAACAAAGTTTTTCTAGAAAACACAGCAGAATGTGACATGAATTTTGGCAAATGAAAAAAGCACTCAAAAGGCACTACTAGTGGTAATTGTCAGCTATTTTGTGGATTCTTGTCTCCGCATGGTGGCTACTAAGCTTTCTATTGACGCCAGATATTGGCAATCGTGTCATTTTATTGTTTGAACTCAGACAAATAAAATCAAGGCTTATGTGCCATCTGATGAATTTAAACCCATAGCATCAGATATTTACACCTTTTCCAATTTTATTTCAGAAATTTGCAATTCAATTTCAGAAATTTCCAAATGAATTTCAGAAATTTCTAATTCAATTTCTGACAGTTCCAAATCAATTCCAGAATTTTCCAAATTAATTTCAGACAGATAATTAGTTTATAGGCAAGTACCGATTTCGTGCGAATCTGTCAATCATCAATTAATAACAACTATGCTCGAATGCGATAAAGTGAGCATAATGAAATTATTGGAGGTTGGAGGATTGCCCGGGGGTTAACTCTCATACTGCTGCTATACGGGGACGTGCCACTATTTTTGGGTCCATATTCCAGCTGAGAAATATACTTTTTGGGTAGGAAATTTTAGAATATCAAACGTTTTGGGTCCGATTTCGATTTTCTAGATAATTTGGGAAAAAACTGAATTTGAATGCTGAAAACTGGATTTAAATTTTTGCCCATAAAAATGGAACATCCCCGCATAGAGCCTATATGGAAGTACCCTCCCTGCACTTTTTGGGTAGCATTTTCACGTTTTTTTTATATCAATTTCGGTAGCTTTTGAAGGATTTTTGGGACTTTTCGGGTACATTACTTCACATTTTTGCAAAGTGGCACCCCCGTCAATGCGGCATTTGGAGTTACTCCCGGGGAGGATTGCGGGGATGGACTGAGATTCGTGAGACATTATTTATACAATGTCTAATGCCTGCTATAGGCCAGAAATATCCATTTCCTCTTCAATCCCTGCCATTCTCCTTGACCGTCAAGACTGCTTCGACATAAAACGAGTGGAAATTCTTTTTTTCTTCTAATTTTGCAACTCTGTTGCACAGTTTCATTTCTATTACCTAACACTTTCTTGACGATAGTATTTGTTTTGCCTTATAGACTATGTAATTTCACAGTTGTCGCTTAGCAACATTTTATTTTAGAATTTTCACATTCTTGTTAATGTAAAGCACAATTTTACTTCCATTATATAGAAGGTATTGGCTGAATGAAGTTATTAAAATCTCGGTTTTTAATCATATTAAGATATGAATAGTTGATTTTTTCTTTGCTTCAAATTTCCTCAGCAATGCTTGCTAGAATGTTTACAAGTCCATATTACTCAATTCTTTCTTTCCTTTCAATCATTCATCTGTTCAATTGATGTAGCTTATTTCGTTTTGAATTACGGCTATTTGTTGTGATTCTCTGCTTTTTGGGTTTCTTTCTGTCCCTTTCATGTATATTTCCTGGTTTCTTTTCTGAAATCCTTGATATTTTCTTCCCCTATCGATATTTGTACTAGTTTTCGACGCACAATGAATTCTTGTTTGTCATTGTTATCTTATTAATATTGTTTTGATGCTTTCTATTTTGCTATTTTTTGGTGTTTTTGTCATTTCTGTTGTGTACGTGCTCACATGTCTGCTATACAAGCTAATATCCCCTGTGAAGATCGGCGCATGTGCTCTTTTCATAAAAAATTTGTTACCCTTGTCAAATTCTCATGAACCTCATAAACAATCCATGGACGCTTTCGTGTATGTTCCCTGTTAATTACAAATTTAATATTCCATGAAATATTCAAGATAAATGTGCCATTTTACTTTCATGGACTTATTTTCCAATAGCGGTTTTTGTAAATTGCACCATTCAACGTTCATGAACTGCATATCACAGGGGAAGTTAATGTGTGCTTTGTTACTGCTGTATGGCATTTGTTCAATGTATTTACAATTATAATGATATTCAGGGCAGTGTTGTTGTGTTGTGTTTTTCTCTGTTGATACCACACTTATTGTTTCAACAGTTTTTGATTTTGCGTAGTTGTGATTTGAGAATTTGATTGCCGGTTGGTTTGACTTATATTTTTGATGTTTGTAGTAGCCATGTCATATCATTGATATTTGTAGAAGCAATCGCACAACGTTCATACTGATAAATTTGCTGATGTCATCCTCCTGTTATATTCCGTTGTTGGCTGTTTGATTGTCTTGTCTCTGGCGTTGTAGTACTTCTATTGTTGCTATTGTCGTGGTCCTGCTATATTCCCCTTATGGGATGATCATTGTCCTGTCCGTAGCATTTGTAGTACTCCTATTGTTGCTATTGTCATGCTCCTATTGTATTCCGTTGTTGGCTGTTTGATTGTCTTGTCTCTTGCGTTGTAGTACTTCTATTGTTGCTATTGTCGTGGTCCTGTTATATTCCCTCTATCGGCTGTTCTTTGCTCTGTCCGTAGCATTTTTAGTACTCCTATTTGTTGCGATTGTCATGCTCCTATTATATTCCGTTGTTGGCTGTTTTATTGTCTTGTCTCTGGCGTTGTAGTACTTCTATTGTTGCTATTGTCGTGGTCCTGTTATATTCCCTCTATCGGCTGTTCTTTGCTCTGTCCGTAGCTTTTTTAGTACTCCTATTTGTTGCGATTGTCATGCTCCTATTATATTCCGTTGTTGGCTGTTTTATTGTCTTGTCTCTGGCGTTGTAGTACTTCTATTGTTGCTATTGTCGTGGTCCTGCTATATTCCCCTTATCGGCTGATCATTGTCCTGTCCGTAGCATTTTTAGTACTCCTATTTGTTGCGATTGTCATGCTCCTGTTATATTCCGTTGTTGGCTGTTTGATTGTCTTGTCTCTGGCGTTGTAGTACTTCTATTGTTGCTATTGTCGTGGTCCTGTTATATTCCCTCTATCGGCTGTTCCTTGCTCTGTCCGTTGCATTTTTAGTACTCCTATTTGTTGCGATTGTCATACTCCTGTTATATTCCATTGTTGGCTGTTTGATTGTCTTGTCTCTAGCGTTGTAGTACTTCTATTGTTGCTATTGTCGTGCTCCTGTTATATTCTCCTTGTCGGCTGTTCATTGTCATGTCCGTAGTAATTGTAGTATTCCTATTGTTGCTATTGTTATGCTCCTGTTATATTCCCATTGTCCCCTTGTCGGCTGTTCATTGTCCTGTCCGTAGTATTTGTAGTATTCCTATTGTTGCTATTGTCATGCTCCTGTTATATTCCCATTGTCCCCTTGTCGGCTGTTCATTGTCCTGTCCGTAGTATTTGTAGTATTCCTATTGTTGCTATTGTCATGCTCCTGTTATATTCCCATTGTTGCCCCTTGTCGGCTGTTATTGTCCTGTCCGTCGTATTTGTAGCACTTCTATTGTTGCTATTGTCATGCTCCTATTTTATTCCGTTGTCGGCTGTTTATTGCCTTGTCTGTAGTATTTGTAGTGCTCCTCTTGTTGCTATTGCCGTGCTCCTGTTTTTTTATGTTGTTGGCTGTTTCGTTGTCTTGTCTCTGGTATTGTAGTACGTCTATTGTTGCTATTGTCACCCTCCTGTTTTATTCCGTTGTTGACTGTTTCGTTGTTTTGTCTCTGGTATTGCAGTTCGTCAATTGTTGCTATTGTCATGCTTCTGTTATATTCCGTTGTTTGCTGTTTATTGTCTTGTCGCTAGCATTGCAGTACTTCGATTGTTGCTATTGTCGTGCTCCTGTTATATTCCCTCTGTCGGCTGTTCATTGTTCTGTCCGTAGCATTTGTAGTACTGCTATTTTTGCTATTGTCATGCTTCTGTTATATTCCATTGTTTGCTGTTTCATTGTCTTATCGCTAGCATTGTAGTACTTCTATTGTTGCTATTGTCATGCTTCTGTTATATTCCATTGTTTGCTGTTTCATTGTCTTATCGCTAACATTGTAGTATATCTATTGTTGCTATTGTCATGCTCTTGTTACATTCTGTCGTTGGCTGTTTATTGTCTTGTCTCTAGCATTGTAGTATATCTATTGTTGCTATTGTCATGTCTTATTTCATGCATTATAGTGTACTGGCACACTGTTCACGTGAAGTAGCTTGGTTTGTATACTGTGTTTTGTCAGGATATCACCATATTCTCCATTTAGCGCATTTGTACATCTTTCTGCGAATCAATCATGTTAG
Source organism: Haliclystus octoradiatus (assembly GCA_916610825.1). Classification (NCBI taxonomy): domain Eukaryota; kingdom Metazoa; phylum Cnidaria; class Staurozoa; order Stauromedusae; family Haliclystidae; genus Haliclystus; species Haliclystus octoradiatus. The sequence continues at coordinate 25,696,348 of OU744448.1, forward strand.
CATTCAAAATAAGTATTGCTGTTTGTTTGTCATTTTGTTTTTCTTTTATATAAATTATTCAAATCGTCCAGTATCAACCTGAAATTTCCTCATTTTTGTTTGCAATTGTGGTGTATTTTACTGGTGTATAAATTTTCCTTGCCACGGTGTTATGATCATTTTTTCCTTTATTTATCTGTCATGTCATGTGTTGTTGAATGTCACATTGTTGTTACGTATAATATATTATTATATTAGAGAGTTGTCTGTCTGTGGTTTACTGTATCAGTATTATATACTGTTAACCAGTTACAGTCACTTTACAACTCATACTACAGCGATGAGAATCAAGCATGTTCTCCAGTTGTTTGATCTCCGATTGCAAGATATTGATTTCTTTCTTCAAACGGCTATTTCGACCTTCCAGATCATCGGACTCCTGCGATAATAAATACAAATGTATTCACCGTTCTGGCGAACTCCTGTTTATAGCGATATGTATTAGTTTTTGTATAATATCCTATTGGTATTATAAAGTAGCCTCATTTTCATTATAATATATATAATATAGTTATTAATATAGCCTTGCATGAAGTTAGTGTGTTGCTGGCAGGCGTTGTAAGAGTTCATCAGCTTTATGAACCCAAACCTAATAAATTGTGCTTGATTGCATTCGAGATATATCTTTAGCTGATTTTCTGATTTAACCAACGCGATATTACTCAACATTCTACAGTATATTCCTCAATTTGACCAGAATAGTCACAGTCACAATCATGAACATGTGCAGTCAAATCAAAATTGCCTTGTTTAATTATAATTTTCATTCCTTTAACATTTTGTGCGAATTCTTAAGTTAAAAGCTTCCAGTGGTTTACCTTGACAAGAAGCTTGATATGCTCTTTACGTTTATTACGGCATTTCGATGCTGCCAATTTATTGCGTTCTCTCCTCACTCGTCTTCGTTCGTCATCTTCCGGCATTCCCTATGGGTACAGACGCCTTCAATATTATTATTTGTCCATTAATTTTGATCTTCAAAAAACATACACACTTGCACATAGGCTGTACCCTCAATGACAAAATATTGTTTAAATAACAGTGATTATGTTGTATAAAATATTTTAGTCATCGACCTACAGGTCAATAGGAAAATCGAACAATTAGATTGATTGAACAGCGCTCATCTCTAAAGCTGCATTGAGCACTCAATGTTTTTAAACGTTATGGCGGAAAGAGGCGACGGGTAATTGCATTCATAATCAGAATTAGTACAAAAGTATCTTAAATTAACATTCATGGTTATTTGTTTTAAATTTAACTTAGCAAAAAAGCTCTTATTGATCCCAGCCTTTGTGCCTTCGATCTATATATTATGATGTATTATAATAGCCCCATTGCTCTGAAACCTGTACTGACCGCCTCGTTTCGGAACACGTTTTGGCGCGAAACATCAATCACGGAGTACATGTTTTGATTTCTTTGTTTTGGTTTGTTTTGGTTTTACTTTCATTCATTTTGAATAAAATTACATTGTCCCTATAAAACTGCTACAAAAATCATAATGAAACTTAGGAAAATTTCTGAATTTTGTTTTTACCTGGAAAACAGAAACTGAGGTTTTATTTTATTGAATCTAAACGTCTTGTTTGACAGAACAAGTGCTGTTTTAACCCAATCTTCCTATCAACTAAATATGAACTTGAACAAGCACCGATACTAAACCTCTTATTGGTATTTGGCATACAAGAGAGAACATAAGGAGAACACGAGAAGGAATCAGAAAATCACGAGCCGCCGCTGCGAGTGATTTCCCCTTCTAGTTTTCTCCTGCCTGGATTTGCTCGAGTACGCCAAACAACAATAACTCATAGGAAACTGTGCGCCAATTCTTTTGTATTATAATTATTTTACCAAAAGTTTTTGAAAACTCCTGATCAAATTGGAAATTCTCATTTGTGATGTCAAGTTCGAATTGTAAGGTTTTGTTCTTTATTGATATGGTGATTTGGAATCAATTTCATTATAATGCAAAAGAGTATACTAGTCTGGCATCAAAAATCAGATTAAAATTAGCAGATGTTGGTGCTGTTTGCCCCCTTAAACATAAACTCATTTGCTGTACATCACAAAGTTACACTAATCTAATCCTCATCATAAATATTTGAATAATTACAAACCAGGTCGTCTTTATCTCGATCAAAGAAATATCCAGCCTCAAGGTCCATTCGATGATCCATATAATCTTCATTACCATGTTTTGATTTGATCATACTTACACCTGTGCCTTCGTAGTTTGGACTCAGATCATCGGGTGTTGAATATTGGAAGGTGGCATTGCGTGAATCAGGTACTCTTCTGCAGTTCTGGAAAGACACAGTTGTCATTAAAGTTAAAAAATCGTGTATTGTGAACAAATAAGTTCCCAAATATCATAGAAATGCAAGTATGTAAATTATAAATGAGCCTGGTATCTGGTTTCCATGAATATCATTAATCTGGTTTGAAATAATCGAACATTTGCGAAAAAGGCTGTTAATTGGAAGTTCTACTTTTCACTTTATGTTTGTTTATCAAAATTATCTTATAAATTATTAATCCTCTTATGTCAACTAACAAATGCAAGATTTGTTAAGTTTACTACACTGGATCAATTCGCCCTGCAACAGCACCTTTGCCAGTCGACTCATAATAAACTTTGCCAATTTCCTATTATATGAGATCTATAAGCGAAGCTCTGTGTGTGTAAGCTATGCCTATGTATCCAATTTAACTAATGGCATGATAAAAGTTTCGGCAAGCATGCACATCATTTTCATAAACAATGGTCTAAGGCCTGATTCGTACATCGTTCTGTACATGTGCCGATCATATTCCTGTTGAGAATGCCTTCAGATCGACTGCATTAATCATTTGATTTCAGACGCTGTTCTACGAAATTCACGCACTACGATATTCATGCGTGAATTTCGAGCATAATAGGATTGGCACATGTACTGTGCAGAACGGCGAAAGGCAGAAGCACGTATCAGTAAGCTAAGATTTAAATCAATCAATCCGATTACTCACGGCTTATAATTATTCTTTGAATAAAACAAATAAGTGAATTTCGGCTCTTACATGTGAGGGTCAGAAAGCTATTTATGTACCTTTTAGATCAACAAAGAGAAGCATGCATTATTGTAGTAGTCGCACATGTTCATAGTTACATTTTCATATTCGTTTTTTATTATAAATCTGCTCAATCGCTTGTTAGTATCGAAAGGAATAACGTCCATTGTTTTCACCAATTGCGAATTTCCTCCCCTCCAAAGCTAAACGCTTACCTCTTATCATTGTCTAACGAAATAACATAATTCGAGAGATTTGCACGGCTGCAATGAAACGTATCTACATTATTAATAAATGCACATGATCAAAGTTCTTCTCTTTCCTGCTTTAATACTGTATATTTGAAAATAATATAAGCCGCGCTCTCGCTGCTCTTGCTTATCAACATGACTACATTCTGGTCACGGGTCTAGGATTGTATTAGACGCTAAGGGCAATTCCTTCTACTTCTTACCTCATTATAATCAGTAATTAGATGTTCCATTATTAGTACTTTTTTATTAAACGATAAATGTCCGTCCAATATCACCGTACTATAGCCTTACAAAGTATCTTTGATATCAAATATATACTTTGTTGTGGAAGAAAGTAATAAGTTTCTGCAAAGATCTGCAAGGTCCAGCCAAGTGTAATGATGTGCATTATGGCTGACTTTCAAGTTGAACTGCCCTAGACGCTTGAGTGGAACTATGAATTAATTACTCATGCGTGTAGCTAAACGTCAAAGTTGACCTCTTCTCAAGAATTCTTCGCCAGCCCATCTTCTAACTGAGTTTATTGAAGATCTAACAAACAGGTGCAAAATGATTCTCTTCATTGTATTTGAAACTTGACATTTGACCTTTATAGATATCTATTCTTCGTAATTACATCATTCCTTGATTTGGTTTTATCTGGCAAACGATCACTTCAATGTTTGAGAAAATTTTTTTAGTATATATACACATTCTCACATATTATACATGTTATCATGATTTTTGGCTGTACCAAGGTAGTGATATTAACTAGGTTACATCATGTACAGGTGTATTCGACGTCAATCCTTGTTGCTCTTGTTCTGTTTCAATCAAATCGGTTAGAATCACAGTCTATTCAAAATCGGGAAAGTCTATTCGACCCGCCAGCTACGAGTGGCTCCGATTTAAGGCTTTAATGGAACTGAGTTCGGGACTAAATTCCATTGAATTCAAAAAATGGGAGCGGTGATTCCTTCGAGTATGTTTGACCATAGATTATAGAATACATTCTGAATACATGTATTCTATAATCTATGGTTTGGCTTTTGATTCTCAGGTCATCAAAAAGGTCAACCGCCTCGCAAAAAAATGCCTAGATAAACGTTCGCGACGATGTCCTAAAGTTTTTTAAATGTTTGGGCACATGAGTAAACGCCTTTGTAACAGCATGTAACTCTTTTTTTATAAAAGGTTTATTATTTTAAAAATATCGTTTATTTATCCAATTGTCTTCAAAGAGACAGTTACTTTTTCTAATTGTGTGATGGTGCAGTATGGAGTTTATCTTTCGCCATTTTGAGCCATCGTGCATGAGAGTATTTTCAATGAAATAATGCGTTGCCAAGGATTCAGCTATTTTGTTAGAGTAATTCTCAGTTGAACTACTATTTCACAACTAATATAATCGTTACATGTTAGCATAATATGTGCTGTCAATCTTAGCTGTCATCATCTATCATGTCATGGACATTGAATAATTGTTAAAATATTTTAGTTACTAAACAACTCGTATGACATTATTTGCTAGACCGTTGAACCATATGGTTGAACCGTTCCATATATTGTGTAAGTCAAAGATTGGTATATGGGGATGCATGAAAAGTGATAGCCCTAACATTCTGTAGCATATCATATTTTCTGCAAAATTTCATCGTCAATGGCTCACTCAATCTCAAAACCTGAATGCTGCAATCTTGAGTGTACTAGTTATGAACTTCGAACGCCTTTTAGAAAACGCCCAAATTACAAGGACATTTAAACACCCATAACCATTTCATGCAAAACACATTCTAACTATATAATAGAAACAATTAATTTGATATGGAATCAATTATATAATCTATGCATGCCATGTATCTTATTTTATGCAAGGACAAGGTTAAGATTAAAGCAACCATCACAATTCTATAGAAATTACTCTATTCTACTTTCATGATCGTATGTTGAATAGCTCCCTGTGCCATACCAATGGTTTCATATTTCTATAAGTATTCAGTGAAATCCAAAGGAATGTTCTCAATTCATGGCAGGTCATTTGAAATTTGTAGACATTTGTAGACATATGTATTAATTTATTACAAATGTGCAAACTTGTGAAAATTTCATCAGCGTTCAGTGTTTCTATTGTTAATTGCTAGTGTTTAAAGTATCAATAGTTGCGAGAATGCACAGCTTTCTTCTTTCCAACACCTGTATATACACTTTCATAATAACTAGTATAATTTTGCTTAACCTGTGTTTGATTGTATTTTATTACGATCAACTTAGCAAATTTTTTTTGACTTTGCTCAAATTTGAGGCTTAATGTAAAGAAAAACGTGCGTTCCAATGGTTTCAATATCAGTTACCTAAAAAGGAGATATTTATCTGTCAATCTACAGTATGTGTATTAGACAGCTTTATCAATTATGTATAGACTACACTATATAGTAGTCCGTCAGGACGATGTAACTATTTTCCTTTATTTGGAATTTGGGTGTGGTTTCAAATAATATGACTCTCCCTTTCAAAATATATATTTGTAACATATGACAGCCATAAACATTTACAGCACAATCATCAAATATGATACTCTGATAAGTAAATGATATTGGCTATGTATTGACAGGCATACTATTTCTGTTGATGTAGATCTGACACCAATGGAATGTCATGACATTCAAAAGCGTAAATTTATCAACTAACAGAAAATGAAGACAACAAAAGTTGGAATTTTGAATTTCATTCTATATGATTTTGTTATATGAAATCTATATTTCCACTCAAAATACCCACATTAATAATATAGTCTTCAATCGTGTCTAATTCATAAATTTAATGGACACAAATGGATGTAAATTATAATTTATCAAACTTGATCGTGCTCTGTGAAGAATAATCAATTATTAAATATTAGTTTAAAGCTTGAGTAGGACATCCACATTCTAACGCAACTAAGATCAAATTACTCTGGTAGTTTTTACAATAAAACTGTTGAGAATTGATTTAAAAAGCGTATTTGACAAGGAGACTACACAAGAAACGTGGCTGGTAAACCAAGGTATGATATTAATTTTTTACACTATTAATGTACTATCTGCTTTGGAAACTTAAAGGACCTTAAAGATAATATACTACACCAACCCTGTGTTCTTATAAATATTCGTTGTTGTGTATTTTTCTGTATCATCCCTTTTGAACTAGATTCTTCATTGAAATATTATTCTTAGCTCTTCATATATTACTTTTTCATTTCGAGCTTGACTGCTATTACAAATTGTTTTTTCTACAAGTATATATTCGCAAGCTTCATACAAATATATTTGATAATGTAGTTAATAGTGAGATGCTATTAGGCACTACAATTAATAGATTTTTTCAATGTTTACTTCTGTTTGGAATAATAAAAGAGTTTTTCTTCGTATATAAGAAATATATCTGTCTGCATCGCAGTCAAGTTTAGCTGAAACAAATAAAAAGGCTAATAACTACATTGATCAACACTACACTACCATGCACATGCAGTACTTTTACTGTACACCGGCACAACTCTGATCGGTAACGAGCATTTGCCATTGAGCAGAGCCATAAAAGAACTCCTCTAAAAATAGAAGAGAATGATATAGGGCGTATTTGGTGTGGACGTAATGCCATTCTCATTACTAACTAATTGTGCAAACACCTATTTTTCTTCATCCCACATTGACACGTTTTCATTTAATCTTCTATTCATCGTCTTATTCATGTTACATCAAATGTTCATCATTAAATGTTCAATATTAACTATATTGATGATTTTGTTGTATTTTAGACCACTGTCAAAATGTTAAAGACACTTCTCTTTGCTCTGCTTGTATTGCATCTCAGCAATCAGGCCACATTCGGTAAGTAAATACTGTAATCAATAATATCATAATTTCTAAATAGATGATGAAGGTTTTCTGCCCCGGGGTAGTAACTTCCATATATTGCGCTTCGACGGGGTCGTTCAAATGGAACTTTGGCAGAATGACCATAAAAAATGTTCACATGATGAAAAAGATACCCCAAATATATTTTTATGAACGGCAGATTCAACCAAGAAAGATTAAAAAGAAAAGATCATATGCAAAATTTCATTTGCAAAATTTCTTTTGCACCATGAAAAACTTGCAAAGGCGTCAAAAGGATACCTCAAAAAAAAGTTATGAATAAGAATACCACGAAAATTTTTTTAGGGATGTTGAGAAAGGTACCCCCTAATATTTGAACGTCCCCGTATACCCAAAGGATGGAAGTTTCCCCCGGGTTTTCAGCAAACATGAAGTCTGCCAATTTTGATTTCAAATCTTTAGGCCTATTTGACACCACTCATTTTAAACACTGGGTTTGATTGACTGGGTAAAACGAAGGAAAAAGGTAGCAGGAATTCTTCTACGTAAAATTCAGCCTGCATTTATTTATTTATTACTGATTTATTGATTATCTATGCTTGAGTAATTGCCGAAATTATGCCATGATGTTGTATTCACCTTTATTGATGTCCAAAAGTTTTGAATAATTTGACAAAACTCCACTCATCGATACAAATCAAAATATCGAAATTAAATAAGAAAGCTGCTTCGCTGGATACGCTTTTGAAATTAAAATGCATAACTAGAGCAATGCACAGTAAAGAATAATCAGTAGTTTCGATATCATCAGAGCGATATAACTTGCGATATTTCAAATATTTTACAAGTAAAAAGAGCGCTCAAAAACGCATGCTCTGTCGCAACTAGGTCGCAACCGTCAGCCAACTTGCGGAATTTGACTCCCCATGGTGGATACGCGTGACGTCACAGATTAGCAGTCTATGTAAGTCTATGGGTAAAACTCACTAAATTTTGTTCACAATCGTTATTGTGGTTGAGACCCGAATCGAGATCATAGAAAGGTCAACAACATGGGCGTGAAGATTTATCAATTGTTATCATGCATGAAATACAAATGCATAGAGGATAATACTTTTACTTTCCTAACAATTATTTTTAGAACTTGAACAGAGTTAGAATATTTTAATTCATATGTCCAACATAACATTGTAATCGTTGAGAAATTTGTATGATACCAGCATATACATGTATTAAGCAGGGATTCCATGTTTTTATCGCATCTGTTGACTCGTTGACATTTTTACTATAGAATGAATATTAAAAAACCAAAGTAAACATATATTTCCCAATTGCAAACATCAGGCGGAATTGTTTTGGGTCTGATTTAATAATGTTTGTAAAGAAGCGCATATAATGCAATTGTACTATATTCTGAGTTTTGTGAATCGATGTAACTATTTGACCACTCTGGATCAAACTATAGTTGAAAAATATAATAATCTTAACCTATAAAAGAGAGTTTCCAAAACCGTTTGTACGGCGATCAGTTTGTCATTTTTTAACCAATTTTTTTATACTTTGTATCATCAAAACCGCTGATTTATAAGCTGGGTTTTCGCAGACGTTGTGTTTTATTTTTCCGCTTAACCTTTTTGTAGCGAAATAAAACAAAACTTTTCAATATCTTTTTTTCGCGGCTCCCGTCCGCAAACTAGCAATAGGGGTTTTCCCCATACAATTTTTCGGCTGTGCATTATTGACGCTGAAAACGTCATCATCATTCTATTGTCCCTCTTTGGCTGTCAGCCAATCAAAAGACGATCTGCACGTGTGGGCAAACTTTTCGTCAACTTTTGTTTTGTTTCTGATCAACTGTAAATGGAAATAGTCACCGTTTCGCCTTTGCCAAAGCTCTTACCCAAATTATTAGAAGGCGTAGTTGGAATTATGGAAGCTTTAGCAAAACCACTGTTATTAATCACATAACCGTTCTTATATTTACGTCTTGCAACGCCGTTACGTTGGATTGTTTGCAATATTGGCAACAGATTTCATCAACTACAGACATGTAACATGTCGTTGTCCCCATAATTTATGTTGCTGAGGTCGGTTTCTGTGCTCTTATATCTCCATTAACAAACACTTCATGAATGCTTTATCACTGCTACATTTTGGACATGGTTTATTCTACTATAGATTATCATAGTGGTGTTATTAATCACATTGCCGTTCTTATTTACAACATGCCAAGTCGTTGCACATAATATTTTGCTGTATCTTGCTATACGTACGATGCTTTGTCCAAATCTATTAATAAACAGAAACATAATTTTGCACAGTTATTTTGTCAATGTCATGCTCATTTAATTAAGTCTGTTTATTGTTATGTTCAATACGTGTATTCAGGTGGAATAATTGATGACAAAACATTTGCGACCCTTTTGTTTTTACTTTCTTCCTTGATTGAGGTCACTCCCATCGTGACCTACATTATTGTGATCAAATGTATGTGTAATGGGGCATAAACTTGCAACCCAGCTGCACGTTTCTGCTGCCTGTCTGCCTAAAGTACCAGTTAATTAGTCCATTCAGTTCCTTTTGTTGGTTGAGTAACTACTATTAATAAAAATACAATAACAAATTGGAAATAATTTTCAGTCTCCGCACAACACCCACCAGTTTTAACTCGGCCCAAATTATCCCAGCAACGCGGGTCACTTATTGCTAGTACTCTATATTTGTTTTAACTCTGTTTTCTTGAATGATTTCCATAGCTCAAAAAGTCGAACAAGATGAAGAGCCAGAAGCACAGTTAGAAAACAAAGAAGAAACCAAGATGGAAGATGAAAATGTAGAAGAAGATAAAGATGATGACGATGAAGATGAAGAAAACGATGACGACGATGACAATCTATTGAACGAGTTACAAAACGAAGCTGATGAAGCAAACGAAGAGAACAGAAATGATCCCTTCTGGCATCATAGACCACGTACTGTTTACAAACCAAGAAACGTTTACGTCCCAAGAAATGTATATGTGCCCAGAAATGTCTATGTCCCAAAACCAGTCCCTGTTCCATGCCCAAAACCTAAACCAACAGATCCTGCCCCAGTACCAGTACCTACCAAACCATCCCCACCAGCATCTCGTCGTCGTCGTGCAGCACGTAAGCAACGTCGTCGACAACCCAAACAACGTCGCCGACAACAGCGTCGCCGAAAGGCACCAAAGAGACGTCGCACCGGAAAGTATGGTGGTAAATAGAAAACGTCTTATAAATAGATAAACATATAAATATCCATATGCAAACCCTTGAGAGAGTTATTCTTGTATGTATTTCCGTTTGACTGTTTATTTTATATTTTTCCAAGATTATACTTTACCTTTTTATCCTTTGTTATAATCTGTTTTGGTTTTATGTGTACGCTCGTTCTAGAAAACACTTTGATACTCGAAGCCGTTCACAAATCAACCTACTGCTAAGCATAAAGGTGTTTTATAATCGATCTTAATAATCAATATTTCATAATTAATGAAAGGTAAACACATCTTTTTACGTCAAACGTGCCACCATCATGTAAATTGTTCTACCATCACGTACAATACATGAATAATGATAAGGATAATGAATGTTACACACCGACACAATTGATTCATCCGTACTATTTCTAATTTTTAAAAACTGAGAGAATCATTGGAATTTATTATATTATTTTAATCAAGGAAGGTGTCCCTACTTAAAGTATTCAATCAATTTAAGTATCACACTTTGGCGTCAGAGGGTTTTCATTTCACGCCGAAAAGAGGTACGATCTTTCATAATTCGGATTTCACTTTTTGACTCACGGTTACGTAAGTGACCTTGAGTCTATACTGTCATGGTGGAAACGTTTTCATTTCATTTCATTTTTGACTAAATCTATTGTTCTTTTGAAATAACGTTCAACACACTGCTTTGCGTGCTAACAAAGGACGAACAAAAAACGATTGCGCAAGAAACACCATTTTATTGTTAAAAATACAATGGGCATGCTGTGTGATTATTCCAAATTTTTAGCCAAATTTTTTTGACAAAAATTTTTTTCCATTGCCCGCCATGATGGCCGACTCGCAGCTTAGCGAGATTACAATTGCATTTTTAAATGAAATGTTTTCTAATACTCCTGGATTAGTTTACATCGTGATTATCTCTTCATTGGTAGAACACATGATTGTTTTCTTCTTCTCGTCATTTGAAATGGTTAATGAAAGATTTTAATCGTTCTGTAACATCACTATTTGAGGTGAAACTTCGAAGATAATTATTGTTCTGTTTTGACCATGAGAACTTTTGAACCGACAATTCATCATTTAGTTGGGGGCTTAGACAAGACAGTATTATATATTTATTGTTTGTATTGTTTTCTGAAGTTATTCATTACATCAAACTGCTAAGCCAGTCGTCATGGTTTTATTTGGTTTATTAAAATGTTTTAATTCTGCTGCGACATCAGCTTAAGAAGAGACAATTTCGCACGTCATTTACAACTCACACCTTTATTATAAGTAGTGAAAATCACTTCAGTTGTTATTATCTTGGTATGGTCTAGTGGTGAAACGTTTGCTTAAGTCGTGCGGGGTCTTGGGTTCAATCCCATCGGTGGTCTGCCTTCTCATTTTTTTTTTTTTTTTTTTTTGATTTATTATTTGGATATATTTTTCTTTATATTATTATATTATTTGGATATTGTTATAATTTATTTCATTTTATTTGATTGAAGTTGATTTTTTTATTTGATCTGATTTTTATATCATTCGATTGGATTGTTTTACTTTTTTTTTGAATTTGATTTGATTTTATTTTTCTTTGCATGATGATTTGATTGATATGATATTCTATTGAATTTGATTTCAATTGGTTTATTTTGATTATTATATTATTCACCATGAGTCCGAGCGTAGCGGAGCTATTTTTTCGTATACTAAGCCCTCTTATCATTTCAATTGTTGGATTTGCCCTCCAAAACTGATTATTTATTTTATTTTATTTATTTATTAACCAAGCATTTTATTCATCCAAAACTGATACCTTGAATTTGTTATTAAGGCCAAATGGCATACCCCAAATATTTTTTTATAGACGAATATTTCAAAATTGATTACAGCTTCGTGGGTTTACATCAACCTTTTTAGCTCATCGAGAAACAATAGAGTATTTTGAAAATTCTGCAATAGATACCCTCGATAATTGGCACGTATCCGTATGACAACGATTTGAAGTTACTCCCGGGGTCTGTTCGTGCTCACTAAACACACACTTAAATATTATAAACTTATGGATTAACAAGACTTGCAAATCAAAGAAAAAACAAGCAACCATGTATATATATATATAGCGTTTGATTACAAAGTTGAGCCACTTCAATGAACTATCATGAAGTTATTGATTTCTCTTTGTATCTCTACTGTATAGATATAATAAGTAATGTACACTGTTATCCACGGTTTTTTTTTAGTTTCATCTGCGGTATCCGTTTCATTCGCGAATGGGCGACCGCTGTTGTGTTAGACCATTTTGACTTTGCAGTTGGCGTAAAAGGTCTTGGACGTAATTTTGATCATTTTCTGTGGCTTCATGTCGATGGAGCTTTTCAAGCTCTTCATAAAGCTCTTTCATCAGATCATCATAATTATCGTCCATATCTAAATTTGCTTCATATTCATCATTTCCTGGAAATGCATTAAGGAAATATTTAAATGAGAACAAAGTAATACAGATCAATTCACTATAAAAATTGTATTTCTCGACATAAAACACATGGTCACAAGAACCACCGGGAAACAGGAAGTTTGAATTCAAAATCACGAATAACGGAGAACAATATAGATAAATATCGGCTCACGAAAATAACCCTCTATACAGTTACATAGTTTATTGATCTTACCGGATATGATTCTGCGGCAGCTGATGAACATCACCGTTAAAAGCACCAGATATGACCTTAGAAACATTGCTTGTTTTGATATCCCCTTTAAACATAAAGGACAATTGTTTATTAATTCAGATCTTCTCCGCATTACACACAAATGTAGGCCTGGACGATCAAAGTGATCAGAAATTTCCAGCAAACATCTCACTATATATTTTATGAATGTTTGTATATACCCATTGAGTGTGCGATGAGAAAACGTTTTGAGAAAGATAGATATTGTCATGCAATCAGGCAGCCTATGTTATGCCAATGCTGGTGAGGGAACAGCATGGCTATCGGATATACTAGTAATATTCTATTGTAGTTATAAGCTTAACCAATATTGTAACTTGGTGTAAAACCAGTCTTTTGTAAATAATCTGTGGCATTCGTTCTTATCACAGCTCGCGTAAATACATATCTATATTCGAATTATACAAGCAAACTATACCGTTGTTGTTAATTATTGTTAATCGTCACATTATCTGCCTAACAATTTTTAAATGTATCCAAAAAGTAACTCGATTTAGAATTTATAGTTGAACTTTAACTATCTGCAATCAAGCGATAAATCTACAGATAGATCTTGAAAATCAATGCCGATAGAAATATCAATTTGTCAAGTTTTTTGGATTAAAGTCTTTTTACATAAACATGTAACCTGGTAGCTTATTTTCACCGAATTTCTCGTTTAGCTGATTAGTATATTTTTGGAGTATGTGTACGTTGAATAGAGCCCTTCCAAACGCCGACCAATAGATGCTTCTTCAAGGGAATGGGAGCTAAAACCAAGAGAGTTCCGAGTTCCCTCGCCCTTATAGAACCACACTTACACTAAGAAAACACTTCTGGTTAATTAGCTTCAACTATGCAGTGTTATGCCATATATGCTATCCACTAGAACGGTGTTACTGCTGCTATCGGTTGAGGTGACACGTATAATTCCATTTACAATATTATGGAAGATAGCTTACGGAGGATATAACTAATATCTGTGGATGAATGCTGGAAATTATGTACTTGATTTACCTTGTGATGATCTGTAGTCAGGGCTTATAAATCTCAGTCGCTAAACCGTAAAGTAATGGGTTGAGCGTGGCAGTATAATATATTCGTATATGGTGCATGTTATGAGGTGTACGACTATATATAATACCAAAGTCGGATTTAATTCATAATCTTAACTTCATTGGAATTCTATTATTGTTAAAGTCACGGTTAAATAGAACATGTTATGGTTGTTCTACAGAAGAATTGAGGCTTCAAAATGAAACGTTTGATGTTGGAAAGATGTTAGAATAATGCCCTTGCATCTATATGTATATATGCATAGATGCATGAACCTTTTTGTAAACTGCTGGACTTTTATTTTCCACCTTCAATCAAAGCGATTCTTGTCTGCATATTTATAGATTAATGACTTTTATGACATCTATGATAACAATAAAGTCAAAAATAACTAACTGAAAATTTCATGTAATAATATTCCTGACTATTAGGAGCAAAATCTTCTCCTGTAACTGTGATAACAGTAGCAAAAACATGATCAGCTTTCAAAATGTACGCTCACAATGTATTTAATAATGATTGCATTGTGTCTAGGCAATAATATTAATTAATATAGACAATGGTGTTTGTGATCCAATGTCCAGTACAGACTACCGTGGAGGAAACAGTTATCTTTACTGTCGATCAATGCATGCGTACAGGAAAACACTGTCGACAGGGAAAACATTTGAAGAGAGGCGCCGTAGCTGGTGGGCACGAGAGGCAGCTGACCCTCCTGCCCTTGTATTGTGGCAGAGGGGCGAAGAAGGACAGCAGGTGCCCTTTTGTATAAATATCATAAACTTTACAGATCAACCACGCTAAGTAAAGATGAAAAAAGATGTATGAATTGACATTGTACAGTGTACAGCAGCAACGGTCGCAGCTATACATGCTCTTACCTACTCGGTAGATGTCCATTTTGCCTGACGAAATGAGCATTTTACCCGAAAAAAGATGTGGAATTTGCATATTGGGAGCTTCAGTACTGTAGTACCTTCAAATTTGCTCGAAATATTTTCAAAATACTTTTTGGGAAGAGGAGGGGTGACAACGACATTGTACAACGAAAACAGTTTTGCTGCAAAGTGCCCTTTATGTAGGATCTGCCCCTGTCGTCTGTAGCGAGGCTATCCTCGTTTTGGTTTGAAGCCAACGCCCTTTATTAATATTTCTTGCTGTTTGCTGTATTTCAAGTTAGTTAGTTTTTGCTATCACTCAGAACAGTTGTTGTTACCATGTGACTTGTTGTCTTGGTTTATTTTACTGTTGTTTTTTTGTGTGGCACACACCACAAAGTTAACTTTAGCGGTTGTCTGTTCGACACTGTGGATGTTTATTTGGTTTAGTTGAAACCTGTTGAATTTAATATTTAATCATGGGTGAAGAAGAAACTACTCAGGAGAGGCTGTTATTCTTGCCAATTACGGCACCTAGATTAAATAGTGCTGATCGAGAAGATGTTGCTCTTTTCATGAGAAAATATCATCAGTATGAAAGTCTTGTTAGAGAAAGAACGGATAGCGGAGCGGAGAGAGTTATTCCGTTGATGATAAAAGCATGCATCGAGCCTCTGCTTTTGAAAGCTATAGTGAAATACGAGTTGAACATTGCACTTGAAGATTTAAGTGAAAATGCTATTAAAGATTTTTTGACAAGCAAATTGAATGTAGCTGATAATGGCAGTTTACCCGATGTTGAAGCTATATTAAAAAGGGAGTTGAAAATGGACCTTAGTATCAGGGACAGTGACGCGCGTGTGCTGAAATTATTTCGTGATGTCGATAATATCTTGGAGTTACACGGAATTGAATCTTTATTTGAAAAGGCATCGAATAAGAAACTTATGGTAGAATGTATTGTCTATGCTGTTCAACCAGCGCCATTGAGAAACACTCTGAAGTCAGAATTAACATTACGTCATTCAGAAGCGAAAAAGGACACTGGTAAGTTGTTTGCTTTATTGAAGGATTTAGCAGCAAAGTTTGACTTATTTAATTTTGACAAAACGCCATCCAACAAAAAGGGAAATGACTCACCCACTACAGTTAAGGGAGTGGTTGTGAAAACGTCAACCAAAACCTGTTGGCATTGTAAAGGAAATCACTTAAGGTCTGATTGTCCGAAAATTAAGCAAAAGAACAATACTCAATCTGACACTAACACTGCTAAAAAGGGACCTCGAGATGGTTGTTTAAAATGTAAGGGAGATCATTGGTTGAACAAATGCCCTGATGCCTCTGAAGTTGAAAAAAAGTAACTTTTAAGTGCGTTTACTAAGCCTTCTACAACACGCCAGGGAACAACTTATTCATAACATAATTGCCGACAAAAAGATATGTGTTGATTTGGAGCTTACAACAAATGCCGGCTTATTAATTGTTAGAAAAGTTAATTGCATTATTCTAAATGATATGTTAGATGAGATTTTATTGGGAAAGCCTTTGTTGCAAACACTTGGCATTGACGTAGATGCTATGATTGCCGCCTTAGCAACGCAACAAAGCACCGTTTCTCAAACTGAATTGAAATCAATACATTATGTTTCACCTGTTAATGATAATGAGGTGAATGATTGTAATGAGACAAAGAATATTTGTATTGGTCCTAATTGCCAAGACGAGGCATTGAAAACTGTTTTAAATAATTTACCTGAAGGCTTGACCGCAAACAACAGGTCGGCCATATCAGATCTTGTTACAAAGTACGGTGACTTATGGAGGGTAAATTTAGGCCCGGACGAGTCAGCCCTAGTTACACCGATGACTGTAGATATACCTGATGTGGAGCCAATTAGATGTCGTCAACGTCGTTACGCACCGAGTCATCAAGATTATCTCCATGATCATGTCAAGAAACTGGAGGCTTATGGTCTTGTTAGAAGGAACACCAAAGCAAAATGGGCGTCACCTGCGTTTGTTGAATCCTCTGGAAATGGAAAACCTCGCATGGTTGTTGACCTCCGGGCAGTAAACAATGTCACTAAGAGAACTGTTTGGCCTATGCCGAATATTGAAGTACTGCTACAACAGTTACAAGGTATGAATGTATTTGCAAGTCTAGATTTGTTTAAAGGATATTGGCAAAGTCCATTAGATGTCAGTTCACAAGAATACCATTCTTTTATGACACATGAAGGGGTTTACACACCCACTAGAGTAATAATGGGAGCTACGGATAGTGTACAATACACACCACACGTCCCCGTATGGCTCTGGCACCCCGCATTTGAATCAATTCTTGCATAAGATTAATTGGCTGTCAGCACATTAAATATCTGGTTTTCTGAAACAATATCGTTTCTGAAGGGTAGGGCCGTCGCTAGCGGGGGATGTAAGTGGAAAATTGCACTTCGTAAGCGTACTATGCGTAGTTGCCCTCTTCCGGTGTTCATAATTCCACCTATCAATTTTTTGTATACCTCAAAAATTGTTCCTGTAAAGCATGACTTAATTTTTTTAATGAATTTTTAAAAAGGTGCACTCTAATATTTACTACGTCCATTTTCACCAGAAGTACGGAAGTTCCCCCTCATGGTTATCAATACTTAATTGCAGATGTGTTTCTGTTTAGGCTATTATGCAGATACCTGATCAAATGAGCTTTATGTAACACAATACGAGTCATCTTTCAAAAGTAGGCAAACTTATTTTCAGAAACTTCATTTTATTTTCATTTTATCTTCAGAAACTTCTTATCAAAGAAATATAGCTTGTTAAGCACCTCAAGTAATTATGCTAATTTGGTGCAGCTACAATGGTTTGAGCTACAGTAGCGACCATTAAGTTTATATTAAATTTTGAGCTGTTGCTCAGTACTTGAAAGATCAGCATGGATATAAACAAGAAATTAAGCTTGAAAGTAAAGACTTACACCCTTAAACAGTTACTATCGAAAAAATAAAAATCTCTAATTAACAAGATATATATATATATACTAGCTATGAGTGTAGTCCATAATGGACCTTCTATGATAAAACTTTCAGATCACTTATAATTAAACAATTGACTAAGCTGACTATCGCTGTATAATACGGAGTATGAACTCTGGAGGAGAACATGAGACACAATATGCATTGAAACGATGTAGCATTAATCAATACATCTTAATCATTCCTTTAATAAAAATTTAATCTATTTCACATCAATTGAGTCGATTGAAATGTATAATTTAACGTAGCTTTGTCTACATAGAAAAACTTTATTTTATGTGTTGAAAGGAAGCCAGAACACATTAATTATTATAAATTACAAATACTCAGTCAAATTTCGAAATCTGAAACTATCCATAAAAAATCACTTCAAATCCGATCCGATCCGAAGATCTAAAATATTAACCCGAATCTGACCTGATACGATCGGATCGCGTTCGGTTCGAATTCATAAATCTTTATTGCAATATATACAACACTAATGTGGTGTTCACAAAATAACGCCGTCAAGGTGTGGCTGGTCAAACTCGTGGCATTGCATGCAATATATTCAGTATTAAATTAATTTAGCTTCGACAAGACACATGGTCCACTGATTTCTGTTATTAACATGATCAAACGATATCTTTTGTTAATTAACAATGATTTACTGCTTCATATTAAAAAAAATCAGAAAAATCGTTGATAAAAATTGCCGAGTGGCGGATTTGAACTGACGACCATGACATTGTAATACCAGAGCATTAAGCAATAAGCCAACCCCTTACATACTGTTGTACGCGCTTTGACTGTACTAATCAACAAACCTACTGCTTCGACAACGTATTACTGAACAAGGCGACAGGGCGTGTATTGATTTCAAATTATATATATATTCTGGAAATATTATGATATGATAGTATATGAGCCTATATATTTTTGATATTTGCAATCTCTGCAAGTATGCCTGTGATTTTCATGGCAGTCTATCAAAATACTAAGAGTTCGTTGAAAATAAAATTTTATAAGTAAAAAAAAATCTGAAAAATTGGTCAGATAGTGGTTCTTGTTATCAAATTTTCCAAAATAATAGCATCAACATTCTTTTAAAAGGAAATAAAATTCTATAATAAATCGCTATACTAATTCGATATTGATATTATGTTACATCTTGTTGTCAATATTTCTACGCGCTATTTATAATACATTACAGATGTCGAATGAAAGGAAAGATGATTATGAATAAATTAATTATTTTGATAGAAAAACGAAAACAACTCATTTTGCCAGATTCGTGATATGCATATTTATTCAGAATTTATTGAAACGGACACGATGGTTTAAAGAGTTGAAATGTTTAGTGCAGCTTCAAAGATATAAAATACCACAGCCGATGGTAATAATTAAATGCTCATGTTATGATGTCTGACGAAAAGGATAATTTACTATGTAGAAAATGAATCTACTTTACCATGCATTTGATCACGATATGAAATGATCATTTTTGTCAGAATTATTTCGAATAAAAGACGTCAATCTTTATTTTATTCTTATCGGGCTTACATTCTCCTTCGATAAAATATGGTTGTTAACTTATTATTGATTGGTGTATTAACTCAGAGAACCCGCTATTATGTATTTAAATGTTGTTCGGAGATTATGCCGCTCGTATAGTTTTTATTTGGATCTCATTTGGAAAATGGTAAGTTGTATTTTAATAAATATTGTTTGCTATGATCGATTATTTCATGCAACCTTTTCGCTTTTTATTTTTGTAACACAAGGTTTGTTACACTCATCCAAACTGTATTAACTATTTAAAAATGTTTTTGTGCTTTTAAATTCAAAGCAAAATTTTTGATGGCTGAAAATATTATAATTATTATTATTTATCACAAATCATACGCTCAATTCAATTTAACTTTGTTAAATTTGATATACCTGAAATTTACTTTATTAAATGTTGATCAACGATAACAACAAGACACCGCTATTTTTATTCTCGAAACTGTAGTAACATACTGTGTCTTATTGGTATAGCAAGTCAACAAAATGAAATTTTAATTTTTATCGATACCTATAATTCCTTCGTTAATTATGGAAGCAAAATCTGAAAATAAATGGCTGCCTGCTCAGAACCAAATGATTCATATTTTTATATTAAATAATAAATTATAGAAATACTTTTGTGCAATGCCTTGATTAATTCTAAACTCTATAATTTTAAACTGTAGACAGATAATCTATTCGAACTTTGAATATTTTTCGAATTGATCGAACGCCAACGTCATTTTGAAAATTCTTGGAAGTTAATTTGTTTTTATGCCCCGCGATAGATTATTCATTTCAAAACAGATTGTTTGCTCAGTGTTCTCACAAGTTATATATCAAAATAGCCTTTTTAAGAGTGAAATGTTTTGTATCTCGATTTTGGTAAAAGTAATGAACGGCATTTTGTTTCATTAATAAATTAAATTAAGACCTAAAGTCTCTTTAATTTCATAGCGTTTGTGCCGCGCTATATGTATTGCTGATATCAACACTACATGAAATAGGTCTACGTTTTTTTGATTTCAAAACATATTTTGTCTGGCCTAGTTATATTGGTAATTCAATGTAACTCAGTATTTCGTATTGTTTTAATTATCATAAAACTGATTCAGTTTCAAGTTTCACTTGTTCAAACAATTTACACGCAGCTTTTAAATTCAAAGCAAAATATTTTTGTTCTGGGGATTTCAATTTGACTTCGATTTGGCTGCCCGCTAGATTATCGACCTATGAAATTTTTCAAAATCTCTGAATTTTTTAATGCAAGGATATCAAATAAAATATCTGATGAAGTATATTATTTTAAAACAACGTAGACCCATACTTTTCATACAACAAATTTGTTACTGTACACGGTTATCTCGACACAAATGTTTGCATAATTTCCTGACAACGGATTATCCGTATTATATCGCCAGTAAGACGTACATAAGTCGCGGACAGACACAGAAATATCGAAATATCGAAATATCGAAATATAGAAATATAGAAATATAGAAATATTGTGATATATAAACAGACAGTATTATGTATATATATATATATATATAAGTGATATGTTACAATTTCTATGATTAGAATGTGCTCCGTCTTCGGCTTGAAGAAGACCGTCTTCTGCTTCTAGAGGAACGTCTTCTGCTCCTGCTTGATCGCCGTCTTCTGGAGGTCGATGTAGTTGGTGGAGGAACAACTAGAATATAACAATCAAATCACATATAGTTACTATTTTCAGCAACAAATAATAGCGTAATACATGGATCCGTTCTGATCTCCTTATTGGAAAGCACAGGTTATTCCTCTGGTCGTGACGTGATTGCATATATTTGGCAGTTGGCAATCAAGTAATTCATCACCTGTCACTTATTTTCCAAATTCAAAGTAACAACTTTACTTTATATTAACATTGTAATTCAATAGTATTATCTATAGCTGCGAATGAAGTCGTGGAAGATTCTGAGAAGTAGTTTATTTTCTAAATCCTTGCCAAGTGGGTGATGAAAATTTTGCATCAGCGTTGTGAAATGTCCATTGTCTTGGCTTCATTTGGTCACGGATTCAATTGTGAAGCAGAAAAAATCTTCCTTCTTTATAGACCTCGAGGGCATAAAGTGAGAATTTAACCTAACTAATTCAATCATAAGCAATTTGTGACCCAACTGACAGTTATTAAAAAGGGTATATCATGAAAATAGAAACACACATTTGTCTGAAATATTGTACATTGCAGGAAGCTCTATATACACATATAGATTTCGGATCAAAGACAATTAATTTCACTTATTTGCATGAATTGCATGTATGAAGAGATTAACTATACAAACAAGATCTTACCTGTTCCACATCGGTATAATTGATTTAGTTGCTGTAGATCTAATCTGCTGAGACCACTTTTTCTGTTTACAATTCTGCTTGCATCGGATGGATTTTTTGTCACAATAGTTGCTTTATCATTTTTAGAAAACGAGGTACTTCGATAATGCATTAAACTATCTAGATCATAAGGAGATCCCATTGAATCAATTTTGCTGTATCCATATTTTTCAAAATTGTGTTCATGTCCTATAGAAAAGTGTAAAAGATTGAAAAATCCAAAAGAGCATATCACAAGACAAAACAGCATATTCATTTGCATGTTGCATGGCATATTCAACTTCAATTGATTAATAATCACCAAACAAAGACGTGTTTGTTTAACGCAGTAACGGAGGAAGTTTCGAAATATAAAGATCTGGCAAGTAGGATCACTCATGTCACTATGCACTCTTTTTATAAGAAAGTATTTATAATCATAAGAACATTTGGTATCAGATTCTGAAAATTTTGGAACAAATTAAGAACATTCTTTTATTCAATTTGAGGTTTATCATATTTTATTATACTGTATAAAATATTAGATATTATTAGATGTTATCTAATAGCAAAGAATATAGTGCTCAATGTATTGGCAGAGCTGTAAATAATAATAATAGAAATAGAAAGGAGTCAGAGACTCCACATTCTTATACTGTTACTTTAAGTTTCATGCTTTTAATCATCAGACAGAAATAAACTATTAATAAACTTTTAATATTAATAGTTTATTTCTGTCTGATGATTGCTATAAAAAGTATGAAACTTAAAGTAACAGTATAAGAATGTGTGGTCTCTGACTCCTTTCTATTTCTATTATTATTAAAATATTAGATATATTTATTTTTTACCAATAATTATTAATAACAATAATAATTATATAATCTTAGATATAATAATAATATGATAATAATTATAGTGGGATTGTCCCACATCAGTTCTAGGTATAGGCCGGTATAGTGCTCAGTGGAAGTAATCAGAGCATTTATATATAGAACGAATGTCAAAAATGAAACATGCTAGAATTATATGCTACTTCAAGTTTCACACCAGAAGGTGATTATCAGGTGATTTATTTCAACAAACTGCTGTATAGATTACGAACAGAAACATTATACAAGGGAAATTTGTACACTAGTGTTTAATTCGTTAATTTGAATTTGAAGGGTACTTTTAAGCGCTCTATCAAACAGGCTTGCTTCATATAAACTCTATGTTGTTTCTGTTGCTAAACTGCTGTGTTTTGGGGTTTCAAGCCATGAGCCGCAGTTACTTTACAATCTTACACAGACTGGCACAAACATCAACAACAACCAATCAGCGATCAATATCACACTCGATGATTTTATAATTATGTATATATATATTGGCCGGATAAAAGTATCTGGAGTATCGTATATCTATTAAAAACAGTGACAGATGTTATATAAGCGTTTTGGCGATGGTGATTTTAATGCGCTTAATTGGCACACGAGTCAACCATGGGGACTGTATGCTTCTCCCCATGCTTCTGATCAGAGAAGATCCACTACAGTATCTTTGTTGACATTAGGGCCTGGTTCATATGCCGTTCTGTACATTTACCGATTCTATTATATTATACTCTATTATATCCTACTATATTCTAATCGGAAATCCAAGATGGACTTTAGAACGGAGTATGAAACGGAATAAGAACTCTTTCAGTAATTGGATCCTGTTCAGGCACTCCGAATGCCTTCTATTTCTTTCGGAACGGCTCTGTTATGTGTGAATCCATGCATGGAATTCTAGAAAGGCTTCTGAAATCAAACTATTTATGAAGTCGATCTGAAGTCGTTCTCAACGTATGAACTGACCAAGTCTTCGCAATTCAGCCACAGGAGCAATAATATAAGCAACTAGCAATTTTAATATATTTCCAGACCAAGTATACCTTGTATTCATCAGAGGTGGATATGAACAAATTGATTTATATGTTTGATTATTTATAGGTGCCTCAGTTCTATTTTCTGAGGTTTCTTTGGTGTTTCGATAAAAATTTCAACATTCAATGAACAAAAACATGACATACCGGTCTTGATGTTAATATAATTGATCGTGACGTAATTATCACGGTCAGGTCTGCTTTGTTCGTGATAGAAGCCAAGTGAATGTGCAATCTCATGCATTATGGTACCTTTTGACTAACATCCACTGCCAAGTGAGATCTTACGTGCTTTTGTACTGTAACCGACCTTTGCCCAGCAACTAGAATAAAAATTTAAGGTGCTAGTCTGTACCGGAATCATTAAAGTCAAAATGCGTCCAAGCACGAGTTATATAAAAATAACAGGAAATGAACATGATTTTTCAATTGATAACAATAAATACAGAATTTGAATCAAGCAAACTTGTTGATGTATGATCGTGTAGATAGAACAATCATGACGTTCAGAATGCTGTTTGATAATGAGAGAGTATTTCTGATGAAGATATCTATTGGATGCAGCATGCCTCTACACCCAGCGAGCAGCTACATGAGATCTACATTCTACAAGGAACCAGATTCATAATGGAAACTGCAATTCTATCTAGCTTGCATTGATCTTTCAGCTGAAGTGTTTACAACATGTGACCATAAATTGATTCAAAACAAACAAATGTATTCGAAACGAATCGTTAGCATGTAAAAGGAAAACGAAGTACAGATGTATTTCATTTTAATAGAAATGGGAAACTTGTATTTCACTGACTGGAAAACAGTATTCTTGAGTATACAAATCTATGTTGAATTTGTTTAATCTCAGGAATAACACTTTGAAGAAAGATAACATTGTAATCCCTGTACAGTATTTTCACACACAGTGTATTTTAATTGTGACACAGGTAGTCGAAGTAAACCTTATAATATTGTTTTATTAAATTAAACTATTTTGATATTTATTTGTAGTAGAACAATCAGACGTCTATACTAAATTGATATAATCAGGGTGTACGTTGTAATCTTACCCACTGTCCTTGATAAAGTACATATAACCGGGTTCATTGTTTCTTTTGTGAAACCTCAAGCACGTATATGCCTCGTAATCTGCAATGGCTGCCTTGAAATTATCCATAAACTTTTTTTCTTTCCCTGTGTTATAAAAAGTTATATACATTATATATGATTAATCTAAATAGTGTTATCTTATGATAAGGCAATTTTCATTTCGCATTGACAATCAAGGCATATCTGCCATGAGGTCTGTTGAAACTGATCTGCAGTGTCGCGGCTGAGAGGAGCATTTAACATCATTGCTCTCAGCGAAAAGAGCCACATCTCTAGAAAAAGAGGAGTGGTACAGGTGCCCTCGATAGGGTGATACGGTTTCAATTACAAGTAATTACAAGTAAATTTCCGTACAATAAGAGTTAAATATACATACTCAGTTTTGATGAAATATAATAAGGGATACTTTTTGGCCAGTGTCTTGTTCGTGTAGCAGCCAATGGGATATTTGGATTGAATTTTCCTTTCATTAAATCAATGTATTGAATAACATCAAGCTTCATATCTCCTTCGAAGAGTTTATCATCTGAAAATCAAAACAAGTTGAAAATGATAGATATGATACTCGTATGATATTCGTATACGTCACTATTTTAAATACAGTGTTTAATGTTGGTTCTACCATGGAGGATCTGCATAGCCAATGTTATCCCGATAATCATTTAGTCCCCCTATCTCTGGCAGTGGCTCAACTCAGAAATGATTATATTATAAGCAAGTTCTTAATGGTGTGTTGCAATGGTCCGTCGAAATGCTAACAGTCCAGGACGATTAAAATTAATTCTCTTATTGTATACCAATGCGAATACCTTAAATGTTAGCTTAATAGGAAATCCATTTCTAAAATATCACGAAGGTTTTCTGCGATCTGATTGGTCGAATGAGCGTGCATGAAATCCTAGGGTAAAACATGGCTCCGAAAACCGGGAAAAACCGCAAGCTTCAAAAAGTTTGATCTGTGATAAAATACAGAATTTTTAACTTTTTGATAACAATCCAATAAATATCTCAATAATTGCTACGATTTACAAAACGACATTTAGCTCAAGATGTTTATATTTATTGAAAAGCGTGGTGAATGAGTTATTGGTCGTGTAACATGCAAAATAAAAACACAGAATGAAAGACAATTATAGGCTACGTCGCTGTTTCAAGGTAAACCTAAAATTTAGATAACAATAGCTGCATTAATTTGCTAAAGAACTATTGTACCACTTATATTACAGACGTTCTTGTATATGTCTATCTTTATTCGACAATATCTATGTTGTTGTGGGATTCTCTTTGCTTGGTTTATGAATTGAAATTTTATTTTAAATTGTGAATTCATGAATTGAAAATTCGCCGTCGAATGAGATTCCGACATTTGTTTTATTTTAGAAAAGGGTTACCACATGCTTGCCAATGTTTGTATTCATATTTACTAAACTCGAAAATGTTGGGAGACACTCGGGAAGCTAAAAATCCCTCGCTCGGAGCTCGTGATTTTTTAGCGCTTCACTCGTGTCTCCCAACATTTTCTCGTTTAGTAAATATGAATACAAACATGGCAAGTATGTGGTTACCCTTTAGTAATATTCTATTGTAATATTAAACTTAAAATTAATATTGTAACTTTGTATAACACCTGATGTTTTTTTGTGGCATTCATTCGATACCACAGATTGATCAAACATCGTATAAATACCAAACAAGTTACTTTTTTATTTTCTTATTTACAATTATCATCATTCACTTACTTCAAAATAAAAAGATTGAATCAAGCTCAAACTTACTTTCCATTGGATCTGAACAGAAACTGTTCACTGTGCAGAAGCAAAGTACAATAAAACTTATACATATCATCTTTGCTGCAGTCTTGAAATTCCACGCTGCTGTAAGGAATTAATTAAGAATGTTCTAACAGTTTCTTAATTTAATTTTAATGTCATTTCTCTTTGATCATATTTTTATAGTCAATTGCAATGTCCATATTGACTTTTGTTAACATGAAAATGAAAAGTTAATTTGGATAAATTTAGATATGTCAATAATGCTGTGTTTGTTTAAATGATGTGTAGGTGTACTGAACTCTGAACGATAACACCTGATCAGACAATAGCTTAACATTACGAAATCAGGCTATCCCTTTCTCTCATTAGTTTGTAATTCACCGGGGGACATCCTGTTTTGTGTAATGATTACACGTGCGATTAATCGGACAGCTCAATCAATTTTAACAGATAATTACAATGACATTGCAAATGAATATTTTTTGAGTTCAATCAGTTTGTAAAGCATTTCAAAACATAAAAATGTATGATTGATTTGGAACAATATTGCTACCTGCCTCATATTTAGGAATGTTTTCATCAAAAATATCATTTATTATCAAATTTATGATTTGATTTCTATTTATATAATCGACATAATTATTATGCACATGCTATTACAAAAAGGCAACATTGAAAAGACAGATATTGATATGAGCAGTCTTTATGATATACAGCATAGATATTATAAATATTTGTCGTCTAAAACATGAACAAAGACAGATGCGTATTCAGTGTCGCAGTCTTTCCTGATGGCTAAGAACGGATTGGCTATAATTGGCCATTTATTA
The DNA here is from genome assembly GCA_916610825.1 of Haliclystus octoradiatus. NCBI lineage: Eukaryota > Metazoa > Cnidaria > Staurozoa > Stauromedusae > Haliclystidae > Haliclystus > Haliclystus octoradiatus. The sequence goes on from OU744448.1 coordinate 25,723,928, forward strand.
TTATTGCATTTAGGGATATAGTATTCATTTTCAAATTGTCTCATCAGCTGAACAAACCGAGACAATTCAATATAGAGTAACTCACGAGAGAAACTTGGTTTGGCATAGGGGAGACATCAGATGAGGACAGCAAGACTAGATGCCCAGTCAAGGATTCGCAGCCCCTCCTTAGGAAAAACATTTCTTTGATTCTTGGAAAATGTTTGATACTTCTTCAAGCCCTTCTGCAAATATTTTATACTAAATGCCAACTCGTCTGGGGAGTTAGCACCTTGTCTAAGAACTTCTGGTGGTTCCATTCCTCGAATAATAACGGCTGAATATTTGAATAATATTTTTATGTTATCCCATGCTGTAACACAACGATAAAAGATTTCAATGTTTCTATATCATCAAAGGAATGTGAAAAAGCCTAACATGAAATGAACGATTACAGACACAGATCAAACATTATAAAATTTAGAATCATGAGATTTAATGGGGCCGACATTTGACCTGATATTGACATTTTTATGTAGTTAACAATAGAGTTTAGACTCCTACAAATGTTCTTTTTCATGGAAAAACCCTGTCAAATCTATACTATTAGACTACATGTAAAGGGGTGATTAGCTCAGTTGGCAGAGCAACCGAACTTCAAATCGTGTCATATCTGATCGACTGTGGTTCAAATCCCCCTGAGGTCAACTCAGCCTTGACTTTATCTGTAACATCAAATGAGTAGCATCTAAGGATGGCGGATGGAATGGTTCAGAAGGAATTGCATTGTGAGTAGCTGCGGCGCATCGTTGTGCATTGACAATCAAGACCTATCTGCCATGAAACCTGTTGAAATTGATCTGCAGTGTCGCGGCTGAGATCTAAGAAGCGTTTAACATCATTGCTCTTAGCGAAAAGAGCCACTCCTCTAGAAATAGAGGAGTGGTACGGGTGCCTTCGGTAGGGCGACACCGTCCACATTACTTTTTACTTTTTTTATGTAAAGAAAATCTCTGACAAACCACTCCATGTAAATAATGTTGTATCGAATTCGTTATTTTATCATTTTGTGTAATTCTCTTCCAGAGCTCATAGTTTCGTAATCATCCTTAGAATATTTTAAATATCGTATAGATAACCTATATAAACTATAGCATTTCTGTCACTGCTTTAATTTGCTTCACTGTTGAATATACGCTATAGTTAACAAAGTTATGCAGACAAGATGTTTGGAGATGATGGTGAAGACATGGTGTTTATAGAAATGGAATAGATACAATTTTTCAAATGCATTCCCTATAGCGCATCAATTTGTTGAGAGGGTAGATACACTAAATACAATAATGCAAATATAGATGTTAAAATGAAAATAACCAAATGGTGTAATGCCAGACAAGAATAAACGATTGTTATTGATTCGTACTGTTAAATACCATCATCAAACTGTTTTCTAGAACCATCAAATGATTTCTAGCAATTTTATTGGTTGTTGAGCGTGCAGGAAAAGCCAATGAAGGCACGCAGCATCCTTTGTTCTAGAATAATCGAATGATCCCTAGCAATTTGATAGGTCGGTTGAGCGTGCAAGAAATATCGATGAAGGCGCACAAAATGGCAGACAAGCCAAACTTCAATTTTGGATTGATCTTGGAGAATGAATGATTTGAATGACGGAATTGAAGAATGGCGGAGAACTCGATGAGCTTTTGCTAAATTCAAATGCGAAGGCATCTAAGTTCAAAACCGACCCAACAATTAAAGCGTTCATCCAGTTCAACATCAACCATGACCAATCATCGCACGATTGCATCGTTTAACATTAATCATAACTGTTCGATGATTTACATCACCTTAAATGATATAAAATATCCCAAACGTTGTTTTTACAAGTTGATTTAATATATCAAGATCAGTATATCTTCATTGATCTTTTAACGTCAACAGTTTATTGAAATAACAGTTTGAAAACCTAACGGCGGAATTTTTTGCACTGATCATGAGACGTCTAGTTTTAATATGTCACGTGATAAAACTTGCGATTCTGATTGGATCAACTTTTTTTCGATTCTTTGTGAATGAAATAGACAAGTGGTGCCCGGGGTGGTAACCCCACTAGGACGGATATACGAGGACGCGCCACCTTTTTGGGTCCATATTCCAGCTGAGAAAAAACTTTTTGGGTATGAGATTTCAAATTTTGGAGCTTTTCGGTATCCTATTTTTGACTTTTCCAAAATATTTTGAAAACATTTGCATCACTTTTGTTTATTTACCTAAAATCAATCAACCTGCTAGAACTTTTTGGGTAGCATCAACAGAATTTTTGGATCTTTTTGGGTACTTTACCTTTTTCCAAAGTGGCACCACCCCGTTCCTAAAGAGCTGGAGTTAACCCCCCGGAAAGTGATGTTAATAAAAATTAAGAACTGCGGAGAACGATTAACAAGGTATGTTTTTCGTTTTAGAAAAACGTTCATGCACGGGATTTCCATGCTCCGTCGCAAATCGGGATGTTGTCCGACATTCGGGAAGCTAGAATGAACTCATCTGCGGCTCGTTTTTTCACTACGCTTCATTCGTGTATCTCAACATCACTCATGCAGGAATTTTGCGATGAAGCATGGCAACGCGTGCATGATTCCTTAATTCATAACGTCTTTTTAAAGTAGAGAAATTAGACAATTTACATAATATAGTAATACAGCTTAACCACAATTTATGTTGATTGAGACACGATTGCAATTGATATCTTGACAAAGTTGAAACCTAATGAAATTCTCCTTTAGGAATGCACGAGTTGATGGCTGACTGAAGTTACCATAATACCAATGACGGTATAATGATTCTGGCGTTATACCAACTGACGGAGTTCCTGCTGAAATCAACAACAATAAAAACAGATTAAGTATCAAGATATCAACTAAATACAGGATAACAATGCTCGTCAGGCTTATTTGTCTATATTTAACACTCATAGCAATTTCTATATATACTGTGGTATAGCCCATCATCTCAATCGAATTGAAAATTTAAAACAATAGACAACGAGAGCGAGGTGTATGATTGTTTTTGTAGAAATCGACCGACAATGCAAGCTTAATTACAAATTACAAACACTCTCGTTTCCTGAAAAAAAAAACATGTAAAAGATCAATAAATGTCAATCACATTCTATCTATAATGTGCGACCTATTGAAAATAGTGAACCATTGAGTAATTAATCAGAATGCAGGCGATCGAATACTATTTAGATAATGCAACCAATCAGAATGCAGATCAACATGCTAGTGCATAAATGCTTTCAATACTAGTTATTTTGGAAATTCGGAGCTAAAATTGCTAAACATGAAACTATTCATGATTCAAGTTTGCTAGAATCATTGCAAACACATTACACAATGATATTTAGCCAACGTTTTGATGTCTCTAAATAGCTGCCTTTCATTAACATATTACTATTGCTGATGCTGCAAAGTAATCATTTTCAAGCCCTAATTATTTCATATTCGAAAAGAAGCTGTTATTAATGAATGGTCAATAATATTGCATAGAGTTTGGTACAAAAATATCTTTGTTTTGTTATCAACTTATGCATACTCAATTTGATTTTTTGGGATATCAAAGTGAGGCATCATTATAAATAATATACAATTCTAGCTAGAATGCTAATCACGATAACAGTTAAATTTCTAGGGGCATAATATCAAAACCTTGCTGCCACACATAATCAAAATGATCTATCTAATATGCTTCATTGCTTTTATATATATATAAATATTTGTGTCTGAATATAATCATCTCTATATATTGAATATCTCATAACAAATTTCTAGTTCCCCTAAATCGAGCAAGTTAGTAACTTTACAAGTTCAGTCTGGCATGGAAATGGAAAGAAATCCATCACATATTACAAATGGAGTCCAATTTCCATCAAGAATATAAACTTGGAAGCGCACTACTTGAGTAGTACGGAGATTGACATTGTGCCATGACCAAGGTATTAAAATGAAGAATCGCACCATTGCGCGGTGGACTTATAATGTAGGACTCGGTTGAGGTGTGACTGGACCTATAACAGACAATAAACGTCATTTTGTATGGTAGAGACATATATTATATCGAGATCATCTTTGGAGCTTAAATGCCATTAAAGCAGTTGATATTTTGGACCAATTCCATCAAATTTATAATAGTTTGATTTTACGCAATAAACAGATGACTTTTAGTAACTCAAATGGTGTAACCGTGTAATTCAAACATTAAGAGATGGTAAATATAATATTAGAATATAGCAACCCTAATGATTTTATAGGGTTGATCATCATCATCATCATCATCATCATCATCATCATCATCATTTATTCAGAACCTTTAAGTTATACATAACTTTTTTTCAAAGGACTGATAGTTATATAATGGAATGGTTAGGAAACGCGGCAGACTTCACAGAAGCCTTCTATTGTCCTAGAATTGAGGTTGAAAAGTCTTGCATGACACAGCTACTGAACACTTCACGTTTAAAGGATACGCACTATTGTAGTAACCTACTTACATTTTGTCGTAACTTTGATGCCATACTATAGCTGTTGTAGAAGAATATCATGATATCAATATGGTTTATAGTGTTTCCACAAAAGAGGTGAGTGTTGTATTCAACAGATATCAGTAAAATTCGTTTACTGTTTTATATATACCAGCAGATTTTTTACGATTTTGGTTAGTACCTATAGTTAAGATTACTATGTTACAGTATCACAACTTGAAAATTTTCATATGGATTTATTATCTTTAATGTTGACTTCATTTGTTGTGCTTTTAGAATCAAAATACTGGTCTTCTATGTGAATATATGAATTATAGCGAACTAGACATAATAATGCCAAATTTCAATTCTATAATAAATCGTTGACATTTGATGGAAACACTCTTAAAGTATAGAAGTCTGAAAATATGAATTAAAAATGAGGGGTCACCGTATTATTTGGGGCACAGAGGTCATTCAAAACCCCACTGATTTTGGGGACCAAAATCCGCGCAGTTGTTTGATATTCTTCAAAAAATCAGACGGATGCATGAGCGACACAGGATTTTTGAAGAAAGACCATCAGGTATATATCAATACATAGCATATTTAAACTTGACTCTACCTAATCAAGGTTGTCTCTAATGAGACCCCTGTGGGGAGTGCTCATTTTCACCTATTTTCAGTACTTTAAAAACTATAATTTTTTCTTTAAATTTTCTGTGAATAAGGTCTATGAAGTTTACTATCTATATCACAAATAAAAATAAGGGGTCACCATATTTGTTTACCGGCAAAAGTGGATCAAAGTGGAAATATTCAATTTAATGACGAAAATTCAGTTCTCTACAAGGGGCAAATGAGCTCCAGGATATTTCAAGAAAACAATTTTATGTAGCGCAGTGGCATACATATATAGACTAGAAATGCTATTTGACGAATATGTAATGAATTCCTCAAAATAATTTCTCATCAAGGGAACGAGGATAATTATACCACATTTTGCTCATTAAAACCCATAAAATCAATTAAAATAGAACTGAGTAAATTTCAAGACAGCTCTCTCAGGAATCTTAATGGAGCAATTCAGTTTAATGGACAACATCTGAAAACAATTGTTTTTAAAGAGTGGGAAAGATTTTTGAGATTTCTAAATAGTGGAATGATATGTTGGACTTTTACTATTTACATCATAAATAGCTAGGTTAATCTTTGCATGGCTAGATCACAAATACAGACAATCACAAAGGCCATTTGATGAGTTAATACAATAATTATAAATCAAAAGCTATGTTGAAATGAGCTTGAATGCTTTCAAACTTACCTTTCGAAAGTCACTACATAATGTAAACATTGTAATTTCACAACAAAAAACTCCCACTTCAGAAGCAGAAACAAATGTATGCTGGCATGCTGACACCATTTTAGCCATTATAAGTAAAAATAACGTTTCAAGCACTACTGAGGTACTTATAGACAATAAATATTATGATATATCTCATTTGATTGAATATCCAAAAGCTATTTTTAAAAAAATTTGAGTTAACGTTGCGTTTTCACGTTTCCCTCTTGTTCTTACGAAACAAGCTGCCATCTTTAAAGTGGGAATAAACCCCCAGACTATCTTTACATATATAGTAGAACCCGACGTGAAAAAAACAATGGCGTAATTTGTTTTTCGATCTGGAAATTATTTCTTGGTGAAAAATGCCTTCAAAGTGGTGTTTTGGCCCAAATGTCGCTGAGGGAAAAAAAGGGATTGGATCTAGCTTTATGACGACAAAGTCACAAGTCGTGTGGTTTTTCTAATAGACTTTAGATCAGATTAATCACGCGATGTTACGTTTGAGATGGCGTAGCTCTGTGACGGCAATCTATTTTTCTCTCCCACAAAACTGAGGTAAGGAAGAACATATAAACTCAAGAGTAGCAAAATTCCAGATGATTTAATGATTTTAAAGTTCACGAATTTGAAGAAAATAAAAATCAGAAAATATTTCATTCGTAGCGCGCGTTATACAGATTATATTTTGACATTTCATTCTCACACATATTTAACACATATCAAAAGATTCTCTGGTGACCACAAAAGCTAGCTAATTTAGTAGAATTTATTGTTGTAAGCATATGTCTGCACTGAAAATGGAGTGTTCTTTTGAGGGTAAAAATCATAATGTATGGTGGGATGGTGGGAAACGCTATTAAGAACACCATAACCGTCGGTTTTATAGTCCTCTTTTCACAGAAGCGAAATCTGTCCATCTGATTTCTCGTCTCTGTAGAAAGGTATTTTGTGCAAAGTAACATCTGCACTGTATTACCGCATCCTATAAACTACAGATTGTGACGACATGATGCTAACATGTTCTACTTTCTAGCCGAAGGAATGATTACTAGACTGGTAAAATAATTTTGTGGCGTATGTAAAATAAGGAACGAGACTTCACATTGCAAAACCCTAATTTTGTTAATCATATAACTTTGATAGAGAGGATAATAATTTATGCAATGAAGATATACCGCAAAACCGACAAATGATAGAATCTGCATTACTGTAGTTCTAGTGGCTCTAGTACACGGCTGTAAACTTGAATAAGAACGTCCGAAGTCCTCTATCATGTTTGTACTATTTCCGATATTTTATAGAATTTTATAGTGTAATATACTGAAGAATTCCCAATGGTTTTTTAAATATTGAATCCTTGGTGAATTAATGATGAACACTTTGTTAGACTATTGAGTATAATATATCTATCTATACAGTCGTATAAACTATACGATTACATGGTTTAAGCTTTACTAGACAAACATCAATTTCAAACTTAAACGTTGAAATGATAATTGAAGAATGTCCATTTAATGTTTTAGTAATACTTAATTAAATCCGAAAAAGTACAATTAATACTTTGCAGTACCAACTATCTCGAGGAAAAGTCGTCTGTGCATGCCCTTGCAAATCAAGTCAGCTTACATTCACATTTAGATCATGGAAAGAATATCCTGTAGAAATATCTACTCAAGAACAACTTGCAGATCATAGAGTTAAAAATAGTTAAAACTTATATAGAGTAAGATCAAGCTATTTTGAAGGGTACGTGTCTACTAATTAAGATTTGAGAAGTACTGCGTTCACACAGAATACGTAACTAATATGTGTCACTAGACTAGTCACAAAGGAACAGTCGCACCGCCTGACATTTGTGTTAATCCGCAATCTATATCAGATTCATCGCGCTTAATGACGCTACGAGAAATTATTTCGACCGAGCGTTTCAATAGATTTTATTCTGCTCCTGAAATCACAAATTGCATCTTTTTTACGTAATTCGCGAGTTTATATGTTTGTTCATTGCTCAGCCTTGTCAGAATTTTTTTTTGCGTGACTTCTCGGAGCTAGGTCACCTCAAAGATTACGTCGCGTGATCAGTCCACTGTTGAGTCTGTTAGACAAACCGCACGACTTGTGACTTTGTCGTCATAAAGCTAGATCCAATCCCTTTTTTTTCTCAGCGACATTTGGGTCAAAACACCACTTTGAGGGCGCTTTTCACCAAGAAATAATTTCCAGATCGAAAAAAAATTACGCCATTGTTTTTTTCACGTCGGGTTCTACTACATATGTAAAGATAGTGTGGGGGTTTATTCCCACTTTAAATGTTTTTATTAGAGAAAATTATATGATACTTTTCTGTAAGACATAAGTCGCATTCAAACGACGTTATACTCAACACGCGCTATCATTTAGAAACCGAATGTACATCAACTCAACAGAACTGTCCAAGCATATCTGGCGACTTAAAGATAATCAAATTAACTACAACATCAAATGGCCTATACTTTCTACTGCCGTGACATACAACAACCAAGCAAAAAATGAGACTTATGTTTTATAGAAAAGTATCATATAATTTTCTCTAATAAAAACATTCTTATGTGACTACGAAAAAAAACTCGTGTATGTCGAACATAAATCGTCGAATGGTTGACAAGAAAACAGTATCATCTGAGTACAGTATTTATGTTATTCACTATCGTTGGAGAATATTCAGGAAGAGGAAGGAAACCGTTAAACAAATATTTGTTTTGCATATTCTTTATCCTCTTCCTGGATACGTTGTAACCTCTGCAGCTGCAAAATTGTTTCACAGTGCGACTGAACAAATACAATTGTTATCAGCCACGTTGTTCATTAGTGCATTTTTTCATGGTATTTTAAAAAGTGTTCCTGTTTCATGTGTTGCATTTCAATAACATTGATACGCATCATAGTGTAAAAGTTGTTACCTCCGTAGTCCTGGCACCCACACCTCTTCTAATTTTGTCAAAATCATCATAAATACTTTCATCAGTAGTTTATCAATTATGATCAGTGTTTTAAGACTAATCAAAGAAAAGCGATACAGTGATTATTAACGATTTTGCTGAGGGGGCTAGAGAGACACCAGCCTCTCCACTCCACCAAATTGAACATTTCACAAGTATAAAGTTTGATCAACGATGTCATAAGTACTGATCAGGCGTTTACGTTGCTGATCAAATTACGATCATAATATTGCTTCAGAGCTCCGTTTTCCAGCAACCAGATTAAGTTAGAATATAAAACACGATGACTACCTCCAAAAGTAAGCTTACTAATATTTCTTGCATATATTTCAACGCGCAAAAGTCGGTCGGTATTACTTCATAGTCAACATCGGTCCCTAGCGTCGTCGCGCGTCATGTATTTTGTTTATCCTGTAGTCAGCATCGATCCCTAGCGTCGCGTGCCATCCATGTCTTCGTAATTAAAAATGGCCGCTAATTGTTGACAAGATTGGAAAAAACTCATCATCAGAGTTCAGAGAGTCTGCTGCTGCACTGCTACTTCAACATATCTAGAATATTCTCGTTAACATCGTAACTAATCTTATTCATTCGGCTGTTTCTAATGTATTTTTTGAATGGCAGTGTAAAGCTCAGAGGCCCTTCGTGTTGCGAAGCGGTGTTGTTGGTGATGGACTGATGGTGACTTTAACTTATAAGGTAACTTGGCTAGGTTGGTTAAGTTGGTGGTCGACGTCGCAAATCTGAAAACAGGTATGCTTGTTATTATATCAGCAATTATTATTTTATTATTTTATAACTATTTTAAATGATCATCATGTTAGTGTTTGTGAGATGTGGTCTACGGTTTAAGTTTCCGATTTCAAGAATAGTCGGATATTTAATTTACCCTCTTTTATGTTATATGCTATATTTCCTAGTTCTGTTCACCGTATTTCTTACGTAAGTAAACTATTATTTTTAATATATCTTTTATATATGATGACATAAATATACACATAGGCCTACAGTCATACATACAAACATAAAATAATCGAATACAGTGTTAAACGGGTGCTACGTGCGCCAATCTGTGATTTTGATTCAAAATTAATGCACAACAACAACAAGAATAATCAGTGTCTGTAAACTACGGACTTGCGTACGTGCGAATTTTTCATATAAATTTTCATAAATTTTCACATGTTACCGCTATTCCAGAAAGGAGGTCGAATCCGTTCAATATTCGCACCATCCATCGTCAAGCTTAACGCTAAATGATGAATCTAAACTGCATCAAGGTTAACATCAATTTTAGCCTCTTTTTTTCGTGAGACATTGATTTGTAAGTAAATATATTAATATTAACTTTTTTCTTATAAAAAGTCAAACGCATTTTATTCAAATTTTATGATATTTTCATCAATATCATTGCCTTGATGACATTGATAACATATCGTTCCAGCAGACAAAAATGGCACTCCACCAAACCCAATAGAAATACCTTTCTTGGCCAACATGGACCATTGTAGCCTAGATTGATTCTTCGCTTCTAGGAGGAGCTCTACTGTTTCTTTACTGGTGTACACTCAAAAAAATCAATTTAATTTCTCTAACGTCTTTGTTGTAGCATATCTAGGCTGTAGCTGTTTGCTTTTTGTATATTTCAAAGTAGGATGCACAATCATCTCGATTTGAAAAAGTTACGAGTTTTTCCTCTTCATGAATTTTAGCAATGTTTGCTGCCGCTGTTATGCTATATTATTTACACATTTTTATTAACTATCTATTCTATCTATTTGTAAATTTACAAAAGCTTAATTGAAATTTTGAAATGATTTTGAACACATTATATTAGCTTTGTATGGGGATCAAAAGATCAAGAATTGAAGGATGATCAAATTTATTGTATTTTTCTTCAAAGCACGTATTGAGATACTGGAGTCTACTGTTTACCAAATTTACATTTTGACAGTGAGTCTGCGAGCAGGCTATAGTTTTAATATTTCTCGGGAAATAAACAGCCTCACTCACAATATATACAATTATCTCGAGGACTAAATTTAGCGCGCTGCACTCTATGTGCGCTGGACATGGCGCTCGACGACGCTAGGGACCGATGTTGTCTATGAACTAATACCTACCGCAAAAGAATGGTCAGAAAACGTCAAAGTCTTCACTTAATACTGAAGCATGAAGATTATTATGTTACTGCAATTACTGAAACCTGGATCAACTCTGTCACTGAAAATGGCGCAATACTTTTAGTCTCTTTCATTTTAATGGTAAAAACATAATCGGAGGAGGTTCAGATAAATTTCGACAGTATAAAAAACAACACCATTGAATACGTTGCTTTTGGCTTAATTGACAATTCTACTTCAAAATTACGCTTTTTCGGTATCTACAGTGCACCTGATTTATCTCAGCTAAATGCTGAAGAAATTTGTAACCTTCTTTCTACCTCGCGTGAAGTTTCACATCAAATTTTGCTTCAAATTTTCAATTTTCAGGAGAGATCAACTATGTAGCCTCAAGTTGTCGCTATGGTGTAATCCAGATTATTAGCTGGCTACTGTGGTGGTTGTTATTTAGTTGGGTCTGTTTATAGCTAGTTTATGGTGTAGACCGAGCGCCACAGAACTAAAACGGCAGGTTTCTCTCGGCAACTTGAAAATCACATAAAAGTGTTCATAAAAACATGCTGAACAATTCCATATTTCTTGTTTCAATTAAATTTTGTTGTAAACACTTCAAAAATCGGATATATATTTCATTATTCACGGTCAAAGCCTTCTTATCGTTTTGAGAAAATGCTGCATGTGAGCTTCATGATCTTTGATTCTTTTGTTCTCCTATGATTTTGCGAATCCATAGTAGCATGACGAAAACATTAAATGTATGAATTAAGAGGGCTCTGACCGTGAAATGATTTACAAATTCATCGTTGGTGAGCTCCACAATAAAATTTGACTAAAACAAGAAACGGGAAACTATTTATGGTATTTTTAGTAAACCTGCCGTTTTATATATGTGGCGCTCGGTCTAGTGTATGTCATTTGATGATGAGATTATCGACTGTTTTTACTGGTTACATTTGGTCATTATTAATTTAAATGTATCATGTTCGAAGTTGACATTTGATAGCGACGGGAATATCGACTATCTCCCGACGGAATGATATATAGCAATATTTAATGTATTTGAAGTGCTAATTATAGAATAATCGAAAGGAAATTATATATGTCTTTTTGGTGATTTTAAATATGCGGGTTCTTGTTTGCGGGAAATAAGCGGGAAGTGACGATTGTTACAGTTTCTTATTGTTCTTCTAGTAAAACTGACATACACACAGCAAAATCCTTATAATCACTTACAAGAATCTTTTAATAAGTATCAAGAATATATTTCCTTGAAACAACAATATTTGGCTGTTCCGTGAGGTAAGAATATTTGGATTGTGTAAGAATATAAATTGTTGTTTCAAGACGAAATTTTCTTTTTTTTTCACACTCTATTCAATTGAATTTAGCTGTTAATTGCCACTATTTTCTTGTTTCAAGAATAATTGTCTACATAGAATCAGAGATGCTCGCACCTTCCAACAATAATATTCTCCTTTCAATTGGCTTTTTTCTTAATTGGAGTATATTTCTGTTGAACCTAATACGGTATTATAGCCCTTTCCTGGCAGAAATAGAATCATAATCCAAACAACAAACGATATATAACTTGATTAAAATCATGATTTTAATTAAAATATTACAGTTCATTTATCAAATATCAAACATTTTATTCAACAATCAACATGAATAATTCCAAAAGTGTTTACATATTTTGTTACTAGACTCAATTAACAAGAACTAATGTAACTTCAATACATATCACTTAATACATCATTTGAGTAGTTAAATGTAATAAAAACGTTTTATGCCTATTTAACAAAGCTCAAGAATATTTAGACTATATACGATGATTATAATAGTAATTTGTTATTTATGAGATTACCATCTAACTTCAATATAGTTCATTATTGACAGTACAAAGTTCTTGAGCATGGTTTTACCAATAAAAACACACATTGGCATTGCCAAGAACGATAGATGGATGGTATAGTATATTCCCAAAATGAAAAGTTAAACCAAGTAACAGATATGTGTTCCTGGTGAAAAAGCAAACAAAAAAGAGTTGAGTAAGTGAAACATATATCCTCAGTTAAAACTGGAGAAAGGACACAATAATAGAGTAGCAATGTCAATAATATAAAGATGATAACAGCTCATTAATATATGATGAAATTTACATAAAATTAAATTGATGGTAATTATTCAGTGATACACAGCTATATTACGTTACTTCAACTCCAAGAATCCACTTTCTACTTAACTGACGTGCAAATTGTAAATAGTAGCAATAATTATTATTAATAATAATGGTAATGTAATAATAATGGGATCATTCAACGTCAGTTCTTGCTACGTGGTCAATAAAAATACTCAAAGCATTTATAGAATGAGAATCATAAATGATACTTGCTAGATTATGTTACGTTACTTCAAGAATCATCCTTCTAGTTAACTTACATGCAACCTGAAGCACCATAACCTTGCATATCTTATTTTTGTCTCTAATTTTACTATAAAATCTAAAGTGAAGATAATAAAATATAATATCCTATGTGATGGTCATTGGAATCTCTCAATTATTGATATTATGAAGTCTAATAAATTATAATAATAGTAATAATAATAATAATGGTAAAATAATAATAATAATGGGATCATTCCACATCAGTTCTTGGTACATGGTCAATGAAAATAATCAAAGCATTTATAGAATGAGAATCAAAAATGATACATGCTAGATTATGTTACGTTACTTCAAGAATCGTCCTTCTAGTTAACTTAGTAGTGGGGGAGCAAACAAAATAGTAACTGCAAATCGTGATACTATGTACAAACTTATATCATTCGAAAGCTTTTAATGCCCTGAGTAAAATAAAAACGAGACCCCACCGTGAAAATTCCAGGAAGCCCTTACAAATGTAGCAATAAAGTTTCACCTAATTTGCATAATCGACTATACATGTGGTGAAAACTATGATATTGGTAAAATATAGATTATGATGATATAAACAATGTTTTACAGTATAATATAAACTGTTAAATGATTCTATGCATCAATAAAGATAAATTTAATCTGTAAAGCGTAGTTTTGTAGAGGGAGGAAATTTTGCGCATGCGCATTGGAATTTTTTTTTGACTTGAAAATGTTCTGCTTTTGTAAATATGATGACACCACCGGACACATGATCCTGCCACATTCTTAGATCATTCCATTTGCTTTTCAATCACCTCATTGTTGTTGTAATCCCCAAAGTAATATAAATATGTGGTATTTGCGTAATTAATTGATTTCGCAATACGAATGTTGTATAATCGCTAGATTTGTTGTACAAGACGAAGAATTTGAAAGTGCTTGCTTTATCTTTAGATATTTATTTCCAATATTATCTTTGAGTTTCGTAAATAATCTTTAAATATATTTTCAAACTCAATGTTATTAACAATTGCTGTTGTTCAGAAGGCAAATCAAGCCATGTTATAATCATACAGTTGACTGAGATGGAGTCTGCAGAATCGACAAAGACATTGATATAGACTATTCGCTTTGTGTCATTTGCCAAACTATTGGTGAAAAAAACGAACTTGTTTTTCCAGCTAGAAGTAATCTTAAAGAAGGAGAGCTTTTTTATAAAGGTAATATATTGCTTTGCAGCTCCACATATGTATCAAATAAGTAATCGATGTGTCGGGGCCGCAATAGGGCGTTTGATAATTGTTGCTAATTAACTACCATTAACAGTTTTCATATTCATATATGTTTCTTCTCTTTTTCAAGGATATTCATCCCTAGCAACATATTTAGTAAAATTTCGGCAGATTGACGCCATACCCAACATCAAAATTAAGGCATTTTGCAATAATTCAGACAATTTGAAGCAGATACTCCAAGATAATAAAGCTAAATGGCATAAGAGTTGCTGCAATGAATATAATGGAAAGGAACTAGAACGTGCTAAAAAAAGAAAGTTGAAAGATGATATCGAGACGGACAGTGTGGAAGCGATAAGACAAAGGGCTAAGCGAAGCAGTAAAAGCTGGAAAGATTTAATCAAGGTTTGCTTCTTTTGTGAACAGCCAGATTTACTCAATTTAGGTAATCTTTCTGAAGTGTTAACTCTGGAAATTGGTGAAAAATTGCTTCGTTGCGCTAAAGCGCTTAATGATACAGAACTATTAGCCAAACTAGATGCAGGAGATTTAGTAGCCATGGAAGCAAAATATCATAAGATCTGTCTGATAAAAATTTACAATAGATCAAGATCGCTATTTAGACCAAAGGATGGTACTAAGAACACGTATGAAACATGTGAATCATTAGCATTGCTATATGTAGTAGACCTTGTGCACGATAAACTATCATTGGAAAAGGAATCAACCTTGAGAGTACCAAACTTGTCAAAATTATACACAACTAAGGTCAATGAACTATTAAAACCGCATAAGTTAGAAGTTAGTTATGTACATGCGACACGTTTCCGAGAGCGTTTGGCTGAACGTCTGTGTAATTGCCATGTTGCAAAATCTAAAAATGAATATTTAGTCACCAGTGCTTCAACTATTTCAACCATTATACGGGATCAGTTGGAATGGTCTACTGATGATCTAATATTCGATATGAAGAAAGTATCAAATGAATTGAGGAGTGATTGCTTTACCCACAAAAAGACTGAATTCAATGGTAGTTTTAATAGATTTTGTCAAGAAGAATCTATCCCATCTTCATTAGTGGCAATGATAAATTTAATGTTGTATGGCAGTACATGTGCTAGCGACGATGCAAGCATAGATGCAACGGCACCAGCTCTATCTATAGCACAATTAATTATGCAGAATATGAAAATCAAATCGTCGTCATTGAAATCTCCACACATGCACAAGAAGAATGAAACACCATTAGCTGTTTATGTTGGATTATTGATACATAGTAAGCAGCGTGACAAAAATTTAATTAATGTTTTGCATTCATTTGGGTTATGTATATCATACACTCGCGTTCTAGAAATATCTTCCTCTTTCTGCCATTTGACCAATTTGCGGCACGAGAAAGAAAATGTACTCTGTCCAAAAAATCTGAAGCGAAATGCCTTCACCGTTACTGCTTACGACAATTTAGATTGCAACCCTAGTAGCAATACTGCGAAGAGTACTTTCCATGGGACTGGTATAAGTTTATTTCAGAGGTTAGATAATGCGAATGATTGCATTCCCCGTGCAGATCTTTCATTTGCTGACTTGGACATTGATCGGCATATGCGATCTGTCCCTCAACTCCCTGACTCTTTTGCCATCGTTCCCTCGTATTCTTTGCCAAACAGTAACCCTCCACTGAGCAAAAATACATTTCCAATCAATGGTGGTTTTTCAACTACGATCTATTTTAGAAAAGAACTTATGAAAGAAATTAAATGGTGTGAAAGAGTACGGAATTATTACGATATTGCAGGTATTAATCAACTGGACATTTCCTGGGCTGCATATCATGCCTCTCCAGTGGACATTCCGCAACTAATTGAAAAATCAATATCTACAATGCTACCTTTATTCTTTGAAGATTCCAAATCTCCAGCCATGATAAAACATGGGTTAGATTTATTATTGGAAAATACGAATTACCTGAATCCAGATCAAACAACAGTTGTTGCTCTTGACCAGCCTCTTTATGCTATAGCCAAAAACATCCAATGGAATCATCCAAATTCAGTTTACGGAGAGCATAATATATTTATGTTGTTTGGTGCTTTACATATTGAGCAGGCCTTCTTAAGAGTTCTTGGTAATCTTCTCGATGGAAGTGGATGGACATCCGCTCTGTCAGATGCAGATGTTACTACATCTGGCATTGCAGACTCCTTTATAAAAGTCCATCATATTTCAAGGACAAAGCACGCCCATGAAGTCACAGCAGCTGCTCTATATAGATTACTATGCAAAGCCTACAATGCTTCAAATGAAGAAGACTGCATAGCATTTACCGCATCATCATCACCATCACCAATTTTCTCCAACCAAATGCTGAAGTGGTGTGATGAATTTTCAAATAAGACACCAATGTTCAAATTTCGGTTATTGGTATATCAATTAGAACTACTGCTGCTTTTGTTCAATAGATCAACCCGCAAGATGGACTACCAACTTTATGTTGAATCAATTGATCAAATGATGCCTTGGTTTTTCGTCTTTGATCATCCAAACTATGCTAGGTGGCTATCAGTTCATGTGAGAGACTTGAAGCAGCTGAAAAACAATGATCCTAATTTGTATCAAGAATTTGTTAAAGGTGGCTTTACTGTGAGTAAGTCAGAGAGAAAATTTTCGAATATTCCTGTAGATCAGGCTCATGAAATGAACAATAAATCAATTAAAACACAAGGAGGGGCAACAGGTTTGTTTGAGGATCCAAGTGCTTTAAGGCGTTTTATGGTAGCTGGACCTCTAGTTTGTGGAGCACTTGAAGGATTTGAAGACTCTTCCTCCCAAACACCTACAATGCACCACCAACAGTATTTTGCCTTTCAGCAAAATTTTGTGAAACAAGCCGACTCCCTTGAGTCTCAATTTGAAGACTACGGAAATCCTTTCCTTGAAAGATCCAATAATCTTATTGAGATTTGTACGCGTGTTGTGAAACCTGCACTGGCAGTTACTAATTTAAACTCACTTGAACAAACAGGAATAACACAATATCAAGATTTTTACTTTAATAGACTTTGCTCATTGGAAGTACCCTTGAAGGACACTATAAAAAAAAATTCTTTGGAAATATTTACATTATCAGAAAAAAAAAGTCACTCTAAAAGAACATAAAGCGAAGGCAATGAAATCTGATCTCATCTTATTTAGCAAATTGTTTTTAGTCAGCCAAGTGAGAGATTTGAATATGGAAGAATTTTTTAGTCATGAGAATCAGCCGTTCCCACCATCAATTTCCAGTTTTGGTGAGCTGAGACAGAGCACAAAGTCTGAATTAGCAGAAATACTGAAAGAGTTAGTACAACCCCAAACGCTGTTTGTTGGCTCAGTTGATGCAATTGTTTACGATGCTGCTGTACTTACAAATATTTTACGCCCAAAAACTGAGAAAACTTTTAATGAATACTTCGATTCATTTTACAGACATGTTAGATTAGAAGTAGAAAAATTGAAGGTACATAGAGTGGATTTTGTTTGGGATAGTTATGGTGAGAAAAGTATTAAAGGTCAAGTAAGAAACGAAAGAGGTATTGGAACAGAGAGACAGATTAAAGAAAACTTAATTTTACCCAAAAACTGGAATGATTTTTTAAGAAACAGCAATAACAAAGTGGCATTATTCTCCATTCTTGCAAAGTTTCTAACAGAAGATAATATGTTTTCTTGTCAAGTAGTTTCAACATTTAATGATTATGTTATTTTCAATGGACTTACAAGAACTTTATTATCTCAATGCACCCACGAAGAAGCGGATACAAGAATTTTCATCCATGTGCTGGATCTTATCAAATGCGGTTTTAAAGATATTATGATTAGAACTGTAGATACAGATGTTTTGGTTTTGGGTGTGGCGTATTATTTTATTTTAAAAGACATTGGTCTTGATAATTTTTGGCTTGAGTATGGAGTAGGTCAGCATCGTTGTTATATTCCGCTTCATAGCATTGCTTTATTTCTTGGTGTTGCGAAGTCTGAGTCTCTGCCTGCATTCCATGCCTTAACCGGCTGTGATTCAACTTCTTTCTTTTTCCGTAAAGGCAAACGAACTGCTTGGAAAACATGGAAATCATTTGTTCCAGTTACTGATGCATTCCGTGGCATGTTCAAGCCATGTACCACTATTTATCAACACGACATAGAAACATTTTCAAGGTTTATTATTTTGATGTATGACGCTACTTCTGGGGAGACATCAGTTAACAAAGCTCGGCAAGAATTATTCAGTACTGGTACACGAGATCTTGATAGTATTCCACCAACTTCGGCGGCACTACAGCAACATGTTTTGCGTTCTATATATCAATGTGGTCATATTTGGGGCCAGTGTTTAGTATCGTGTCCAGACTATCCGAATCCCGAGGATTGGGGATGGAGAACTAGTGAAAAAGGATTGATACCATTTTGGTCAGACCTGCCTCCCATAGCAAATGCTTGTAGGGACCTAGTCAAATGTGGCTGTAATGTCGAAAGAGGATGCCTTCAAGGATCATGTGGCTGCCGCCGCCTTCTATTACAATGTACTTCAATGTGTAAAAATTGTAAAGGTAACTGTAAAAGAGATTAAATGTCGATTGCATTTTAAACTACTGTACATAATATCAGGGTATTTGCCTTTATAGTGCATTTCTATGAAATCAGGTAAAATATAATATCGGATGTATCTGAAGATGCAAAATATATACCCTAGTCTATTAACGATAACCTTTGGTTAGTTATTAGTTACCAACTGCCTCAAACAGGTTCACAGCTATAACCTTTTTTATTAAATATTTGACTTAATTAGATATTCAGTAACAAGAAACTGCCAATTATTTTTTAATATTAATTATCAATTTATTCGGAAATATAATTAGATGTAATGGTATGAAAATCTCAAATATTCCAAATTTTAGTGCTATTTACTTATATTAAAATGTATGTACGCATACGCAAATTTGGCAATATCTATCCCAATTAATGCCTCAAATTTGATTTGTCTGTCTATTATGACTGTTATTCACTTATAATATATATATACGATGTGTTTGACGATGTTTCTGGTCACTTACGAGCTATTGAAATCATTTAAACAAATTTTACAAGTCAAACAATATTTCCAATGCGCATGCGCAAGTTTTCATCCCTCTACAAAACTACACATTACGGATTAAATTTATCTTTATTAATGCATAGAATCATTTAACAATTTATATTATACTCTAAAACATTGTTAATACCATCATAATCTATATTTTACCAATCTTATAGTTTTCACCACATGTATAGTCGATTATGCAAATTAGGTGAAACTTTATTGCTACATTTGAAGGGCTTCCTGGAATTTTCACGGTGGGGTCTCGTTTTTATTTTACTCAGGGCATTAAAAGCTTTCGAATGATATAAGTTTGTACATAGTATCACGATTTGCAGTTACTCCTTCTCTTTTTGCTGGTTGCTCCTCCACTATAGGTGAAACTTGAAGCACCATAATCTAGCAAATCATATTTTTGCCTCCAATTTACTATAAAAACTAAAGTCAAGTTAATAAAATATAACATCCTATGTGATTGTCGTTGGAATCTCTCAATTATTGATAATATGAAGTCTAATATAAATTATAATAATAGGA
This sequence comes from Haliclystus octoradiatus, assembly GCA_916610825.1. Classification (NCBI taxonomy): domain Eukaryota; kingdom Metazoa; phylum Cnidaria; class Staurozoa; order Stauromedusae; family Haliclystidae; genus Haliclystus; species Haliclystus octoradiatus. Next base: position 25,744,155 of record OU744448.1, read on the forward strand.
GTAAAATAATAATGGTAAAATAATAATAATAATGGGATCATTCCACATCAGTTCTTGGTACATGGTCAATGAAAATAATCAAAGCATTTATAGAATGAGAATCAAAAATGATACATGCTAGATTACGTTACGTTACTTCAAGAATCGTCCTTCTAGTTAACTTAGATGCAGCCTGAAGCACCATGATCTAGCATATCTTATTTTTGTCCCTAATTTTACTGTAAAATCTAAAGTGAAGTTAATAAATATAATATCCTATGTGATGGTCGTTGGAATCTCTCAAATATTGATATTATGAAGTCTAATATAAATTCTAATAATAATAATAGTGCCGTGGTATTATAATAATAATGGGATCGTTCCACATCAGTTCTTGGTACGTGATCAATGAAATAATCAAAGCATTTTGAGAATGAGAGTCAAAAGACACATGCTAGATAATATTACTTCAAGAATCACCCTTGAAGTTTGATGCTGGCTTGGGATGAGAACCCTGAGAATGCAATTTGGCCTCCTGACTTTAGGCGTTCTAAATTAGTTTGGCAGACAAAAGTCAACGTTGAATTATTAAACGCATAGAATAACAAAGTATAATAGACCTACCTTTCTTACACTTGAATCTCCAAAGTCAAATCCCACAAAATAATGTTCGAGGAAAGACAACATTCAGGCTAGGTTTAAATGAACTTCCTTGTTGGCCAATGGCGGTGTCATTCCATCGCGTTTTCATAAACCAAATAGAAATAGGCCTAACCAATTCCATGTTTTCACCTTTTATATTCCTCGCGTAAATATCATATCATTTGAAGCATCTTTACAAGTTAAAGTTAAAGCCATGGCAGGTTGAAAACATCTTGATGTTCTCTGCGTTTGTAAAGTCGTAAACTGCAAATGCAAACGGTCACAGTTTTCTGTTTTCTTTCAAATCTTCATACCGCGCCTTTGAATGAGGACCTGGGTCTCAGTTTGAAAGGACGCAATTGGATGAAACAATAGGTCTGCTCGCAGGCTAATAATTTTGGGAACTTTGACACATTTTACAGAACAGTTATTTAGCAGTGTGAAAACATAGAAGCATGGAATTCTTATTTCAAGAATATTGGCCCTATCCTACTTGAAACTAGTGACGCCTCAAATGATAGAGCTTTATATTCTTATTTGGAGAAAAAAATCTGTCAATACAAGAATTTTAGGATATGCTTGTTTTCAATTTTTGCTGTGCATTTATTAGATTTAGTTTTTGCTTTGCTTTATTCTTCTACATATTCACATTCATTGCCAGTGATTTGGGAAGTGAATAAAATACGTTCCGACGGCTAATTTCTAAGGATACCAATAATCTGATTTACAGTTACCAAAACAGTAATCCTTCGTTGTACCTTTCCTTTTTGATCAATTACTTTCCGTGGATTTCATAATCGAGTAAATTAGTTTTAGTTTTTGGCAATAATCATAAAAAAACTCTGTCAAAACGCACCTAACCCAGAAGTGACGCAAGAATCATTGTACGTTGTGCTATCTCACAAGGCTTTGCACGAATCTATTTATAACGCTGCGAGAGAGCCCTATTTACTTTAATCCAGTCATATATGTTTCATTGATTTTCGCATGCTTGTTTTGGAACGAAATATTGTTTCAATTCTCAAACACTGACTTGGATTTGGTTAATCCATTTTCTCATGATAGTGATAATTAAACCATGATTAAACCTTTATTACAATTAAATAAGTAAACATTGCGTTCTTTTAAGTTTCGAAAGAGGGAGTTTCCTTGGTAATGCATTTGCAACACGCTCTGTGATTGATTGAAAAATGTTATTTTACGTGTGAAAAATCAACTTTATGGATTTCGGCTTCAATGAGTGGCGGAAAACCTGCTAAAACACTGATGGCTATATAATAGATGTAGATATATATTATATAGTATCTAACACTGTGTGTTGTTATAGTTGGAAGTTGCGTGTAAATATATAAATGGTTATCATGATAAGATTACCAACTACGGTTTATTGTATAAAACACGAAGTCAAGTAGAAGATCTAGGAAATCGAATAAGTGCAATTCTTCCACCAGCTAGAATATTATTTGAAATAGAACAAGTCTTATTCTTACTATTATCGTTGTTGCTACTTTACTTCAATTGTTATGAATGTTACTTTATCCAAGTAATTCAGGTCAAGTAATGTTTTCTGTTTTTCAATTGCCTGTTCTTTAAATGTAACAACATTTACGTCGCCGCAAGAAAATCTTCCATAGCTTCAAGTTTAGTTTTCAAGTGATTGTGTGACTGCGTAAGAAACGATGGGATGTCGGACATAAGTCGTCGAATTGTTGATATGATAACGATGTCATAAGAGTGTTTTTATAATTTAAAATCGTTTCAGCATCTCTTGGAAGAGGAAACAAACAATGTTAAATGTTATTCTCTTTCCTCTTTCTAATTTCGTTGTAACCTCTGCAGCTGCAACATTACTTCAAACTACAACTAAACAAATATAGTAATGCCATCATAAACAGAACGAATTTTGTGATAGACTTGCCACATGAACAAACCTGGATTAGGCAACTTCGATAAACCGCAAGCAATGAATATATTCTGATTGTCGAAATTAATGTTGAGGCTACATTTCTCAACCTATTAATGCTGGTATATCATGTTTTTATATATATATTTACGCCAGTTTCTGGGCAAACATTTAGTCTAGTAGATACAATATTATATGTAGTATAGTATAGCATAATATATGCTGTTAGTATACTAATAATGTATTTCATTTGTACATTTGTAATTATTTGTATTTACTGTATTATAATTTATTAATTTGATTGATTGAATTTTTATTAATTTATTTTATTTTATCTTTCAAAGCATTACTCAAAACTAAACATTGTTAACAAATTCGGTATAAGACTCAATACATGGGCAATTTAGAGTATGATATAAATACGAAGCAATTGATCCACACTTGTTGCATATACATGCTTCATCAGGATGATGGAATCCACTATAGCCATGCAATCAGTATTGGAATCCATGCATATAGACAAGCGTGTAAGATAATTCCTATTTAATTGGTTTGACATCTGCCATCCACTTGATTATAAAACCGGAGCATATTGATAATCTCCGTCTAATATAAATTTAATTTATCTGTTCTGGTTTTTGAGATATTTGAAACTAATTCTTGATTAAAATTAAAACAAGTTTTCAAATTACAATTAAACGAGGTTGTATCAGTAAATAAGGAAATTAACATATTAGAAGATAGACTGGATACGCCTCAAACCCTTTCAGATACAGAAATTTTATTTTCTCAAGTTCTAATAAATTAGATAATTTTAAGTAAGGAGCTATAACTTAAAACTATATGTAACAATCGGTGACAGCTTCAATTCGAATATTGGAAGAGCATATTTGATTGAAAGATGTTTTAAAATGACTTATCAGAGCAATTGCAATTGCAGAGTAACACCAAGGTAAGTATAATATTTTGAAAATTGCACATTACTTTCATGGTAATTAAATGTATCAGTTTTGCACAAATGACCACCTCTGCGAAATTTCATAATATTTGTCTTTTGTAAACTAACTTACAATACATTTCCGTCACACCAATTTGAAATTATGTTTAAAACATATTGTAGCGCATTTCAAATACAAATTTCAATTCTTTCACGTCATTCAGAAGATTCGCAAGATCAGTTATTAATAGTAAAAATATTGTTGGAGATAAGCTATCTCATTGGGCAACTCCCTGATTTTTTTTAATGGGCTCACAGAGTCGAATACCATCGTGTATCTTGATAAAATTTCCTTCCAGCAATCCACCAATTATTCGTAATAGTAAACCAGTAATTCCAACTTGATCTCTGAGCTTAACAAATAATAAATATTTCTTTACAAAGTCAAAAGATTTCTTCAAGTCTATAAAGGCGTAATATGTCGAGGTGGGCGTAGCAGTGAAAACAGTATTGTCAAGATGGAATAAGATGGAATATATTTTCTTGCAGACGCTGATTTATCAATGAGGTTGACACCTTTAACGGACAGCAGAGTAGTGCGATTCCCTGGTAGTTATTTGGGTCTTGCGTCGAGGATTTACATTTATACAATAGTTTGAAAATGCAATCTTTCCAGTTTTAAAGGTATACATCCAAATGTTAAACATAAATTGAAAACTTTATTCCGGTAAGGAAGAAGAATATCAAGAGAGTAGTACAAATGTTCATTTGCTATACCATCTAAACTTGGTGCCGTATATGTCGATGTTTGTAAAATTGTATTTAAAACTTCTTCCACTTTGAATACACGTTTGTACCAAGGTAGATCTTCTGTATCGTCATTATTATTGAAATCATTTAAATCATCAAAAGAGGATTCAGGTGGCTTATTAAGAGTAAATTTTTGATTTGCATAGAGAGTACATAGTTTGGAATTGGAGCAGAGAAATGGTTTTTTAGATTTTGTAAATACTAACCAGGGCTTTTTGTTTACTTTTTCTAGAAAATCACAAATCAATTTCTCTCTATGTACTTCCTTTTTGTCTTTAAGTTCTTTTTTTATTAATAGCTTCTTAGTAAAACAATTTAATAGATAATTCAAGGGTACGTGAGCCGAGGCCGGCCTTATTGTCTGAGCTGACTCGTGTACTGCGAGTTGTGTTGGCTAAACTCGTCAACATCTTTATCAATGGGTCGGCTGTCGGCGCACATCTAAGAAGCTACGAACGTAGCGTTTTGAGCGAGAAAAGCCTGTTTACTGTTGTCAGGAAGTGTGCCTAAATATGTTATTGCCTACACGAGATGCTATCCATCAGGGAGTTGCACTCCACATTAAGCGTGCAAACTAACTCAGTGAAGTCAAAATTATTCACAAAATATATTTCCGTATAATTACAATAGACATTGGTTTTTTTTATCCGTACGTAAAATGTCATTGATATTATTATACATTAGTTTATGTAAATTAGATTGTATGTTTTTTTATACTATATTTACCATGTCAACTTGAAATTTTTTCTCTTTCGCTTGAAAATGATATATGATATATCGAAGCGTCGCAATTCTCAGAGTTTTCTATTATCGTTATCCTTTACTTCAAAATTTCTTTCTTGAACTGATTTCTTGAAATATTATACTTTTTCCGTGATGCTGTACCTGATGGGTGCTGCTTCACCTTTTGAAGAAGTATGTTTCCTGTTTATTTCCCGTTTGATTTCTTTGTAATTCTCGTCATTGATGAAATTTTTTGTTTTGAATTGGACATGACTCAGTCAACGCCCTCTGTGTACAATCTACAGCACCCTCGATGTTCTCATTTTCAAGGTTTGGTTAAAATGAATTTTTTTTGGACTGCTTGGTGTTTTCTGTGAATTTCGGGACAATAAAATGAGACTCTATAAACTGAGGTGGAAAAGATCAATACAGTAATACTGTAGTACCACTACCATTTGGTCCAATATAAGTTCGTTTCATAGGGTCATTTATAATTTAAAATTCAAGTAGAGATAGACCAACATTAAATGGTCACATCTCTTTGGCATATCAGTTCGACAATTGAAGTCTGCTCACATAATTATTGGTAAATCATTTGGGACACCTGATATAGCAGACGTAATATTTTCGAGTATAAGAGCAATGTCAGTTTTGGGTGTAAAGTTAAGGCAAAATATATTAAAATGGTATATCATATTGTGGGTACAAAAAAAACAATGTATGTTTGTACGCTTGAAACTCAGTCAATTTGAACATCAAACCTTACAGGATATATTTATCATCAAACCTTACATTTCATTTGTTACTCGACATGTCTCGACAAACATGTTTTTGAAATTGCGAAGTTCACATGCCACTTCTGTGTCGTCATTATTCTATTGTTCTACAAACAACGACAATCAATCAAAAAGTTGATTCATATTGCACGTGTTTCCTTCCTATTGCACTGGAGGTTACTGTTCTCATGTTTCGTTTCTATTTATTGCTAAATTCATTTCCTTCAAAAAATGATTTAAAAGTATTACCTACATTCATAAAAATGGAAATCGGAATTGTGGAACTTAATTTTGAAAAATACTTTCAATTGAATGCATTGGTATCCCATGTTGTGAGCTTATCGATATGAAATCACCTTTTTCAAGCCACTTAATCATATTCTGTATGTATTTCTTAATCATGTGATGAATTTTTCACCACATTGAAAACTCATCTTGACTTAGGTATATACCGAAGTCAGTTCCTTGTTCGCTCACTGAGCAGTACTGATGAAGGCTAACCGCCAGAAACATGTACTTGTCTGCTGCTACGTATGTCTCGATTGCGCATGCGCCTTTTTGAGTACTATTGACTCGGAATGTGTCTATACTATATGCGATATGCATTGCCCACTTCTTCGGTAGTTTGAGCACTCTAGTATGGCACAGATGCTTTTTTATGTGATGAATGTTTTCACCACATTGATAACTTATTTTGACTTAGTTATATACCGAAATCAGTCCTTGTTAGATATCTGAGCAGTACTGATGAAGGCTAATGGCCAGAAACATGTACTTGTCTCCTGCTATTCTGTATGTTATAATTTTGATATTGTTTTTGTAATACGTTTGGAGTTGAATAACTGTAAATCTTCAAGTATAATTCAAGGGACATGAAGTCCTTTATCGATTGTTTCCGAAGCAAATGAATGGCGCACCTTTTGAAAACAAATATACTAATGGACGGCGTGTGGTGTGCGGGTCGGTGAAGACGAGTACACTCGTTGATGGCGGAATGATTGATAAGTGTTAAAATATACCATTCCAGATTTTGAATGAAAACATTTGAAACGAAATTAGTCATTATTCACTTACAGAAATAGATATGGCTATAAAGCAATTAATATCAGGTTATGTAATATAGCTAGCAATTATAAAATCTACACGTTGTTTACAATATTTGTGTATTTATGTCATTAATTTCTCTTATTTATGTAAAACAACAATGGTGGTATATATATAAGATTTAAAATGGTAATGATATAAAAGTTAAAATATAAATATTTTGATAATTTTTCAGAACTTGATTTAGATTTAAAACAATATACAGATTTTGAGGAGCGAAAATTTAGAGGAACTAAGTGGATCTACCAGGAGCCATCTATTTACAAGAGTTGTGAACCGCTTTCATATGCCGCTATCGTCTCCTATTGGGCAAACGCCATCACGTGATTTTTAAACGCCATTTCTGTTCTTTCGGAAACAGGTTAGTGAAAAGCGCAAAAAATTACAACTTTTATCAGTGAAAACAAACATTGTTCTATTAATGGACGCAATAGTAATCGAAATAAAAGCATTGTTTACTATTCCAACTGGGGACAAGAACTAGAAAAAGGAGTCTTTGACTGCAAAGAACAAGCGTAACAGCGTAAGATGTAGTCCAAAAACTCCTTTTCTATGAAGCAATTCCAATAGCATCGATCTGTATTTACTCCTGAGAAACAGGCTGATGAGATCGATAACATAGTATACATTGAACTAGATTTTTATGCTAATGTTGAGAGTCCAGCACAAAAATATGGAGAAAGAAACTGTTAAATAGTTGTATTACTTTTGTTAAACGATCACAAACCATTTCACACAGTACCAAAATGGCTGGAAAAAACACATCATTTCCCGGCACATGCGCACTGTTAAAAACGTTGTCGGTTCCAGGCAACAACAAAAAATGGCATGAGTGTCCCACTCTTGTAAATAGATGGCTCTGGATCTACCTGCGTTGGCCTGGCCTCATTTAGATGAACTGGATTATTAAAAATCTCTTATCGAGGCCATTTATAAAGAGTCACTCTTACATTTTTAAAAAAAAGTAGAGAAATATTTTTCAAACACATACCGTGGTTTTTTCAAAGAGAAGCATAAAATAACTGAATTTCTATCAACTATTGCAAATTTAGAATACAATAAAGCTTCTTCCTGGTTTGTGAAATGTCAATTTACAAGCCAAACTAAAATATCTTTGCGAAGAATTGAAAATGCCCGGTCTCATAACATACATTTCTATACAAGCATTTTTCTCTTAAGTAACCGTCTATTGACACTCATAAGTTTAACATGGATAGCGGGTGGCTACATCCATCGGAATTTGCTTTGGCAAATTGTTCGTAGTTGACATATAATGTGACGTTGGGGGGGGGGGATGCGTGATAATTACGATATTGATTTGTAAACTATTTCATGAAATCTATCGTTCTAATTACGTTAAATTGCAAGCAGCTCTTATAGCCGTCTTAATTTCTTTTAGGCAATTATGGAAGAATCTCTGATGAAACTTTTGACTTGCTCCAAGTCTCACTTATTTTTGTGTGAATTTTGTTATGTTTCGTAATTGAGACTTCTGTTCTGTCCAACAATCAAGGTAGACAGTTTAAAATACAGCTAGTGGTAGCTTTTGGAGTGCCTAAACATAAAGGGCTACTAGATTACAGCAATGAACTTTAATTTACAATGTTCAGAAGAACAAATGAATAAAGATGAAGTTAAGTTAAGTCACTTTGATATTTCTCTAAAATTTGAGAAATGAGATAATATTTGCTATATGACATAGGATTTGCTTAAATTATTTTGTAAAGTTTGTAATATCGATTTTCTTTATTTTAAATTCAAAATACGAGTAATGTGTTACTGGAAACAATATCTTCGGTGAGAGAGTTCCACAAGGGAAACTGCACTATTAATGTAAGTAACTATGTGTAAGTGCGTAATCTGTTATAAAAATAACATTGTTTATATCATTATACTGTATTTTGCTTTTAAACTGAACTCAGTTGTGTCACATTTTCCAAAGTCAACAAAGAAACATTAAATTTCAACTTGGAAAAATGAAACCACAGAGGCCAACAGAGGTCAAAGTCAGATGAACCATTACAAGTAAAAATTCCTCAATTAGATTTGAAATAAATGTGGTTGTAGTTTTGATTTGATTCAATTTCCCTTAGCTGTTTTCCCGTATCACAGCGTTCTTTTGATTTTATCTCTTAGCACATATTACCTATAACACCATGTAATTAAAAAAAAAATGATAACCGTGATAATGAAAACAGCAAGTCAGAACGTCGGAACAAATATAATTGTGATTTGTACTTCACTTTTTATTTCACATTACAGTTTAGACAAAGTACCAGCTTATGTTTAGATAATCTGATTATATATTATCCGATGGATTCTACGGTTTATGTCAATCCAAATTGAAGCTCGGCTATATATGTCCACGAGGGCTAGTATTTTTCTTTAAATGACATTCATGTGACATTTATGCATGACTGTTGCATGTAGGACCTTAGCTAATAGAAAACCACAGTAAAAGAACCTTGTTTTATCAAATTAAAAATACATTGCATTTGGAAAGCCTTCAAATATTTTTCAAAACATAGCAAGCAATGGTTTAAGTGAGAATAAACCCCTACACCATCTTCACGTATGTAGTAGAACCTGACGTGAAAAAGACAATTATTAGTTTACCTAGAAATTAGTTACTGCTGACAAATGCCTTGAAAGTGATGTTCTTGATCAAATGTCTCTGAGAAAAAAGAAGGTTCGGATCTAGCTTTTTGACAAGATAGTCTGCTTTGCTATTCCAATCTCAAACGTTAAAAAGAATTCAGCACCATATGGTTCTATGTTCACAAGCCTCTTCAAAAGTTCTATGAATTTCCGTTAATATTTAAATTTACGTTTACATTGCAATTCAAAATACTCACTGATGCACATATGGCATATCACGATAAGTTTAAACTGGTATCATCTGACTGCAATGCTGCCAGTTTATTACTTAAATGCTTTTCCAATAAATGATGTAAATGAAACATATTGTGATATTGGTTCTAACAAATTCTAATTTCTAATAAAATAAAAGCTCTGTAAAAACTAGGACAAGTTTAATGATCTTAGCAATCTCCCCAGTGTCGTCCATCACTTTATATGTAATTTTGTCACATTCATTAACAATCCCAGTTGCATAAAATGCTAATAAATCAATGCAATCCACTACTAGAATTTAATTAACTCGATTCAGCTACAAGTATTATCAGATTGTGTCTCCTCTTTTTCCGATTACGTTCCTTCTCTGCCTGAATATGATACGTTAGCATTACCGTGTGCAGATAAATCCCATGTTGGCTGATTAATACATCGTTTAGGTTCACTACGCCACTTAGATGAAAAAAGCCACCAACTAAATTTATGCGGTATATTACAGACATGAGCATGTTGTTCTAGCGTGCTTTTATTGTATGTAAACGGTCCATGATGTTTCCATAAAGTCCTCATTGTTTCTGGATAGCTACCATGAATTGCTATAAAACTATGACATACGTTTAGTTTAGTGCTAAATGATGGTATAAATTGTGCTGGTGGATTATGATGAATACGGCTGTCATGGTGATATAATTTCTTCATTTCCAGCTCTTCTGACCAAATGCCAATTAATTGATCAGCCCATGGATGACATAAAATATAATTAGGATGCTGATCAAGAAACGTAATCACAAGATCTTTCGATAACATAATAATACTCTCTTCTGGTCGTACTATATTATCCAGGCAGTGGACCGAACCCCAATGATACTGAGATAAAGGGGGGATGGGTAGCTCATCAATCAATCTATCTGCACATAAAAGCATATCATCATCCATACGCAGAAAATAATCAAAATCAAAATTTTGAAGGGCCCATACGAGATGGTACATGAACCTCTTGCCAAATAAAAAACCAGAATCGAGATTTTGAAATTTCAAATCACCATATTGATTTTTCTCAGTCATAAGTGCAGTGCCCATCTGAGTGTTTGGATCAATGTAGTCCGTAATGAAGACGCATCTCACTGAAACCTAGAAGCAAGCAAGATCACAATAAAAAGCTAGCAATTGGATCAACATTGCAGATCATTTTACGATTGAATTTATTTTCAGGAATACAACAATGATTGTATTCAACCAAAGGTAGAGCCAGAACTTCCCAAAAGGTAGATAAATCATTCGACAAGGGCTTTGTTAGAAAATGTTTGAGAAACACTTACGTAAAGCAACCAAACGTATTCCTCACGGAGAGAGCTAAATATCCCACATGTGGTTGTAGTCGGGTCGTGAGTACTCGTTACAAAAGTAACGCGTTACTTGGTACTCGTTACTTTTGAAGTAATTTTAGGGGTAATTAATTACTTTTTGGAGAAAAGTAATAAGTAATTAATTACTTTTTCAAGTAATGAGTATTTGCAGCCATAAAGTAATTGACGTTACTTCCCGATTACTTTACGAAATGATTTATTCTCGATTTATTTCATTGTTTTGTTATTATGAAGTAGGTATAATGTTTTCACTGCATAATTGTTGTGAAGTCCCAAATGATTTGAAATGATTGTTGTTTGTGTGAAGCTGGTTATATGTTTTGATTTTGAAATTATATTAGCAGCGGCGAGATTTTCGAAATACATTATTTCATTGTTTACATAGAATTTATTCGTCACGCCATTTGACATTTCTATTGTTCAAAGTTGAAAATGTCAATACATTTAGACTTGATGAGAAAAACACGCAAATGTTTTTGACTTATGAATGAATAATATGATATTTCATCGATGAAAAACATAATCTTTGCAACAATTTTTCGCTAGAAAAAGTTATGTTCAAACACAAAAATTGACACTGAGATTAATCACATTAAATTGACCAAACTAGTCGGAAAAAGTTTATTTATTTTATAATGCGTTCTTTTTACATGCGTATATTTATTGTTTGGTCGTTCAAAATTTTGAATATTTCACTGTTGTTTGACTGTGGTTCAGCTACAGACAGTAAACATATTATAATAAACGCTTCCTGTCTAGCCCAAAATACATATAATTTTGAATCTTTACAGACAGAATTGTTTTGATAGCTATTCCATAAGTAACAAAGTAATTAGTAATTAATTACTTTTTCGGTGAAGTAATTAGTAATTAGTAATTAATTACTTATCTCGGAAAAGTAATTAGTCGGCTAATGTAATTTTTGAATTTTTGGTAAAAGTAATTTGTAATCTAATTAATTACTTTTTCAAGTAATTCTCAGAACACTGAACCCTTCGTTCCACCGCAGTTTCGAAATTGCTTACGATATTTGATGACTTACTCTTGCCCTTGATTTGCAATAAGGCCACCACGTTTCACGAATTGCTTGTCTCCTTTCGATTCGCTTTGGTGCACTTGATACAAGTAAAAGAAGATTAACATGCTCCTTCTTATCCACTTTAGAAATATTGAACTCACTATATATAGGATTGAGCATTAAGAAATCCATTCTTCTCTCCATGGCGAACCAAGCATCATTGTCATCGTGAGAAACACCAACAAATGATTTTAATTTTCCATATGTATTGCTTATGAGTTTTTCTATGGACGAGGAATGATTCCGGTTGGAACTGGTTGGATGCTGTGTTATTATAATTGCTTTAGAGATGAAATTGGAATTTTCAAACAGAAAATATACTAGAGTAGATTGCAAAAAAAAAAATAAACATAAACATAGGCGTCTCAATAGTAGATAATTGTAAGTTGCTTTTGTTGATGTTAAATCTGTCATATTGATCAGTACCAACTGAACTTAGTATATGCAGACTTCCCTTTGATGGTCTTTCTCGATCAGGAACACTTTTGTTACACTCATCTAAACAACAATATAAAAGAGTAAAATAAAAGATGTATAAAACTTGAAACATTTCAAACTGAGTTTTATAAACTGAGAATATTTCTTAATTTGTAGAGTAGCGTGGAAATTCATTTTAACCTTTAGGGCTCATGCAAATGCTTGAGAACTGAAACTATGTTTCCGAGATGGTAGAAGAGAAGTACAGAAATAACCAAGTGAACATTTGAAGAATTTCAAAGTTGTTATTATCAAGGTATTAATGAAGTCTCTTGCTTCTATTCTTGATGGCTCTTCGGTTCTGTGCAATGAGCGCCATACTAATGCGATCCATGTGTAAAAATTCAACTTCTATCTTCATGAACTGATTCGTTAACTGCGCATTAACTATCTATTATCTGTTTATGAAGTGTTCGTGAACTGATCTTCTAAAATGACGCAAGGAAGCTATACTATAGTAAGCAATAGAATATACAAGCCTAACATCGCTAATTCGAACTTTTCCTTCCCAAACTCGAAAGTTCATCAGTCTTTCTGCTCAACAATTGCACGATCGATTCGGATCAAGTAATTAAGTTGAAATTCCTAAGCTGCAACTTTCACGACGACCTTTCATCATCGTAAAAAATTCGAACCCAAACTAAAAATATCGCAATATAATGGCGTTACTTATTTTGGTATCTATTATTACGCGGACTGTGGTTATTGAGAAGTATGTGATTTGCAAGCATGCTGGTGCAATTTAATATCTAGAAATTACAATTGTCCCTATAAGCACTGTTTTAAGCAGGTCTTTTCAAATTTGGGGTTGTTTGGGAGTAATGAATTGTTTTAAAGGATTCAAAAATGTCTCTTGAATTGTGTGGGTATCTTGGGAATTAGGTATTGTTTTACACATCTGAAAATTTCAGTTCCTTGAAAAATTATTTTTACTTTAATTTTGAGATATTAAACGATATCATGACAACATCAATACAGTGTTCTGATTGATTTTGAATGTTTTTCACCGAAACGAAGCGTAAAAAGTAGGAACATATCACATTACAAGTTTGGCTTGAGGTCTGAGCTAAGTGAGGGCGTACTTCCGAGCTCAGGCAAGTGGTCGCGAAGCTTCCGCGACCGCCAGCCCAGATCTGCGCATACGAAGTCAAAATTCAACCTAGGATATTGGAGACCCAGTATGCAGCCGATAGTTTCTCCTGCGCGCTTTACAAAGATGCTGTCTGTGTCACAAGAATGTTCCATTAGTTATTAGGATCGTGGTTCTGTTTATATCAAGATCTATCAATTATTATATTTTTGATGAATTTTTAAACTCAACCTTTCTTTAATACCCTTTGCTTCACCATTTACACTTCTTTACAGTCACGTGGCAAATTTTTCGCTCGCTGGTGTGTTGTGCCTCAGGGCACGTAGTTGTAGCGCTGTCACGTTTACACAATGGTTGTTAATTGTTATGCCTCATTGTTGTCGTATTCAAATAGTTGTATTCGTGAATGGTCGTTCGTGCTGCTATTATGATTGACTACTATGATTGCTAGCTGATTGCACCTATTGTTGTTTCTTATTTGCTGTGTTATGCTCTGTTAAATTCGTCCGGTTTAATTATTATATTCACAAGGAAGTAGTGTTTTCAATCACCATTGGACGAGATTGTAATTTCTGCCTAAGTATGGAATCATTCTGTTAGACCGACAGTGATTTGATGCTGCAAAGGCAGTTATAAGGATATTGTCACATGAAAATTGTCAATAAGCTCCATAAAATATGCATTCGGATACTTGGCAATTGTAAAAAATATAAAAGAAGCAGAAAACTTATTATCGATTCTGAATGCAGCACACTCGTCAATAAACTTTACGATTGAGTTGGAGGAAAATAAACAACTACCTTTTCTTGGAATCAAAATGACCAATACCGGCACAGAAATATCAACGAGTTTCCACCGAGAATCAACAAACAAAGGACTTCTTTTACATTACCAGAGCCATGTAGACCAAAGCAATAAAACCAGAGCCATCTATTATAAAACCAGAGCGAGCCAAGAGTTGGGACACGCTTTCATGTGCCGCTATCGTCTCCAATTGGACAGATGCCAGTCACGTGATTTTTGGACGCCATCTTTGTTCTTTCAGAAACAGATTCTCAATCATTTCAAGTGAAACGCGCGAAAAAATACAATACAATATGGCTGAAAAAAACACACAACATTCTTCTGCACATGCGCACTGTTAAAAACGTGCTCGGGTCCAGGCAAAAAGATACAAAAATGGCAGAAGTGTCCCAACTACCGACGATAATATAAAATATGTTAGTACAGTTTTACCGTTTAAAGATCAGCAATCATGTGATGAAACAAGGAAGAACTTTACCATTTAAATTGTAAAATAAGTGTAAATTTTAATGCTATTTTTAAAAGTAAGAAGCTCAATGACGAATTGCGTACCCATGAAAAGAATCCACATTTGTTAACCCAGCAATGCGTCATATACCATTTTAAATGTGGTCTGTGCGAAGCAGACTATGTAGGCTATACATGCCGGCACCTATATGAACGCATAGATGAACACAACAAAGGTAACGTTGGTACACACGTCCGTCAAGAGCACGGCATATCTACTGATGAACATGAAAAACATTTTGAAATCATAAAAAGGTGCAAAAATAAATTCGATTGTCTCGTGAATGAAATGCTGGCAATTCAAGAATTGAAACCAACATTAAATGTTCAAGGCGATTCCATCCGAGCCAACGTTTTCAAATAGCTGCATGCATTTCATGATACAGCATATCTCTATGGATTAGAAATATGTCAATAGGCTAGTTACCATAGTTACTGTTGTCATTGATATCGATATCATACTGTAAATATTCTTCATGATGTAACTTTACCCTCAAGCAGCAAACAATGTTTATGTATATATATATCTTAATTAATAATAAAAAACATTCACTTGAGAATGGCTTAAGTCAATTAGTCGAAACGTTGTGTAAACTTAGTTGTGTTGTTATTTTGTACCAAACTTATCACCAAGAAGATTCTGATAAATAATAATAAAATAAATAAATAAAAATAAATAAATAATATATATTTTATTGCGCAATTAATAAGTAGAAACTTACAGATACTATATTTTTACTTTTTTATAACGAGTTCTGTTTTATACATATACTTTGATTAAAGTCTTTCTCTATGGTTTTTATATTCTGGAGTACGATTTACTGACTATATATTACACCAAAATATGGTTTTAATTACGTTTCACAAGGGATCAACTGCTACAATTACGGACGGCTACTGCTAAAGCAACATCGATTTTTAATATCAACAATTCGTTTAGAAAGAGGAAGCGGAAAAGAGGGAGAAGAGGAGGTAGATAGATTCAAATTATTAGTTATTTAAAATCAGTGAGAAATCACAGCAGAAGTTGTTTTATCTCGCTGCACATCAACTATGACAAGAACAATGAATTGGTTTTGCCTTTACAAATATACAATGGATCAACATAACGCCATAGTATGAGCAATGAAAACTTCAATCAATCATTGAGCACCAATTATATTCATCCATTACAAGAAACCGTTGTCTGATCACAATAACTCAATCGCCTCTATTGGAATCTTCACAAGCCCATAGTATCAATCCGGCGGTCCAGTTTTGATAACTAATTACTCGATCAATTAGAAACAAAATACAAGGATTTCATAGTTGAAAATCTTATTGAAATTTGTGCGATCACAGAGAATTGGCTTCAAGAAGATGACTCTAGTCAACTCGCCATCAACAGCATATGTCCTACCGATTACAATATTCATCACAATCCTCGTATAGAACCTAGAGGTGGTGGCGTTAGCTTAATTGTGAAAAATCGTTACAAAAATCAAAAATCAAGTCAAAAATCTGGCGCCCGATATTTTTTATAACTCTTTTGAGTTTACTGACCACCTACCTGTACTGTCATTTCATCGACCAGTCTTCGACTTGTAATTGGTTATAGACCACCACCATCACACAAATGACCTGAATGTTTCTACTTTCATCAATGAATTCAGCAGCTTTCTTGAAAATATAGTCACATCAACCACATTCCCTTTAATCACTGGCGATTTCAATTTCAAACTTAACACTAGAAATGACTCATCCTCTACACGATTTGTTGATCTTCCCAAATCATTCAACTTACAACAACATGTGAAGGAGCCCACTCATACAGGTGGTAATCTACTAGATTTAATAATATCAAGAAGCACGATAAAAGTGTAAAAAATGTGAAAGTGTTGCAGCCCATGACATCAGACCATCATGCAATATTTTGTGAAGTACCTTGCCTGAAGAATATGTACTTTCAAAGAAAACACATAACCTACAGCAAACTAAAATCCATAGACAAAGTTTCCTTCGCCGCCAAAGATATGGAACAATCTGTGAACATAATGAGTAACAACAAATCCAGTAGTGTCTGTGATTACTCTAAATGCTATGATCAAACTTTGAAAGACCTGGTAGATACTCATGCACCTGAAAAAGGCAAAACAGTAACTTTTAAGCCTGCTGCTCCTTGGTACATTGACCAAATTAGACTACAAAAAGTGAAAAGGAGAATGCTCGAGCATACATGGTGAAAAAGTATAATTTCAATTGATCAACAAAATTACAGTGACCAATGTAAAAATGTCAATAGATTGATCTATGATTCAAATATGCATTTTTATCAAGCTTTTATTGATTCTAACAAAAACAACCAATGCCAATGATTCCAATCAATGAGCAAAATTTTAAATACAAAGCCTGATATAAAGCCACCATCATACGACTATGCGTTACAACTTGCTGAAACTTTTCAGATTTTTTCGATGGCAAGATCCAACTAATACGTCAAAATTTAAATCTGCATGCATCATCCTACGTTATTGACACTCAAGAATGTACTGTTACAAGCAAACTTGAAGAACTTGCTATATGACTACACCAGCAGAGTTTGCTTCCCTACTTGGTGGTTCCATGTCTGCAAAATCATGTACATTAGATCCACTGCCAGGTTCACTCATGAAACACTGTTATCCATCATTACTACCTATATTAACAGACATCGTCAACTTCTCTTTTGACAACTCAACCGTATCTACTAATTTCAGAAAAGGCATTCTAAACTCATCATCGAAGAAAGATAAAAAAGATACGAAGCCTTTCAAAATTATCGACCAATTTCAAATCTCTCGTTTATTGCCAAAGCAGCAGAAAAAGTAGTAGCGGTTCGGCTCAACGATCATCTTAAAAGCTACAAATTTCAAGAGATACTTCAATCTGCATACAGGCAGTTCCATAGCACAGAAACCCCACGAACACGCATTCAAAATGACATTCTATGTGCAATAGATAACAGCCAATGCGTAATTCTAATACTACTTGACCTATCGGCAGCATTCGATAGTTTCGATCATAAAATATTACTCAAAAAACTGGAAAATTGCTAGGAGTAATAGGTGGAGCTTTGAATTGGTTTTGTAACGTACGATAATAATTAATACTTGATTGTTGAATCATTCTTTAATTTCAATGTTAAAACGTTTGAGGTTGGCCACTGTCAGGGAAAGGATGAATGTATAATGATTATGTAGATAACATTTCGTTGTAGAGCCTCTACGACAGGACCAACCTTATTTGTTGCTGGTCGATAGCTGAAGAGAGTTAATTTACAAACAAGCAGAAGATTTATACAATAGGAGGTTTACAGTAGGTTTACAGGAAGTTTACAATATTACAATTACAATAGATAATGACGTACGTTACATACGTCCCCCTACGGGAAGACGGAGTCTACGGTATTACAAAATATTTATTGTTAAGTGAATATTGAAACACCATCTGTAGACATCATCAAAGTTGGCCATAATGAAATCCCTGCCTCGAACTTTCAGAGCGTTTTTGCCCCGCTCTAGATTGTTTATTTCATTATACGCTTCTTTGATTCTTTAAAACATCTTTAGCTAGCTTTAGTTATTCTAGTAATCCAATGCCATTCAGTATTTTGTATTATTTTCATTATCATAAAACTGATGGACTTATTTTGTTGATTTGTTCAAATCTTTTTCTCGCAGCTTAAATTCAAAACGAAATATTTTCGTTCTTGAGATTTCAATTTGAGCTCGATTTGGCTGCCCCGCTAGATTATCAACCTATGAAATTTTTCAAATCTCTTAATTTGTTACTACAACGATATCAAATCAAGTATCAAGGAAGTTTATTATTTCAAAACAACGCCAGAATATCATAATATTCATAAAACAAATCTGCTACTGTGCACGGCTATCTCGAGACAAATGTTTGCATAATTTTCCGACAACGTTTTATCTGTATTATTTCGCCAGTAAGACGTACATAAGTCACGGACGGACACAGAAATATCGAAATAATCTATTTACAAACAGACACTATTAATATAAGAAGATCCAGATCATGAAGTGTCTCGACATTGTCTTACGGTCGCTTCAAAAGCTCATTCTGCGTCATCTCACTATCCAATATTTCTGGTTAGCTCATTTATTGCCTATATCTGTCCAATTGTTCAGCCCATATACCCAAGCTCGGTACCCTGTAGTTTTAAAGGACGTTATCACCATAGAAAATATTCTGTAAAAATCTTCAATCAGGGTATGCATGTATAGAATGGCAAATCGTTGTCATTTAAGCTACGAGAAAGAAGGATTAGAAAGATTTTCGCCAAACACTTTTGTATGTATATATTTATGTATGTATTTCAACCATCTATCAATTTAGAAAATATGTATATGAATTCAGTCGCCCGTAAGCACAAGTGCTTGTTTATTTGGATGACGTCTGCAAGTTTTCAATTTAGTAAAAATATTTTTTCTAGCAATTATATCTAATGTTCTTTATAAATGTTCATATAGTACTATATCAAGATAGATAAAAATGACATGGAACATGAATAAGCCGAGTGACACAAATGAGTGACCGTGAAGAAGAAAATCGGATAGAAGGGGAGAATTTGGAAAAGAAAACGACAGGTGTAAAATAATAATAATTACAATTGTAATATTTATAGATCTTGATTTTGACTAAGTAATATATGAAAATGAAAAAAATCAAGGAAAATGATGGTTTGTGAAAATGATTTATATAGGCTTCATGATGAAAATGGTTAATTTGAACAGGTGTATAGTAGCCAGCCACCAATCACTGGATATTGTAGCTCTCAATGACATCTTGCTTCAATGAATTTAAGACTGATTTTCTTGAAATGTTAATGCTTAATAACCTCAAATACGAACAAGATCTTTTAACTTCTAAATTTTATAATAATAATAATAAATATAATAATAATAATAATAATAATAATAATAATAATAATAATAATAATAATAATAATAATAATAATAATAATAATAATAATAATAATAATAATAATAATAATAATAATAATAATAATAATAATAATAATAATAATAATAATAATAATAATAATAATAATAATAATAATAATAATAATAATAATAATAATAATAATAATAATAATAATAATAATAATAATAATAATAATAATAATAATAATAATAATAATAATAATAATAATAATAATAATAATAATAATAATAATAATAATAATAATAATAATAATAATAATAATAATAATAATAATAATAATAATAATAATAATAATAATAATAATAATAATAATAATAATAATAATAATAATAATAATAATAATAATAATAATAATAATAATAATAATAATAATAATAATAATAATAATAATAATAATAATAATAATAATAATAATAATAATAATAATAATAATAATAATAATAATAATAATAATAATAATAATAATAATAATAATAATAATAATAATAATAATAATAATAATAATAATAATAATAATAATAATAATAATAATAATAATAATAATAATAATAATAATAATAATAATAATAATAATAATAATAATAATAATAATAATAATAATAATAATAATAATAATAATAATAATAATAATAATAATAATAATAATAATAATAATAATAATAATAATAATAATAATAATAATAATAATAATAATAATAATAATAATAATAATAATAATAATAATAATAATAATAATAATAATAATAATAATAATAATAACTACATTTCTATAGCGCTCTTTCTAGTATTAATCCAGGAGCACTTTACATTATTGTATAGAAATGTAAAATAATTATTTGTAAATACTGCATAATTTTTTTTTAGAAACTATAGATTGAAATAAAATGTAAATTATAAATTTTGCATTAATGAGTTTTTGTTTTTGACTTAATTTCATCCAATGTGTAACAGTTCTTGATTTGACAAGGTAGTGAATTCCAGTGTTTTGGCACTAAATATGAAAAGGATCTTTCTCCGTATGATTTAATTTCAAGCATGGTTGGTGAAGTAGGTTTTGTTACTTGAGCGTAGAGTTCTTTTTGTAGTGTATGTGAAGTATATTCTAAAACGATGGAATGATTCCTTGCAATTTGATTGGTCGTTGAGCGTGCAGGTAATAGACGATGAAGGCACGCGGGATCCTATGTTCTAGAGTCGTCGAATGATTCCTAGCAATTTGATTTGTCGATTGAGCGTACACAAAAAATAGATAAAGGCACGCGGGAAAGTTGAACAAGGGTTTCTGACCCGGAGGTTTCTGATTACGTCCAAACAAAATCAAAACAATTAAAATGGCAAAACTGAATTTTAATTTTGGATATAATTTACTAAATAATAATAATGATCTCTGATGAAAGGTCTCTGATCATCAGAAAGGTCTCTAATGAGTTCCTTGGCAGACCAGCCTCATCAATTAATAATAATGATAATGTCGATAATAGTAAAAATGTTTGCAGGATCTCTAAGAAAAAGGACGAGGAAATTGACGAACCCCTGCTAAGTTTAACAGCAAAAACAACAAAGTACAAAACAGCTCATGCAATTAAAATATTCAACATTATAATGCGCGGCTATCAGAAAACTAAGGCAATGTAGTGATGCAATATCAAATGCACTGGGAAATTCTGAGGCTCTTCCTGTTAATCAAGCTGTATGCAATTTTAGCTTGTCCTTGCCATCAGCACCAGTTGCAGGGCCGTCTACATCTTCAGGTTATAATCATCATCCAGTTCAACCAGCGTTCAATAATTGCTCGATCGCGTCCAATACCATCAATTATTAACAGTTAGATAATTTATATCTCTTTAATATTATAAAATAGTTCTAATGTTACATTGTTCAAGTAAAGTTAAATTAAAATATAATATGATCATTCATGTAGTGTATTTTCTCTGATCTTTCATCGCCAACAGTCTGAAAAATAATGGTGGACTTTTCTGCATTGATCACATGAGGCGTCTAGTCCAACAACATCATGTGATCAAAACCACGATTCTGATTGGGTCAAACGGTGTTCGATTTTTTCGTGAGTGGCGTTGACAGTTTTGTTGATAAAAATAAAATTCATAACATCGGAGACTAGAAAGATTAAATAGGTATGATTTTCGTTTTAGAAAAGCGTTCATGTACGGGTTTTGCCGTGCCCCATCGCAAAATTAAGGCGAGCTTATTCATCACACTTCCCGAGTGTCTTCCAACATCACTCGTGCAAGAATTTTGCGATGAAGAATGGCAACCCGTGCATGAACCTTTTAAGACTTTTCAGATAAATTGGTGCGATGGTGTTTAAGACTTTGTACGTTGTGATACGAATTTTAAAAATAATGCGATGTTCGACATTGAGCCAGTGAAAGTCGTGGAGAACAGGTATGATATGATCTCGAACTTTGGTTGACGTCAGTATATGTGCTGCAGCATTTTGAACGCGTTGTAGTTTGCATTATGGCTTTTTCACTTATGCCGGAAGTACATCACAGTAGTCGAGTTTTGATGTAATGAAGTCATGTATTAATATTGCACAATGATCGAATGAAATGTATATTTTGACTTTGTTAATATTTTTGAGGTGATAGAAAGCTGAAGCACAAATGCCATTGACTTGTGTGATCATTGAGATTTCATCGTCTAGTCATGCATCAAAGCACTCACGCACTCACTCGGTCACTCATTTGTGTCACTCGGCTTATTCATGTTCCATGTCATTTTTATCTATCTTGATATAGTACTATATGAACATTTATAAAGAACATTAGATATAATTGCTAGAAAAAATATTTTTACTAAATTGAAAACTTTCAGACGTCATCCAAATAAACAAGCACTTGTGCTTACGGGCGACTGAATTCATATACATATTTTCTAAATTGATAGATGGTTGAAATACATACATAAATATATACATACAAAAGTGTTTGGCGAAAATCTTTCTAATCCTTCTTTCTCGTAGCTTAAATGACAACGATTTGCCATTCTATACATGCATACCCTGATTGAAGATTTTTACAGAATATTTTCTATGGTGATAACGTCCTTTAAAACTACAGGGTACCGAGCTTGGGTATATGGGCTGAACAATTGGACAGATATAGGCAATAAATGAGCTAACCAGAAATATTGGATAGTGAGATGACGCAGAATGAGCTTTTGAAGCGACCGTAAGACAATGTCGAGACACTTTATGATCTGGATCTTCTTATATTAATAGTGTCTGTTTGTAAATAGATTATTTCGATATTTCTGTGTCCGTCCGTGACTTATGTACGTCTTACTGGCGAAATAATACAGATAAAACGTTGTCGGAAAATTATGCAAACATTTGTCTCGAGATAGCCGTGCACAGTAGCAGATTTGTTTTATGAATATTATGATATTCTGGCGTTGTTTTGAAATAATAAACTTCCTTGATACTTGATTTGATATCGTTGTAGTAACAAATTAAGAGATTTGAAAAATTTCATAGGTTGATAATCTAGCGGGGCAGCCAAATCGAGCTCAAATTGAAATCTCAAGAACGAAAATATTTCGTTTTGAATTTAAGCTGCGAGAAAAAGATTTGAACAAATCAACAAAATAAGTCCATCAGTTTTATGATAATGAAAATAATACAAAATACTGAATGGCATTGGATTACTAGAATAACTAAAGCTAGCTAAAGATGTTTTAAAGAATCAAAGAAGCGTATAATGAAATAAACAATCTAGAGCGGGGCAAAAACGCTCTGAAAATTAGACAGATTATAGATCCTTACTTTATTAATGAAACAAAATACAATTCATAATTTGTTTTCAAATTTACAAACAAACATCTCACTTCTTTTCAAATAATGGCTTTAATATATAATCTGTGGGAATATTGATAAGCAATCTGTTTGAAATCGAAGTTACGTTGGTGTGTGTTAATTTAAACAATCTAGCGTGGGGCACAAAATTGTAAGAGCTTTCAAGAAAATTTTAAAATGCTGTCGGCGTTCGAAAAATTTTAAAATAATTCAAAATTTGATGAGACTATCGAAGCGTATAAGGAGAATTTAAAGTTATTAATACTGAGTTAATCAAAACATTGTACAAGAGTGTTTATATAATTTATAATTTAATATCAATATATGAACAGTTTGATTTACGAGCGGGCAGGTTCTAATTTTTAGATTTTATTTCCATAAGTAACGAAAGAGTTTTGAACGTTATTATAATTCAGATTTCGTTACGTTGTTCAGCAATAAAAACAACAAAGACACAGTATTTTGCTACAGTTTAGAAATATAAGATAGTGTATCTTGTTCTTATTCTTTTTCAAGATTCAAGGAAGTTTAATTAAAGGATATATAATTCAACAAATTTTAATTAGAATTGAAAATAAAGCGTCCCAATATTTCCATTCCCAATTATTTTAAAAGTAATATACCTTCCATTGCAAATCTTTAAATTATATATGATTGACCTTTTATTCAAAACATTTGCCACAAATATTTCTAGGATCCGCTATATTTTAAACACTGCTATCAATTTATCCAATAAAATATGACGGTTTATATATACTTTAAACATAACTATTCTTTGACTTTTAATCGGCTAGAAATGAAATTCTTGCAATGAAATTATTTGTCTGTTAGCAGGAGGGAATGTCCTTCATTTAGGGAATCCTCTATACGATTCAATGAAATACTATTTCACGGGGTGGGGATTGCCTTCACTGGCTATGAAATGTATGATTTTCCCCTGCTCTGACTATAAACATATGTAATTTGGAAGTATTAATCTGCACCTTTTAAAATTTTAGGCTCTAAATTTTCAACTGTTTTGATATTCTACTGTCATGATTGATGTCTTAAAATGGTATATCCCCGTCCAAAATATATCGAAGCCCCCCATGCACCCCCAGGTACATAAATATTTAGATAAAGTAATCTTGAGAATTTCCATGAGAAATAATCAACAAAACATTATTTCATATTGACTTCTTATGGATGTATGATGAGAAATATAGCTAGATAGTTTTGAATTTAACCACAGATTGGATGAAACGGTGACGAAAGATTAATATTGAAGCAAGTTTTTTTTATTTTTACGGTGGAATATCATATTTCGAGTTTTAATGTTCCCACATTGTTACATTGCTAATCGAATGTTTGATATTTAGTAATCTTAACGTTTTATCACCTGAGATCCAGTACTGGACCTACAATAATTGCTAGTTCATAATAATACCAATATCCTTAACAGCAGATAGACTAGGTAGGATGTTACCTTTCAATGAATAATAATAAGAAAGGAGATTTATCTTTCCTGTTGACATAGTACAACATTTTCCAAGTGATATTTGCAGTTGCCAAGTTTCAGACCAAGAGCAAACTGAATTTAAAGTGGATGAAAGAGGTTGATGAACATTGTTCAATCTCATTAGATAAACTTTCGCGTTATCAGTGAACAATTTAAATGAATATTATTGCTCTACACAGTAAACTATATCTATGATGCAAAATTAGAAAAAATACCAAAACATTTATTTTCCAGAATCCTTTTGAGTCTCCATTCCTTGTATTTGGATTGGGAAAATTTGGGAATAGGAGTACAGTATTACCATTGAAGGTGGACAGCGTAGTTTCAATTGCCGTAAATCCTATGGCCAGCTTAAGTAGTAATTTAGATCTCGAACTAAAATTACTGCAACTTACGAAATGGCTAATTCCAAGGGAGCTACTGAATGAGCTTTGATTTAAGGTTTTAATGATATTTTTAGGCAATAATAATGGTTGGAATGATTTAGAGAATAATGATATACATATGTAATACTTTGGTTATACTTCGTCGTGTAGATCAGTTTCTTGAAAATGATATAAGATATTTTGAAAACGTCGCAAGTAACTATGTTGAAAATGATGAAATGATATGACAGTTTACGATTAGTCGTATTAATGATGCCAATATCTCTTTTGAAGTATATTCGTCAGAGTTAGAGTCATTTAGACGATATGGTAGATGGGACGATAGATGTATTTCCTACACATAACCAGCAGCATTTATCAATTGAGATAAGTAATTTCCAAATGTCTACCTATTCTTAAGAAATTGGAAGTGCTTTATTCAACGCTTGAAATGAGATAGCCGATGATTAAGATGAAGAGAACTTGATATTTTCAACATAAAATTTGAGATGACAATGTACTTCGAAGTAATCAAAAGTTTTATAATTGATTCGCTGAAAAAGTTTGCTATGATTCATATTATTCAATTGGAATTATAAATATCATTTAAGTGATAACAACTTACCCTTGCAAAACCATTCAGCTCCTTCACCTTCAGTTTAACAAAGAAAATATTCCAATCTTGGATCACATTATAGATTTTTCCGAACAAATATAATTTATGGAAAGTATATGTTTACATGGCATTTGAAATGTTTAATGAGTAAGTATGTTTATTAAATTAAGTTTGCTATGTAGTAATGTTACACGATAACACTGTCAATATTTATTTTCCATTCCCTTACATTTATTTCACTTGAACTTAAAATGATATACTGAAAAATAAAATGAAACATCACATATTTTACGAAACTGTTGAGTAGCATGCTTAATCAGTTGATCCGATGTCTCCTATAGAACGTATTTTACAGGCTTCGGTTCAATTCTCCTGATTGAGGTAATTTTAATTTTATGATCTGATAATATTTTCCAGTTTTATGTATTCGTTATTTATTATTTATTGTTAATGGTTAGAATATGTTCTGATTACCAGCATTGCTTACATCATTATATCACTGTCGTATGATTGTATATATGTGAGTGGAATGAATAATGCAAAATAGGCAACAGCTCAAAAGTCTGACTTAACAAATAATAGTTGGAAACTTTGATACAGGTTGAGGTTCAATCCTCCCGCATTGTTTTTTTCGTTAAATCGATTTTTTTATTGTAATAATCTTAAACTGCTATACAATTAACATATTTTTTCAATCCCTTTAAAATTACACTAGTCTGAAATTAAGGTAAATACAAAAAGCATTTGCTTTCGATAAATAATATAAAATATAGTGAGACTCAACACATCTTTTTACTATATTTTGAAAATCATTAAGAAGTAAAGATCGGTATTTCTTTCCTGCTATTCTGCTGTGTTGGTCCTGCCTTGTGAATTATAATTAATAGCGTTGCTAAGTGACTGCAGATAACTCGACACTTCGTCCTATCCAAACATATTTTGTTATTTGACTTAATTTTTTTCTGATTAAATATCGTTCACCACTAGTGATCATTTCCAAGATACTATAAACAATTTACAAGTACTTATATTTCCAAAAAATTAAAATAAATTGCACAGGAAAGTCGATTAAGTCAAAACTTTTTTAAATGCTTTTAAAAATGTTTCCTATTGTTAATATTTCTAATGTAATTATATTTATTTTGTTCTAAATATAAGTACTTGTAAAATGTTTTTAGTTATCTTGAAATTGATCACTAGTGATAATCGAAACGTTGATCTTGATAAAATGATCTTTCTGTCTGAACTTCTCTTTGATATCTCTGTCAAATCAAAATAGTAGATAGTTGAAAGACGAGATCTCTTGCAATAGCTATCTTATAAATTGTTCATTTTTGGTACATGAAAATATTTCTTTATGTAAATTCAGTTATATATAGTCTTGAGTAATAAAAATCATGAAGAAACAATTTTTACAAGCGTTACAGGGGGACAAGCAGCTATAATAGTTTGCAGTTAAAGTCCCAATGAATTTTAAATCTTGTGGATGATAGATGAGCCAAAGAAAATTGTTTGATACATAGACGTGTCGGATTATTTCACAGGCTTGACAAACAATACTTTCTGCCCTGAATCAAGGGGAATTGATCTGCGATCTAATAGGAATGAGAATGTATAAGTGACATGGATGCATTCAAAAATGCAATATTGTCCCAACTACTCGTATTATTTAGGCTCATATTAAGTTTCAATTCCACAGGGTTTCGGTCTGTTCATCCCAATTTTAGAAATATCGTATAGCATCCTTCCGTGCTTGATTGCTAAATAAATCGTTCCAAGAGATCACTAATTCTCCAAAATAGCTTTTTTAAGGTTCATACATACTGATTGCCTAGACACTGGCAAAAAGCTTCAATCAACGTCCATCAGCTGAAAGTTCATAATAAAAATGAAAACAAACATTTCTACAGTTACCCATTTTTTTTTATAGTATTTTCGAAGGGATTTTGGACATGTTTGTTGCCAATGTCTGTGTATCACTGTCTGCCAAGCAAGCAGTATGCCAATTGCGAAAATCATTGAAGAGAAAATAGCGACGAAGTGGTGTCGATAATCATGCTAGCTAAATACTTTCCACTTTTATTTTACTTATAACGTCCCATAGCGTACTAAATAATGCAATTTCGTTGCCAGAGTTCGAGGTGACAAACAAGGAAGTTAGATTTTGACAGTGTTGTAAATACTCGTTACTAAAGTAACGCGTTACTCCTTACTCGTTACTTTTGGAGTAATTTTAGGAGTAATTAGTTACTTTTTTGAGAAAGTAATAAGTAATCTAATTGATTACTTTTTGAAGTAACGAGTATCATTTGAGAGAAAGTAATTGACGTTACTTTTCAAAAGATGAAAAGAGTTTGAAAAGATGATGTAAAATTTATGGCTATATGAATAGATTGATCCGACAAAATTAAACCAATTTGATAAATCAAATGACCCAGTAAACCAAAGACGTATTTATGACGAGTTGCTCTCGTCGGGAACTGGTTGTTATCTCGCCTGTCATATTGACTCGTCTTAAAGACGACAGGCAGACACTTCACAAAAGACGAGTAACAACATGTCGGTCTTAAAGACGACAAAAAGACGGCCAACAAAATAACAACTTTCTTGTCGACAACAAAGACAGCATTCAGACGTCAAAACTACGGCTTGAGCAAGACGTCATAAGGACAAGCCAAGAAGACGTCATTATGACGCTTACTGTAGACAAGTATTTACCAATTTGGTTTTTGAATTAAAAAATGACATTTCTATTCAGTTTGTCATGCTTTCCTAGATACTAATGAATGAGTTTCGATATCTGAAAAACGGTGAAGTCAATTCAATGAAAAAAGAAATTTTATAAAAGTAACCCTTTTTATAAAAGTTTGACTTTTTATCCAATAGAATCAAAACATAAAACAATTTGATTTTTTGATTGATCAAATATTAACGTATCAATTTTGTTATACAGCCATGCATCGCCATGTATTGTATTTCTGTATAATTGCCATTTATCAAACTTTCAAACACTTTCCGTTGAAATCTGAAAACGAGGCTCCGTGTGTCCGCAGGCAGGTTCGTTCGATCGATTTGTTATTGCCCACAAAAATTGTTTGCTGTAGGCCAAATGCCTACTACGCTCCCGGTGAAAATGAGCAGAAAAATATTTGGCGGAAAATTTCTTCAAATTTCAATATTTTCACTAAAGAAGTTACTGACAAGTGTATCTATATAAAAAAGACAACTCCTGTAAGTTTTATTAAAAATATTGGTCAAATTCTTGTTTAATTGCATCCACATGAGTTTGAAAATCTGAAAAATTTCAATTCTTGTAGATTATGTAGACTGCCGTAGTGCCTTATTCAGACAAATCATAGACATTCTTCTTTTTGTTAATTGAGGTTAAATGGTCATATTTTCAATAGTAAATACTCAAGATTATGCAAGTATGTCTAACAAACCATCCGATAGTTGATAACTTGATATTTTACTGAAAGTGCTGCTAATTGTTGATTTTATTTACAAAATAAATTTGAATATGTAAATGGGTTATGTACTATGTAGCCAAAATATAAAATTATCTTCTTCGATATGAATTTGGTATCCCGAAAATGCCCTGCATAGAAAACCCGCAAGATAACATCGTTATATTAACAAATTATCCCAGTCAATTTCAGTTGAAAATCTTATCAAATGCACATTTAATCTCTAAAACGTTGTTGTACGCAATAGTATGCGATTTTGTCAAATGTGGTGATTAAAGATAAAAAATACCCAAGGTTACATATAAATCTTTAACAAACCATGCAAATCAATTTCAATTGAAGATTACACCGAAAACTACATTTAATCTTCAAAACGTTTTGTACACAAAAGGCATATTTACAAAACTTGCACATATCTTAATTAATCAGTATGTGATTTTGTAAAATATCAATATTAGAATTTCAGATAAAAAAATACTCCAAGTCATATAAACATCTAAACCACTCAAATAAATTCAATTGTAAGATTGGATCAAAATCTTAATATTTAATCTACAAAATTACAAAATTTACAAAATTGAACATATCTTAATTAATAAATATGTCATATTATCAAATGTTGATATTTCAGATAAAAATTACTCCATGTGATATATACATCTTTAATAAACTATGCAAATCAATTTCAGTTAAATATTACACTGGAATCTTAATATAATCCGTAAAAAGTTTTTGTACACAAATGGCAAACTTCCAAAAATTGTCCAGTTGTTACGTACCATGTGATTTTGTCAAATGTCGATATTTCAGATAAAAATTACTCCATGTGATATATACATCTTTAATAAACTAGGCAAATCAATTTCAGTGAAAGTTTTGATCAAAATCATCATTTAATTTTCAAAAAGTTTTTGTAGACAAATGGCAAATTTTCAAAAATTGTACATATGTTACGTACCATGCGATTTTGTCAAATGTCTATATTTCAGATAAAAATTACTCCATGTAATAAATACATCTTTAATAAACTAGGCAAATCAATTTCAGTGAAAGTTTTGATCAAAATCATCATTTAATTTTCAAAAAGTTTTTGTACACAAATGGCATATTTTCAAAAATTGTACATATGTTACGTACTATGCAAATTTGACAAATGTCGATATTTCAGATAAAAATTACTCCATGTGATATATACATCTTTAATAAACTAGGCAAATCAATTTCAGTGAAAGTTTTGATCAAAATCATCATTTAATTTTCAAAAAGTTTTTGTACACAAATGGCATATTTTCAAAAATTGTACATATGTTACGTACCATGCAATTTTGTCAAATGTCGATATTTCAGATAAAAATTACTCCATGTGATATATACATCTTTAATAAACTAGGCAAATCAATTTCAGTGAAAGTTTTGATCAAAATCATCATTTAATTTTCAAAAAGTTTTTGTACACAAATGGCATATTTTCAAAAATTGTACATATGTTACGTACCATGCAATTTTGTCAAATGTCGATATTTCAGATAAAAATTACTCCATGTGATATATACATCTTTAATAAACTAGGCAAATCAATTTCAGTGAAAGTTTTGATCAAAACCATCATTTAATTTTCAAAAAGTTTTTGTACACAAATGGCATATTTTCAAAAATTGTACATATGTTACGTACCATGCAATTTTGTCAAATGTCGATATTTCAGATAAAAATTACTCCATGTGATATATACATCTTTAATAAACTAGGCAAATCAATTTCAGTGAAAGTTTTGATCAAAATCATCATTTAATTTCCAAAAAGTTTTTGTACACAAATGGCATATTTTCAAAAATTGTACATATGTTACGTACCATGCAATTTTGTCAAAATTCGATATTTCAGATAAAAATTACTCCATGTGATATATACATCTTTAATAAACTAGGCCAATCAATTTCAGTGAAAGTTTTGATCAAAATCATCATTTAATTTTCAAAAAGTTTTTGTACACAAATGGCATATTTTCAAAAATTGTACATATGTTACGTACCATGCAATTTTGTCAAATGTCGATATTTCAGATAAAAATTACTCCATGTTATATATACATCTTTAATAAACTAGGCAAATCAATTTCAGTGAAAGTTTTGATCAAAATCATCATTTAATTTTCAAAAAGTTTTTGTACACAGATGGCATATTTTCAAAAATTGTACATATGTTACGTACCATGCGATTTTGTCAAATGTCGATATTTCAGAAAAAAATTACTCCATGTGATATATACATCTTTAATAAACTAGGCAAATCAATTTCAGTGAAAGTTTTGATCAAAATCATCATTTAATTTTCAAAAAGTTTTTGTACACAAATGGCATATTTTCAAAAATTGTACATATGTTACGTACCATGCAATTTTGTCAAATGTCGATATTTCAGATAAAAATTACTCCATGTGATATATACATCTTTAATAAACTAGGCAAATCAATTTCAGTAAAAGTTTTGATCAAAACCATCATTTAATTTTCAAAAAGTTTTTGTACACAAATGGCATATTTCCAAAAATTGTACACATCTTATGTACCATGCAATTTTGTCAAATGTCGATATTTCAGATAAAAATTACTCCATGTGATATATACATCTTTAATAAACTAGGCAAATCAATTTCAGTAAAAGTTTTGATCAAAACCATCATTTAATTTTCAAAAAGTTTTTGTACACAAATGGCATATTTTCAAAAATTGTACATATGTTACGTACCATGCGATTTTGTCAAATGTCGATATTTCAGATAAAAATTACTCCATGTGATATATACATCTTTAATAAACTAGGCAAATCAATTTCAGTGAAAGTTTTGATCAAAATCATCATTTAATTTTCAAAAAGTTTTTGTACACAAATGGCATATTTTCAAAAATTGTACATATGTTACGTACCATGCAATTTTGTCAAAATTCGATATTTCAGATAAAAATTACTCCATGTGATATATACATCTTTAATAAACTAGGCCAATCAATTTCAGTGAAAGTTTTGATCAAAATCATCATTTAATTTTCAAAAAGTTTTTGTAAACAAATGGCATGTTTACAAAAACTGCATATGTCTGGATTGTTTGAGATTTTGTCAAATGATGGAGTTTCAGTCAAAAAATAATCAGTGTCAGGACCATAATTAGTGTTTTATAGAAACTGCAGAAACAAAATGTCAGTTAAAACTTTTGTCAAATGCAGGTATCTAGTATCTACTACATCATCTTTCTGCACAATTGCAGTAATTACGTATTACGTTAATGATAGCCTAGATATATATCATCCTAATATAGTTAAAAAATTACTGAAATTGATTTTTGTTGAATACCATATTTGACGTCGATATCAATTTTAATAAATATCCAAATTCATGATCTCAACCATATATAAGTGATAGATCTTTGTACTTCCACGATATTAGCTATTGGTTGACAGTTACATGTAAGTGAACTGTAGTAGCAACTATAGTATATTTGTAAATGAACTGTAGTAGACTAGTAGCAACCATGGTATATTTTATAAAATCCCACTCTAGTATTGGTTTATTACTTCGATTTTCTGATCTTGTAAATGCCATTTGAAGTAATAGACTACAGGTGATAGAATACATTTATAATAAATGTTAATATTGATAGCATTAATAGGTAAAAGCAATCCAATGTTGGTCAACCAAGGCTCTACAAAGACAAATATTAGAACATTGATTATTAACTTGATAAACATTATTGCAACTAGCTGAGCTGATGATTTAAGAAAAATTGCTACTGAAAGTGAATAACATCAGTAGTGCTAGGCATCCTGCAGAGTACTATGTCTATATGAATATATCCTACATTGTACATTGGTTAAAAACAAGGAAGAAGTGTTCATAGCACGTTCACAATCAATTTTCTTGTTTGAGTAACATAAATAACAAGTTATTCAAAATTTGAAGGTCCTCTGACATCGGGAAAGGGCGTCTAACGACTTTCTAAAGCAATCTGTTTGAAACGATTCAAATTAATTTATTCAATTCCAATAATTATTTTCGTAACAGCCACCCTAAAATTAGAAACTAATCAAAGTCAGCGAACAAATAACTGCCAAGTCAAAGTTCAGAATCTTCATTGATTGATAATTGATGTCCTGAAAACAATTAATTGTTTACGCATATGTTTTGAATGTGTAAACTCTTTTTTTAAAGAAACATTCAACAAATAAGTGAAAACATATACTTGGCATACTTTCTAAAGGTTGATTAGAATATTTTTTATCAGATGTACGTAAATATTGTGGTGACCTCAGTATTGTGAGAAACTTTCTATTGTAATATTGCACTTGCACATGTCATGTAGCTGTTAACTTGAATGTAGTATTTTGCAATCACTCTCTTTTCTGATGGTTTGAGGCCATACTTTGAATCACGCTTAAAAGTAATGATTGAAAGGTTAGCCTATAGCTAATTGACATACACATACCTCATTTGCTTTTCTTGGTTTGATGACAATTGATTTGCATAGTAAGTTAGTTGGCAGCCAGGATTTTCTTTATATATTCATATTATAAGATCAACTCTCAAAAACACTTACAACAACGTTAACTATCTGCTTATTCCATGAATAAATTGGTAGGCGGAGCCACGCACTTTGGCGCTAAGCTATTTCAAACTAAATTCATCGAAATAGGTGTATGCCAAGGCCATTTCCTTCGGATTGGTTTGTTAATTTACCAACGTTTGAAAGGACAGAAAGGTGACACTCATAAATCGAATAAAATAAAATAGTTCAAAACCAGTAAAAATATAGAACAGCAAAAATAAAGGTTATCTTTGTAAACCACAACTATACCAATATAACCGTCCAAACTTGTCAAATTGTCTTGACAAATTATACAAATTTGCATCGAACTTCGAAGGAATAAAACTAAAATGGACGCCAAGATGGAGAATCTGAGAATAGCCTCTATCGTGAATTCTATTTCGTGAAATTGAGATTTGCAAAACATATTGTTGACGCCGCGTAAAAAAATTACAGAAAAATGACCTCTACTCTCGTTAAAATTATTACATTTTTGCAGCAGCGTTGCAACTACGGACAAAGTAACGTCGGAAGATCTACCTATTTCCCAACTTCTGAGCAACGTTGAGAAAAGGTAGCATATGGTAGCTAAGACGTTGCACAACTTCAACGTTGCGTTGTTCAACCGTTGTTGCTAGCTAGTGTGTTTGCTGGGACTATAAGGACAAATCCTATTCACTATATCCACTATTCACGATATTCTTATATCACATTCATATGTATAAATAAACATGTTTTATGATTTTAATTTACAGTTTTGATAAAATCTTATCTTCTTGAAAAAATATTTTGGTAAATCCTGCCTTGCACAGTTGATTATACGTAGACTAATATACAAGGTTGATCCAGCGTTTTAACTCGAAACTTTTAACCAATGATAATATTTCTTTTCGCGTATGAAGAAGTGTAATATATAAAGTTTATTGACAAAAAATAAAATTATTATAAATATATCGTATCAGGGTATTATGTTATGTATGATGACCGCAATGATAACTTTGATAATGACGTCTTTGTCTGAGTCTACAAATAGACCACAAAATCCTCGGTTCCATGTTGATCCTTGAGCCAATCAACTGTTCGCTGATAATTTGACATGTGTGAGTGCATGTCAAATCTTTTTCGGCGGCAAAATGTTTACCTTACATAAACCAACCGTCAACGGCAAAGGAAAATTGTCTTTTTATTGGCTTACCATATTAATGTTTCTTGGGAGTATGGTTATTATGTTTTACTGTGACTATACTGGCAGCAATGAAGAAGTCTCGATGTCCTCTTACAGCTCTCCATGCGATTCTAATTTGTTTCAATATGTTTGGTTAAAATCTCAAAGATGCAGAGATTGTTGGCTTCGGCCTATGTAGCCTAATTTGCAAGGATATAACCTTCTAGCCGGCATAATAGGGAGCAAGGTAAGTTGCTAATTTCAAAAAATGGACCATTGACTCTGCTGTTTCCTTGTTTAAACATCTCAATAACATCGTTTAGCTATTGTCGTTGGAAATTGCGATTCGCATGGGCATGCATATAGGCATGCAATGGTGATGGATGGTCATGTTCCTGGATCACGTTAGTAACAATTCTGTTTGTCAATTTAATAGTAATTAAAAGAATTTAAAATGAAAGTGCTAGAGGTTGAAAACACTTTATATGAGAGATTCATGACGTTAGATGCCACACCAAACCGTGCTCTAAAACTTCTAGAAAAATCGAACAAACTCTGCTTTGGCTTTGAGTTTTGACTTTCGGTATTCGACAAAAATCAGAATTGGTAGGCATAAAGCATCAGTTACAGGATAGGATAATTATCCCACACCAATACAAACCACGAAAGTAATGATGTTTTGAAAATTTGTTAGGCCTACATAAATATTCTCTGAACTTCAAGAGCGCCAAATGGCCAAATGAATGTCACAACATTCATGTATTAAAAACGTCAGTTTGCGTTTCTGTCTTATATTTATTTCAAACAGTTTATCAAATCTACAATGATATGTATTCTTTTACGAACTATTTAGTATTTACGATTTAAATCAAATGGATCGACGTTTACTATCTACATACCCATGCGAAAAGGACGCACGCACAGAACATTATCTTTTGAAAACAGGCTTCCAGCAACCGGAACTATATCCACAGCGTTTATTATAACTTTGTTTCATGGTAACATCAGTAAATGTGTTGCCTGTTTGCTCGTTTCTACTTCTTCATCTCAATATTTAAGTAATTGTTGCATTTAGTTGTTGGTAGACTGCAGCACAGATTACTGTCATTTTCAGTTCCATATAATAGGCTACCATCCTGTTATATGTTATATCAATATACAATCTATATGGAAACGCCTTCCTATATATTACGCAAGAGGCTGACATTTACACATAATAAACTTGAGGTATGTATCTATGCTCTTGATGGGCTGCAGTACCCATTTACTATTATTTTCAATGATTTTAATACTATCCTGTTCATATTTTTCTTTTTAGGTGTTTGATGTTTTCATATCTGCTACAATATGCTACCTTTATGGAAACACCTTGGCATATATTACGCAGGAGAGTGACATTTACACATGAATGAACTTGAGGTATTTATCTATTCTCTTGATGACGGCAGGACGTCTAAAGATTTTAGCAATTATTTTTAGTCGAGATAATATAATACCATCCTGTTCATATTTTTCTTCTTAGTCATTTGACTTTCAATCTTGGCTACATTAAAGAAGTTGACATTCACACATAATGAACTTGAGGTATGTATCTATGCTTTTGATGGGCTGCAGTACCCTTTTACTACTATTCTCAATGATTTTAATACTATCCTGTTCATATTTTTCTTTTTAGCTGTTTGATGTTTCCATATCTGCTACAATATGCAATCTTTACGGAAACACCTTGGCATATATTACACAGGAGAGTGACATTTACACATAATTAACTTGAGGTATTTATCTAGATGTTCTTGATGACGGCAATGCGTCTAAAGATTTTAACAATTATTTTCAGTTGAGATAATATAATACCATCCTGTTCATATTTTTCTTCTTAGTCATTTGACTTTCTATCTTAGCTATATTAAAGAAGTTGACATTCACACATAATGAACTTGAGGTATGTATCTATGCTCTTGATGGGATGCAGTACCCTTTTACTATTATTTTCAATGATTCTAATACTTTCCTGTTCATATTTTTCTTTTTAGCTGTTTGATGTTTTCATATCTGCTACATTAGGCAACAATGCAATATTCAAATAATTACGTAAACACATTGCTGTGTATATTAAATCAAGAGGCTGACATGTACACTGTATGATGAACAAAAGGTATGTCCTTAAATGCCCTTTGCGGACTACAGGACATATACGTATTATTTTTTGTCAATATAACACTATCCTGTCTGTTCATCTTTTATTTTTAGCCATTCGAGGTTTGATATTTGAAACATTATAGAGATTGGCATGTACACATCATGGACAATTAGGTATTTAGTTTTGTTATTATATGATGTTGTTTCAAGTTTAACTCAAGTCTATCCGAACATGATCATACCTCGTTTTGAACCCTATCAATTTTTTCAAAAAGATAGTTCACTTCCTAAAAATAACAAAAAGATCTGCAGTACGAATACCTTGAGCATATGTGGAAGCCTACTTGATAGGCTATAGTTAGAAATGATTTAAATTTTCGCTTGAGCACGAAGTTCGAAAAAATAATCAACCTTCTTAAATCCTAGAACATGTGTTCTTCTGAGTTTTTCTAGCCTACCAGGATTCCTGCTGTTGTCAGACTTGCTCAAGCATGGCTTATATACAAATCCAATGTTACATCATCATCAACATCATCATTTATTCAGAATCCTGATAATTTCTATAGTAACTTTTTTTCACAGGACTGATTTAAGTAACAATTAACTAAGGAATACACACATACAACAATTGATCAATTACAATAATACATACATATATATACACAGATGTTATATTGATATATGTGCAAAGGTTGGCAGAAGATTTTCAAATTATTCTGATTCGTAAACCTGGAATACTATAAAGTAAAGTATTTATAACATGCTTGGTAAATATCAAGGATGATACTACAAAATATTGTGGATTTTTGTTTTAGTTC
This sequence comes from Haliclystus octoradiatus, assembly GCA_916610825.1. Lineage (NCBI taxonomy): Eukaryota > Metazoa > Cnidaria > Staurozoa > Stauromedusae > Haliclystidae > Haliclystus > Haliclystus octoradiatus. The sequence continues at coordinate 25,782,655 of OU744448.1, forward strand.
AAATGATTAAGAAATGAAGATGCAAGATCATTACATCTTATCCTCTCACTAGAACAATGTCCTTTTGGTTTTCATCAAACATCAATCATTATTGTTATAGCCTTTAAGTATGTAAATTCTGAATCTGGAGCTGGTATTCAGTACTTTACTGTATGTTTAATTTCATAATGGTATTTTAGTTGCCGTATATTTGATGTATTCTCGTTAAGGAAATTAATAAATCTCATTATCATATCGCTTGCATATATTTTTGTTAATTTATCTTTCTTATTCATATTGTCTGTTTTCTCATTGCATGGAGCATTTGAACTTCAACTTCTGAAATGCATTGAAATACGCTTGACATAAGCACGTCATTATCTAATCGTATTCCTGTCGCAGTCATTCCAAACTAGTCTTATTTCCGTCGTAAACTGATCCAAGTCTCATCTAAAAATGTCGACTTTATGACGTTAATATGGTGTACACGGCATCACGTCTTTTCGGATCAGATAAATTCACGACAATAGGACGAGTTGACTGACGAGATAACGACGTCTTGAAGACGGGTTTTGGTTTACTGGGGAAACCATTTATTTGTCAACTTTACTAAAAAGTTTTCAACGTCAATTTATCTTCTGCTGCAGTCACCAGTATTAAATTAATATTATTGAATCGATCGTTCCCCTTCGTAAAAAAACAAGATGGCCGCCATGATTGTCAAAACGAGACATGTCATTATCGAAAGGGAGGCAATATCTTTTGTCTCACAAGTTAAAGTAATCATGAAGTAATTAGTAATTAATTACTTTTTTTGGTAAAGTAATTAGTAATTGTAATCAATTACTTTTTAGGCTGAAGTAATTAGTAATGTAATTAGTTACTTTTGAGGAAAAGTAATTTGTAATGTAATTTATTACTTTTCAAAAGTAATTCTCACATCACTGGATTTTGATCACGTAAAGTCTGCGTGCAGCTGGCTACTCGATTTCTGCATCGATTCAGGAATATCCACCGTCGCCATATGAAACTCATCATCAACATTTGAATCGAATTTCGACCCTAATTCGGCTTCATATGCCAGCTCATTTTCAAAAACTCAAGCCAAATTTCATAAATGGGCAGAACAATGGCAGCTTCAAATAGCCAATGAAAACTGCATGTCAATTTCGTTTGGAAATCTGAATGTACAACGCTATCATCAGCATTTATAAGTTACTAATAACTCCGAGACTTGAGTCTGCTATTAGAGAGTTTCAGATCTGATTGAACGACGACGGCAGTATCACGTCATTGACAACTTCCTGTTCTGATCGTCGTACTCAAGCAGTTTACATTTCAGATTATTTTGGCGAACGATGATGGTTTCATTTCTTTGAAAAACATGAAAACAATCATTTTGATAAAGTCAATGTGGCGGTCAAGTGCAGTAGAATATGTATATTAAAGTATGTTATTAGTAAAAATTGATATTGATCATTGATTCGTTTGTATTGATCACAATTGAATTAGAAATCCCCATCACAAATACTACTTGTCCAGTTTCAAATCAGAGCGAACACGGCTCATTGAACAACAGCAAAACACACTACATTTTATCTCGTAATACGCATTTGTATGTTATGGATTTTGAATATAAATTAACGTTACATAATGCAAAGTTCTAAAGCAATCGTTATAATGCAACATAATTGGAAAAAGATTTCTTTTAAATGAAATAATCAGATAATATTGTGAATATGAGACTAAAAGGAACAAAATCATTTCGGCTAAAAGCTTATTCAAATAACATACAACAAACAGCGCTAGAAATATTTTTTAAATTTGTATTTTAAACTTGAAGCTTCAACAAGAACAAAATCTATATTCGATGTCAAAATAATCAAACTTTTGCTTACTATAAACCTTATGGTGTTGTTTTCAACATATTTATGTAGCCAAAGGTATTTGACCACGGCAAAAGACCATAAACTTCATTCCAAATATATATTTTTCAAGTGTATTTATCAATAACTTCTGATAGAAAAAGAATTCACTGCATTTCTGATTGATATAGGAGTACTAAGATTGTATTGACAGAAATTTCTGCGTTACATTTGTCGATTTCAAAGTTGATCTTCTCCATCGTTCACGACGACGATAGATTGCTCATTAACCGTTCACGTGAACTGTTCTTGCACAGAGGTGATTCCCCCCAAGAGATGCACAGAAGTGTGAAGCGGGGATCGGGTCAAAAAGATTTACCGCATCGTCATCGAAATTTTTTTTATTGTCGTCGATGCAGTGTCTTAGTGCAACGGTTTTGTGAGAGGAAAGCCTCTTTATTGCTCCTGTGAAAAAGTAAAAGAGGCTAACCATAAATGCCTCAAAGTTAGTTCGGTTGTAGTCAAACTCCCTTGGTGGTTCGATAGACAATCCGTTACTCGCAGGGTGGAGACGAATGGTCACCCAATACAGTCTCTGGCGTCACCTCTCCAAAACGAGGCTACCCTTATGATTGTATTTCCTTTGAATCTCATAAAATCCGAATGACATTCACTCACAAATCAATCAAACTATGCGACTGACATGGCTGTCCACAATTTTAACAAATGTCGCTCATTTTATTTTGTCACCATACCACCGATTGATTTGGAGTCATTATTAAAAAGATTGCTTATTTTGTTGTCGATGGATTTAAGTTTTGTAAAATGATATATTTTGCTGTACTGATGCTGCGTATTTATTTTTCAATTTATTTGTAAGACTGATTATGAAAACAGAATTTAGAAAGTGACGTAACAATTATAGTGCCTACAAATTGGACTATTCAAGTCTTTTATAGCAAGATACTATCTCTAACTTCTACAAATATTGTTTTCGACTTTATTGCTATACTCCCTGCTAACTTATAGGATCATATCCATGATTGTAAGGAACTATAATTATTAATAATGAGTGCCCATTCAGTTCGAGAAAGCGCGCCTTGGCGCCATTAATATTAATATTAATTTTACCATAACGTTTTGAAAAGAAAGCGGGAAAAGTTTAATTGAATTTCTCATAGGTGATCAAATAACAGGCAATGCCTATGACAACACAGTATTACTTCTCTCCAACAACAATCGATAGCGGGACAAATTGAAATAGCATGTTTACTCGAAATTACCTGACTCATAATTGATAATTTGATGCTTGATTTGATGTTTGTCAAAACTTAAACACCCCATCTTTTTCTGGGATCACGAATAAATTTATTTTCAAAACAAAATTGAAATGTAAACACTGTATCATTTTGTTACAATTGCTTGAATACTTATCAAATGTATAGCATCGTATATAATGCATAGTTTTGATACACATTATGTTTGAGCTGCTATGAAAACGGCCTTGACAGGAAGGATGATGAAGTTTTGTTTCCAGTATGAGTATGTGGAAAATTGTTGCAAATAAATAACTGACGAATTAGTTGAACATCACATAAAACTAAATTAACTTAATATCAACATTATTGATGCAAGGTTCGATCAAGTAGCACTACAAAAAATTGCAAAATATATAATAAACATTTATTGTGAATAAAGTCAAAGTTGATGACAGTTGTTAGAAAAACTGTTTTATCATCATGACAGTTCGTCAATATCTTTCAAATTATTTCGGATTTGATCAGATAGAAAAACTTCAATCTCAATAGTGACCTCGTTTTGGAGATGTGACGTCAGAGACTGTATAGGGTGACCATTCGTCTCTACCTACTCGCAGCCGTAGTCTCATTTTTGAAAATCCTCATTTGCATGACGAAAAACTTCGTTTCACATCCAATACGTCGTCACAGATTCTTATTTCACGTGACCTTAACAAAACAGTTAACAAACCTACTGCGTTAAATCATCAAAAATCAAAGTTTTATCTTTGTGTTTTGGTTCAGAATTAAACATTTCTAGGGGAAGTTTGTACTTGTTCTTGGTGGATTGTTTTATTTCGCCACTTCTTTATGCATCAATGTCCTGGATTGTCTTGGATAGAATTCACGGAAAAGTATATCATTGTCTGGAACTGTCAAGGCGTCTAACATTAAACACTAAATTTGCTAAGCTCTATTTATCATTATAGGCCCATTAATTGTCACGCTTCATTATTGTACAAAGTTGGTAGTCAGTTACATATAAATGTATGTGGATCTTATTTGTTTGATTGTCAATATGAAAATGGGCCGCTAGTTTACTGGAAACGTGGTCACATTTCACGACAGAGACAATTTGCTTACTTCCCGTTTTATCCTATTGAACGCCGAGAGAGCTTAGTATCGAAATTTGTTGACTACGCAAAGAATAAAACACATTGAACAGTGAATATAACCACCCCCCTCTGAAACAACCCCTAAAAATTTTGGGACATAAATCAACAACACAATAGAAAATTAATTCAATCTACTGGAAGGGCAAGAAAGAACTGTAACTTTGAAAAATATGACCACATACATTCATAACAACTGTACCAGAAAGGTACATGGATCTTCATTTCAAATATTATATAATTATCATTTCAAATATATTATATAATTATCATTACAAATACAAGTAAATATGAACCAAATTAACATTAGTTGACTAATAGTTTATACCAAGTGATGTATATGGAACAGGACACACTCCAATTAATAATGATCAAATATAGCTAGTAAATAATATGAAATCAATAATCTTAAAATCAATAGAGTAATCTATCATAAACTATTTGTCGAGAGTGGATAAATAGAATAAGTAGAAACAAAAAATGAAACTATCAACACTGCATGCGCTAAGCTGAAATACTTTAGCAATCTCTTGTCCAAAACATGCGGAAATCGACCGCTTTCAATTTTGTGTCAATGTGTATGAAGGTAACAATCTCAGTAATATCACTAGGGAAGTTAGATTTCTATTGCACGATCGAACCTATCATGTTATCATTGTTGAATGAATTATTAATGGCTAATAATTAATTTAAATCCCCATCTATTATAAAGATTCACATAATCTGTGTTGTTTATAATTTTACCACCCGCTGCTCCTCGTTTTTTTTTTGTGAAAAACGGTTGACAACCAGTTATTTATTCTGGTTAACTGGTTGCTATATTCCCCAACTGCCTTATCCCTAGATAAAATCCTAGGAAAAGTACTACTGTTCATTCAATTGTTTTGTTTTTAGCTGGAAATTAGTCAAGCATGGAGGAATTGATGGTTTTTCTCGCAAAATTGTTTTCCTACAATAAAGCTGCTACAGTTCTTGATCTTTTTATAAATGCAGTGGAAACACATGGCATGCCTTCTCGAGTAAGAGCAGACGAGAAAAGAGAGAATGTTGATGTAGGACGCTACATGACGCTTCAACATGGGGAATGCAGTGGTAGCTTTATCAACGGCAAAAGTGTACATAATCAACGTATTGAGAGGCTATGGGTTGATGTCTACCGTGGTACCGTGGTACCGTCTACCATCTATGTGTGTGCTTTCTGTTTCCGAGAGGCTGAAGGTTATTTAGACATTGAAAATGATTTAGAAATGTATTGTCTACATTATGTGTTTATTCCAAGACTAAATAACCATCCTCATAGTTTTGCTGAAGGTTGAAACTCGTATAAAATTTTCGGTACTGGTGGGCAGATACCAGATCAAAATATTTCCCAGATGCCATACAACATTACAAGTTGTCTGTATATAAAATCAACATTTTCCATTGGATTTAGACTCATATAAGCTGAGATTTACTGCTAATAACTTGTGAGCAAGGCTGATTCTATTGTCTGAGAACAATAAACCATATCGTTTTTGTTAACAATAGGATTATTTAAATACTATTCGAATATTAAAATTCTCAAAATGCAAATATTCGAGTAGGCCTTAGGCCTAGTGGCCTAGCGACTTCGGTATGGAATAGCATCCATAAGGCCTTAATGGAATCCTTGTACTTGGAACGTCATATATTTAAGCTAATTTCAAACCACAGAAAACAAATTTTACGCCACGCCAAAATAAGCCAATAATTAGTTGAAAACTTTAGGAAAATATCAGGACTTGAAAATCTGTAAGAAGCCTAATTATCGAAATATCAGCTACATTTTGAAGATAGCCTTGTTAGCAGACACAAACAGATCAGACTTTAGATCTAGGATTTAGGAAGGATTATATACCAATAATTTCACTTTTGCCGAAATCTTTCGTCTTTTCGATCTTTGCTCAAATATTCAAAGAGAAACTATCGTAACTAAAATAGAACTAAAAAGCGCTCTATCAAACCACCAAGGGCGTTTGACTACAACCGAACTAACTTTGAGACATTTATGGTTAGCCTCTTTCACTTTTTAACAGGAACAATAAAGAGGCTTTCATCTCACAAAACCGCTGTACTAGGGCACTGCATCGACGACGATAAAACATTTTTCGATGACGATGCGGTAAATCTTTTTGACCTGATCTCCGCTTCATAGATCCCCGCTTCATAGATCTCCGCTTCATATAGAAGCACTGCGCACCCTTCTACCGTCGTCGTTCATGCAATCTGTAGTTTGCGTCCAGACTAAAACGTTTCTGAAGGAAAGTGTAAAGTCTGCGTAGCCGACCAAACAAAACCGGTTTGCTGACACTGCACTAGACTTGCAAGTGCAATGACTCAATCATATTGGTTAGCTCTGCTCACGTGGTTTTAATTCGATGTAAGACAATCATGTGATAAACAAAAGTAGGGTCACATTTGAGAAGTCTTTCGGGTTTGGAAGACAATCTCATTGATGAAAATATGCTACGTATTTGTTCGTGAGTTAAATTTATTTTAAAATCCAGTAACAGTTATAGTTCAATGAAGAAAAATTCAAAGAAATGATTGACAACTAATGTTTTATTTTCACATGAATTTCTATCAATCTTTTTCGAACGTACGGAGCATTTCGAACATTAGAGAGAGTGAGCGAGTATAAATCTCACTTTAAAAAGTCAACAAAACATTTACAAATAGAAGAATTATAACATTGGTATTTTATAACATCAGGATACAAATGATCAATTCCTCCTTCGGTTGGACAATATTCTATGCAAACAACACAATTTCTGCTAAATTTTTCTCTCATAAACTGTGTCATAAACTTTGCCTGGATTATTGTTTGACATGTAAAAGTGATTTTCACTCACACAACCTAGACCGGAAATTAAGGCTTTTATAAGGCGGCACCAGTCGCAGTGTTTGTAAAACAGCTTTGTTCGATCGGCTACGCAGACTTTACACTTTCCTTCAAACTCTCATATTAACATCCGATCTAAAGTTCTCTAGCCATTGTTCATCAATTCGCAAGGTGCAGGGGAGGTGTTGATCCGATCAAACAATAGAATCACAGCAGGACAGTATGGATAAGAACAGTAATTTTACGGTCAAACCCTTCTTAGCTCAAATGCATAGAAAATGGTCATAGAAACGGGAAAAAGATTACAAAATTGCTATATGATGTCTGAATTTTTATATATCACGATTCCATTCTCAAAATACGAATCAGTATTTCTGCGTAAATTTTAAATGAGATTAGAATGTGCTATATTTAGCAAAGGTTTGCACTAGAAGTGTTTGGTGCTTCACCAAGACTTCCAGCTGTGTGTTGATATTGGTCGCGTGACTGCATGTTGCGAATTGCAGCCAAAGCTAAAGCCAGAGCATATTTAATCCTTAAATGTTTTACATCGCATAATTCTTGTTTGCTTATGAATGCCTTAATCACATATATCTTTGACCAATTCTTGGAAATGACACTCACCTTTGAGTCCATATCTGATTAAAGATATCGATCTAATCCAAAAAGTACAAAAGCGATTTACAAAAGCTGTGTGCCACTGAGCAATTATGAAATTCATGGACTATCATGATCGACTGCATATTATGATGAGATTTGATTTACTGCATATTGGTTCACTTGAATCATGTAGAAAAAAATCTGATTTACATAATCTGGTTTTCAAAATTGTAAATAAAATTGTAGAAATTCCCAGTGATATTTTCAAGTTTCGTTCAATTGACCATCAACTTCGCGGTCACTTGAGGCAAATTATCCTTCAACCTGTTGCTGTAAATAATTGTGTTGCATTTTCTTATTTTAATAGCGTTATCCCGTTATGGAGCTTTCTTCCGGGATATGTAGTTGCAACTAAGTCCTATACACTAACTTTAAAAACAATGTTAAACAATGGTATCTGATAGCAGAAATCAGCTTCAAATGAATAGAATTAGCTAGTGCAGCTTGCTCCTTTTCATGAATAATTCCAATGCTAGAGAGTAAGATTTGTTAACTTGTTAAATATAAAGGATGTCACAGTTTCTGATGACTTAGATACCAAGGACAGTGCCAATTAATATCTAGCTTCGAGGACAATGACAAATATCATAAGAACATTTCAGAATCGAATATGGTATCATGGAGCTTCTTTTTGCAATTGCTATTAGACCAATACATTTAGCTAAAACATCAAGGATGACGAATACTATATCCATTTACATTGATGATTATACACATGAATATTTTACAGTGAGCATGCTATTTTTACCAGTGCAATTTGGTGCGGATCTGTAAGGACGTGGTTTGCCAAATACGGAATCTGCTGCTTTGACAAAACACTTAGATTTTCCATCGCATTTTTTCTTCACTTCGCTTTGTGATGATGAACTCCACGATTTACACGATGAATACAGCTTTCCAGAATTACAGCTAGCTAGCTCTGTTTTATAAGTAGAAGATTTGTAACCATATCGAGCATACAGAATTTTTAATTTTGATCCACCTGGGCAGCGTTTATAGAAGTATGACCCTTCACAAACTAAATAAAATAAAGAATAAACTTGTTTTCTTTTGTGTATATATAAAGTACTCCGAGCAGATGCACCGAATCTAATATTTTTCAGAGAGAAAGTTAATTAAAATGAAATTTGTCGAAGGTTGGTAATAATGCAAATACGTGAATCTACTGAGATGAATTTATTGATAGAGGGCTATTCAATGGAATACGAAGAAATATCGATTGCGCAGAATTGATCATTCCAATCAGTATTTCTTTGTGACATTATCCACGTCTGCGAAATGTGTTTCCTGCATCATTTTGTTTGAATGAAATAAAAGATCACTTGCTTCCTAAGAGTGTTCAATGCAATAGATTTAAGCCCATGTGAAAGAAATTGAAAGAAAAGGCAAAATATGTATCTATACTTTCGATGCAGAAGGAATGTCTTTTTCAGATTAAAATTTCATCTCATTCTTGGTATTCAAATTGTGGCAGTCAAATGTCTAAAAGGTCTATACGGTCTGCAAGGTTTATATACAGCAAGCTGCATTGGAGATCCTTGTCATTTTCGTATTTCTCATTGCTATATAGTCACTAAGGAAGAAACGCGGGATAACTCTATTGAATTTACCTTACATTTATCGAAAACTTAATTAACGCTACTTAACGCTACTTTTCGATTGCGAAGGCTTTCAAAATAATTATTGAAAATAAATATAAGTTATTGTAAGTTCAGTAGAAGGGCAATTATAGTCTTATTCAGAACTATTTTTTGACGTATAAAAATATATATTATCCTCCTATCATATAGTTATATAAGTATGCTTATAACGGTAATTAGATCCAAGAAACACACTTGGAACAGCATCTGGAACAAACTCTCGTGTTTCGTTATATTTATTTAACGGAAATTTCAAATAACAATGTGCCATAACCTATAGCGCTTACTAATCAATAGGTCGATCACCCTTCCACTTCGTGTGGCGGCTTTCACAGCGTTAACAAATTGAGCAGTAAAGTAGATGTTCTCTGAAGTTTCTATTCTATACATTTCCGAAACATTAAATTCTGAATATGGACAAAGGTTGTTGAAACGACAAAACACGTCTATCTAATCACTTACTTTTATGTAGCTCAATAATAGGTATAAACCTATTTCTATGTGAGATTATTATTAGTAAGAATCGTTTGAATAGCATACCATGTTTATAGAATGATCTTGCTGGAGGAGGAGAAACAACTGCAAAATAATATTTCAACATTATCAAAAAAATATGTACTATATGTACATCTGTATCATTTAACCTTGTATCTGTAATGGAACTAAGAGCGTTCCAAGTTGTATCCAGATGTGCCATTTTTAGGGGTATCTTATTGGCATCAGTTTGAGAATGCCTGTTATTTTGGTGGTATTAAATTTTCAGAATCCTGCTGTATGATGCTCAATATGGTATTTGGAATGTAGATAGAGGAAAATCATACATTTTTGGCAACTCTGGTTTCGTATTTTTATCAAATTGTGGGGTTGATAAATCTAAGGAGGTACACCATATAAAAAAAGTACTGAATTAATCCCCTTTGTGTATGCTGAGTCAATGAAGGTGATAATATAACAGAAAGGTCATGGCGCTTTACTTGCAGAAGTTTATCCACTCAAAAAATTTAATTTCAAATAAACTCGAATAAAGACTTGTGGTTGTTTTTAGTCCGTTTAGATATTTGCGTTTTAATTCATAAAAACGCGTAGGTACATCTTAAGAACTTGGTGATTAACAAGGGACGGCATAATCAAGTAAAAAAATCTAGTTTGGTTAGTTCAAATGATAGAATTTCTGAAAATGTGTTACTATGTCCGTCCTTTCACAGTTGAATTTTGTACTTTTACATAAATATTATGCTTAGCAGAAATGGCTGCATAGATCAAATCTAGAAATAACCGATTCTTAGTAGATTTCATGCACCTATTGAAGCAATATTCATGCAATATCTGATGGCATTTTTCATGGGATTTATTATTTATCATGACCTGGAAGTCTAGAAAATTTAGAACTCCATAGTATGCCTGAAAGGCACTTGCTGTAGGTGTTAAACTTTATGATATCTTAATTCTTTTGAAGTTCAATAATCTCAGTGTGGCCTGCATATATATATATATCAATAGACCATTTTCCTACTATATTTTTCCAGGGATATTTTTCCTACTTTTGCACATTCAAAATATACATAGTTCATAGATATAAACTAAACACGCATGCATGGTAAACTATTTCTCATTACCATCACACTTGTACAGTTTATTTAACTGCTCAACATCCAATTTGCTGAGACCTATTCGCTGGCCAATCTTTTGAGAATCAGCAGGATCCTTTGTCTCGATAGTCTTCTTCCCGTTACTTGAGAACGACGTACTTCGATAATGCATCAGACTTTCGTAGTCGTAAGGTGATCCCATTGAATCAATTTTCGTGTAGACATGCTTTTGAAAATTATGCTCCTTGCCTGGAAATGGATACACAGCATTATATTTAAATAAGGAAGTATTAGCAAACATCAACGGCATTTTGGTTAAAAGAGAAATCCTAACTGTAATGAGTGTAAACAGTGTATCAATTACTCTATGGTGAAGTCATCCTTAATTGAAAAAAGATACGATGCTCGCTGCGTATGCATAATCAAATTTCGAATGATTTACATATGTCTTTGTTTGGCTTTGAGTAAAGGTTTCTTCGTATAAAATTTGAATTTGAAAAAAAGTGACATTGATAAAGTTTTGATTTCATTCTCGATAAGCTAATGTTGAAACATTGGATAGGAATCCACGGCTACTTTAACGTGTATTAAATACCCGGGGGCGTAACTCCCATATGATGGCAATACGTGGACGTGCCACTTATTTTGGGTCCATATTCCAGCTGAGAACTAACATTTCGGGTATGAGATTTCAAATTTTGGAACTTTTGGATATCCTATTTTTGACTTTTTCAAGAAATTTTGCATCGTTTTTGTGTATTTACTTAAATCAATCAACCTGCTGGAATCAATCAAGTGATCAACGACGATGTTGCACAGCCACTGCATGACATCATTCAATGGCAACACAAGGATTGGTTTCGACGGGGCTATGGGCAAGTAGTATCTTTTCATGATGTTTTGTATCACGAATTGCCTTATTTAAAAGTTTCTTTATCAGCTATTTCTGACAGTGATTTGTTGCGTTTTTTGTGTAGAAAATATGTTAGGTGAGAGAGGGACGGCAAATTCCTATAATGGGACTTTCTATAATACCGCCGCTACTACATCAAATAACCAAACTTGACATTAGCATGATGCTTTATATGATGTAATTATATTTTGAGGTTGGCAATTTTCAGGAAGAGACGCTACACTACTTGTTGTTTATGGTCATTATATTTTATTTGAAATTGTTTTACTTTACCTGGTTTTATGTTCTCAAATTTGATTGTAACAAAACTATCTCTGTCTGGTCTGCTTTGTTCATGGTAAAACCCGAGTGAATGAGCTATCTCATGCATTATGATTCCTTTAGTCCAGCAGCCATCACCTAGAGAAATTTGACGTCGAGAAGAGTAGTACCCAACCGGAGAAGAACAGACTCTATATTATAAGAAAATAGCAGGATGTTATATTTTTCTTTTAAATTGACACTGCGAGCTAACAGCATTTGTGAAATTTATGATAATGCAAATACTTTTGCGGATAAGCAGGCCAGTCAGAGTCTGCTTTATAATTTGTTGCTTAATTATTATAATGTAATACTTTGTTGATTATAATGATAGGTTTTCTGTACTGCTAATAAATTAATAATAACCGTTTTGTAAAGCAGTAAATAATTATTTTTTTATTATTTAATAATTAATTGGAGTGCATCATTGTTCATGTGTTTAGAAATTCTAGGATTAACTTTTTTTTAAATTCCAGCTTCCAAATTTGGCTATAAAGTTTGTCATATTATGTTCAAAGCTGAAGAACAACAGGAAGCTACAACTTACTATTAGTTAAAGAAATAATATCAACAAAACATGTTTTATTTTAGAAAAGTGTTACCACAAGCTTGAAAATATTTATATTATATTCATATTCAATACGCTCAGTTGAGACACACAGCAAGTGCGTTGTTATCCTTTATTACGAAATTGATGATTTATTTTAAATGTAAAAATGTAAATCAAAATTTGTAGGACAAAATGTATTGAAGATCAAAATTTCGATATTATTATCTAATATCAATATTTGAATAATAGTAAATTAATAACGAAATGTGGCTTTTAACAACATCGGCTCTCGAACGCTGAAAAGAGCTCGTCTTCATTGACTCATTATTTGCTTAAATAATATAAAAACTGGAGCAATAGAATCCAAAAATCAAGTTTTGATAGGATATCTCCCAGAATATCACCTGAAACTACTTCAGTTTTGTGTCACTTTTGCGAAGTGGTAGTAGGTTTATCGTTCAGTTGTGAATGAGTGGCAATAAAACCATCTATAGTGACCATGGCTATGCTGGAGATTTGTGAAAAACTGCTCCATTAATATCTCAAAATCTGTTCTCTACTATATGCAAATTTGGGGAATGTGTTCCGGTTATTTAGCCAAAGCCAGCGCTGATGCACCTTGAGAAGGTAAAGATGGTAAACTATAGGTATTAGACATCGGTAAACACTATAGGTAAACCATCCTTCAAGTTATTTTGTATAACGTACCCACGCGGTAACTGCGGCATTCTTGTATTGCCACAGTAAAATACGAGGTTAAATAAATAAAATGAAATGAATGGATAAATCCTCCTCCGCGATTTTCCTTATATCGCGGCGGAAACATCTTAAAAACGTGTTTTCATTCAGAAAGAAATCTTATTCAGGTCATCCTGCAGGGGAGAAAAAGACTTACGAAAATTAATATTAATAGTCTGAGGTGGTAATACATATAAGATTACTAATATGTGTGCCTTACCCATCTTTCCTAGCAAAATACATATAACCAGCCTGGTTTGTTCGTAGTTTAAAACTTAAACATGTCAATTTCTCATAATCTGAAATTGCTTCGTTGAAACCGGACATGAATTTACTTTGTTTTTCTGGAAACGAAATAAATTTTCAAAATGAGAGTATATTGACAACATGAGATTTAACAGAAAAGATATTGAATTGAAATTTGAAAGTTGAAATCTTACTCAGTTCAGTAGAAATTGAATAAGGAATTACTTTTGGCCAGTGGTTCGTTTTGATTGCTGCTAATGGAATACTTGATTGGATGTTTCCCTTTTGAAGATCCACATACTGTCCAACTGATAATATCATATCCCCTTCAAAGAGATTGTCATCTGGAAATATAAAAACGTCCTCATATAAGCATTCCTATTATTAATTCGACATGAATAATTAACAAGGACAACAATGATAAAGTATGTGTGGTGTATTATGTATAAAATGCTTTTTCGTATCAGGATGGTGAATATTGAAGAATCTGTTGAATATGACTCAAAGAAGATTTCCTTCAGAGATTCACGCAATGCATATAACTATAATATAGGATAATTTAAGTATAGTATGCTGTGCACGCCCATGCCTTCTAATGTACATATGTAACAGGGTTTAATTGTTAACAAAAAGTATATTGAAAAACTGCAATAAATCGGTATTATTTAGTTTGCACACACAAAAACTATGCTATAGATGATCTATAGGGAATCATGGAGTCATTTTTTATTCTTTTTCTATAGATCAGAAACCAAAACTCATCATCTCAAGTTAGGATGGAATATACGACGGTGTACGACGAACACTCACAATTATCGAGATGTTGTAATGAGCTATTTGGTGATATTAGGTCTGGTTCATACCCCGTTCTGTACATGTGCCGATCCTATTATGCTCTTGCCAAAAATCAAAGATCGACTTCAGAACGGCGTATGAAACGAATAAGAACGCCTTCAATAATTGGATCGTGTTCAGGCGTTCCGAACGCCTGCTAACCCGTTCCGAACGCCTTCATCAGGTGTGAATTCATGCATGAAATCCTTGGAACGGCGTCTGAAACCAAATTGTTTATGTTGTCGATCTGAAGGCGTTCTCAATCGGAATATGATCGGCACATGTACAGAACGGCGTATGAACCAGGCCAGGCATTAGGGACCTTTGACTGATAAATAACGAACTTTAAAAAACATGAAATCCTGATGACTGCAAGACTAGAGAAGCTTTATTCAAGGAAATATATCTCTAATATTCCGCTTAGGTAGTTAAATTTGATCATTATATGTATTAGAACCTGTCAAATTTACCGAAACATTCTATAATTGTAGTTTCTATAAAGGGTAACTAGCAAAATAGTAAAACAGTAATATTATTAAATCGCTGTTAATTGGGAAAGGAAACTGAGGACTACTCAAAAACTAATTTTAATTCCATTCAAATTAACTCTATATCATAACTTCAAAATTTCAAAGTTACTATTACCTTGCATACACTGTCAAAATCATGAAGATAAATTTATGGCAACCAGCATAATAAATTACTCGCTGAGGTGGCTCATAATTTTCTGATGCCTTCTTTCGTTTTATCCTTATGTGCCTCTCGCGCGCCAAATATCGAAAGCTCATAGGAAATTGATATCACTTTTAATGTATATGCAATGGCTGATGTTGGTGTTGGTACTTACTTTCCATTGGATCATTGCAATAAGCATTATTTCCCAATAGAAGAAAAACACTAATGAAAACAATAAGCTCCATTTTTCTTAACTCTTTTATCAGACGCACTAGTAAACTTGCCTCTCGATACTTTTAGCATAAATCAAAATCCATTTTATATATTTTTAAATCAATTTATTAATACTAATATTGATATCAAATATGTCACGAATTAAAGCATATTCATATAGCTATTTGATCAGGTAAAAGCATATAACATTATTAAGTACATATAGTTGCTTTACATAAAGCTATATATCGGCAAGAACTATTTTTCTTTTTGAAAATCAATAATTTCAAATCAAATAAAAATTAAAATGTTCTATTTTCATTCAATTTAAATTGTAATGAACATAATCGGAGGCTTGAGTTGATCCTGTATAAGTGTGAGTTTAATTCAAAAATATAAATTGCGAGTGTAATATTTATCACTCTCCTTGAAATATTTAGAATTTTATCATCGACCAGCCTCAAGTTCACAAGCATAATGTAACAGTGAAACCTACGCAGGCCTTACAATTTATCCAGTCAATATTGATATTGATAAATTGCCCCATGTTATTCCATCCTCTTTATGGTTCTTGCATGTAGCTGGTTTAATTTCCGATCAGCCCTCACTGCAGCATTGGTCAGTGAATTGTGGGGTTGCCAAAATTTTCGTATAAGAAAACCTGATTTGTACGTCAAAACTCATTTCTGTTATCACACGGCTCTTTAGTACCTAAATTATTACGTGAATGCGTCACTATGTCTGCTAATTAATGAGTTTGTTTACTGCTGTCATTTGGTTGTATATTGTTTGAAGTTTGTATACTGTTTGGATTGAAGCTGCATAGTTTATGTGAACTTTCAAAGCAAATGGAGAGCTAATCAAAATGATGATATTATACATGATGATCAATAATTTTTAAGCTCAATTTTCATTCATTTGCAAATAACTGCAATTGTCACATTAGATGTTTTCGCAAAATTAATAGAAAATTTTGGATGTAAGAAGCGTATCATATTATAAATGTAGAAGTTATGATAAAGAATAATAATTATAGGCGAATGGATTAAGAATTTTGAAATTGAAAGATAATATTGGATATATCCCTCATATGTCTAAAAGCATATGTACATGCGAGTCAATAATCATTATTCGGATAGTATAACAGCTGCTTTAATAGTAGTGAGGTTATAATTCCTGTGTAAATATGAAATTCATTTGCTTCAGCATAAATTAAAGAATATATAATCTACAAACAATAAAGATAATTTAATTAAAATAGCATGTTTGACCATGATTGCTTTGATTTTTATCACTTGATTTATTTTGTCAAAGTAAGATAAAACAATTTTGGCAGGCAAATGAAGACGTCTGTAGCAACTCCATACCCCACGTAAATTTAATTGTAACTTTTATTATCATTATTATTATTATTATTATTATTATTATTATTATTATTATTATTATTATTATTATTATTATTATTATTATTATTATTATTATTATTATTATTATTATTATTATTATTATTATTATTATTATTATTATTATTATTATTATTATTATTATTATTATTATTATTATTATTATTATTATTATTATTATTATTATTATTATTATTATTATTATTATTATTATTATTATTATTATATTATTATTATTATTATTATTATTATTATTATTATTATTATTATTATTATTATTATTATT
Organism: Haliclystus octoradiatus; assembly: GCA_916610825.1. NCBI lineage: Eukaryota > Metazoa > Cnidaria > Staurozoa > Stauromedusae > Haliclystidae > Haliclystus > Haliclystus octoradiatus. The sequence continues at coordinate 25,799,816 of OU744448.1, forward strand.
ATTATTATTATTATTATTATTATTATTATTATTATTATTATTATTATTATTATTATTATTATTATTATTATTATTATTATTATTATTATTATTATTATATTATTATTATTATTATTATTATTATTATTATTATTATTATTATTATTATTATTATTATTATTATTATTATTATTATTATTATTATTATTATTATTATTATTATTATTATTATTATTATTATTATTATTATTATTATTATTATTATTATTATTATTATTATTATTATTATTATTATTATTATTATTATTATTATTATTATTATTATTATTATTATTATTATTATTATTATTATTATTATTATTATTATTATTATTATTATTATTATTATTATTATTATTATTATTATTATTATTATTATTATTATTATTATTATTATTATTATTATTATTATTATTATATTATTATTATTATTATTATTATTATTATTATTATTATTATTATTATTATTATTATTATTATTATTATTATTATTATTATTATTATTATTATTATTATTATTATTATTATTATTATTATTATTATTATTATTATTATTATTATTATTATTATTATTATTATTATTATTATTATTATTATTATTATATTATTATTATTATTATTATTATTATTATTATTATTATTATTATTATTATTATTATTATTATTATTATTATTATTATTATTATTATTATTATTATTATTATTATTATTATTATTATTATTATTATTATTATTATTATTATTATTATTATTATTATTATTATTATTATTATTATTATTATTATTATTATTATTATTATTATTATTATTATTATTATTATTATTATTATTATTATTATTATTATTATTATTATTATTATTATTATTATTATTATTATTATTATTATTATTATTATTATTATTATTATTATTATTATTATTATTATTATTATTATTATTATTATTATTATTATTATTATTATTATTATTATTATTATTATTATTATTATTATTATTATTATTATTATTATTATTATTATTATTATTATTATTATTATTATTATTATTATTATTATTATTATTATTATTATTATTATTATTATTATTATTATTATATTATTATTATTATTATTATTATTATTATTATTATTATTATTATTATTATTATTATTATTATTATTATTATTATTATTATTATTATTATTATTATTATTATTATTATTATTATTATTATTATTATTATTATTATTATTATTATTATTATTATTATTATTATTATTATTATTATTATTATTATTATTATTATTATTATTATTATTATTATTATTATTATTATTATTATTATTATTATTATTATTATTATTATTATTATTATTATTATTATTATTATTATTATTATTATTATTATTATTATTATTATTATTATTATTATTATTATTATTATTATTATTATTATTATTATTATTATTATTATTATTATTATTATTATTATTATTATTATTATTATTATTATTATTATTATTATTATTATTATTATTATTATTATTATTAATATTATTATTATTATTATTATTATTATTATGCTGCTGTTTTCCGTAAGACTATGTAGATTGTATATATTTATACAGTTTGCCTGGATCAGATCCTGATCCTAAGGCCAGATGATTTTTATTGGGCTATTGACAGTGTTCTTGTGTTCTTCGTAGGATGTAAGAGCAGAGCAAAGCAGTACTATCTTTTGAGTTTCTTCAATAAAATATTCCCAGGAATTGAAGATATATACTTACATATACTTTTTCGAATAACTCCCAAGGAGCCGATGGTGATTGGTACAATAATTGTCTTCGTATGCCACATTTTGGAAATTTCCATCTCGAGGTCTTTGTATTTTGAAAGTTTTTCAATTTCTTTCTTCCAATTAATTTTATTTCCATAATATACAGATACTTCAAAATCTTAAAACTATCATAATTAAAAAGCAAATTGCAAAGCTATATATGTACATATTTCAAAACTATAAACTAAAAAAATATTAAAACTAATTTCAAAGTCTAATTCTACTAATCCAAATCTAAACCGTTTTGATTAAAATAAAATAACTCGTCAGGTTGTTGACCATGTTTTAATGTACCCATAATGCTTGTCGCATTTCCACGTTGAATGGCAATACTTATTATTTAGATAAAAAATGCACGCCAGGCCATGATGTCCATTTGTGAGCATTGGCAATTGCAACAACAAGTATGTTCTTCGCATATTTTAATGCCAAGCTGGATAGACAATGATATTCTTAACTGTTGGTTGTCTAAGAATAGTCCAAGCGACGATAACGGTAGCGCATTAAGCCAAGCACCAGATTCTTTGCATTACTGCTTTGTCTGTTGTTGACCATTCTGCGAGTAGCTTTCCCCTTTGAAATTGAAATTTCTTCATCCCGTTCTTTTTGCTTCCCTGTTTTCAAAGGGGACATTCTGTTCCTCATATTTTCCCATCTTTCAACCAAAGCTTCGTACTCTGGTATACTATCCTGCCTGTGAAAGCAGTATCGAGGAGAGGTTGTACCAGGCTTTCAGTTCCGGTTACTGAAGCAAAAAATGCCGAAGGAGCGAGGTCTATTGCAGATCTTATTCATATTCCTCCATGTGCTATCCGTAAAATTGACTGTTTCCATGCATTTTCATAGAAATCGATATTAATGATCCCTTGTAAGGCATCTCGGCATTGTTGATTCCAGTCCTCTAATTCTGATCGGTCAATGCAGCATGTTGAGCGGATGATGTGAAGAATTTTTGGAGACGAGAAGCAATGTTGGAGTAGGTAAAGAGCTTGACTGATCTATAAGTCCCGATTTGATAAACCGCAATTTGACGAGCGGTAAGCGGGACTTATTCCCTTTGTACAGCGTTGTGCAGGATTCTGCACAACGGCATTCTGTTTGATCGTATTGTTCTGACAAATTATCACGCATTTGATGTAAGCGGAAAGACGGAGTCCAACATTACGTAAATTAATGGATGCAGCATGCAAGCCGAAATGAAATGAATTAAATCTATATGGAAACTTATGGTTATTAAATCAAGTCGATTAACTGATTGCTGTCAAAAATTACAAACTTATTTCAACATCATCATTCAAAATACAGATGGCGAAATTATCTGTAAATGTTTTACCCTTCAGGATTGTTTAATATTGTATCATTGTGAATGCTTTGGGTTACCATCGAAAAATTCAGCAGTTCCACGTCGTGTACAAGAGCAACGGAAAGATTTATTCAGAATATAGCAACATTTAAATTCAAGTGTAATGTTTATCTTTTCCACAATGAATCATATTTCAACCTGCATTTCGATCTCCAACGAACGCGCAAAAAGTTTGCAGTAAACAGCACCGTTCGCTAAATCAATGACTCGCCAGAATCAGTAAGTTAGAATAATAAAATCAGTTTTCCAGTTTAATTAGCTCCAATATCCTGAAATATATATACAACAAGTGACTCAAGCCACTATTTCTGTCAAATATTTTAGCAGCCTTTCAGGCTCTTATATATTTTACGATTCGTTCGCTGTTGACTGTTGACACCCTGGAATACTCAAATAAAACTACGTCATCGACGCGATTTTGTTTGCGGTTTCTTTGTTTTCTAAAACAATAGAATTGCCAAAGGACACAAGTCTCACTTACCAACATATCAAAATCGTCATAGTAAAAGTGAGACTTGAGCAAGTCAAGTAAAGAGTGTGATGTGCGTCAATCAATTTCAGCCTCTTTTTCATGAGTTTCAGATCAGTTATCCTTATTGCCAGAATGTTTTTCTTTGCTGAGCTCCCTATTGGGGCACCAAGAAGTTCCAGGTCATCTAATTCTGTTTTGCTGAATTCCGTCAGTTCTTCAGGGATTCTTGTGGATTGGCTAGATATGACCTCACGTTTGGATTTATTTAGGTGAAGGCCTAACTTTCCACCGATCTGCTGGATTGTGGTAATGTCTTTGACAATGGTATCGACGCTCCCACAAAGAAAACCATCATCTAGGTACCAGACTTTGAATGGGCTATCAATTAACTTCTGTAGAACGAAACTGAGTAGGAGCGGTCCAAGAGGATCACCTTGTTGAACACCCTCTGCTGATTCTAGTATATCTTCTGGACCAAAAACGAGGTAGCAATCTGCTGAGTAGGACTGTTCGGTGTAATTTAATAGGTCTGGCAAATGTTGTTTCACTCCAACTAGCAGGACATCTCTTCGGATGACGTTAAAATCATTTTTGAAATCTATTTTCATTGCTATGTAACTGTTTGGTAGTTGTTCCATGATGGTAGTAGTAGCGTGAATTGCTGCTTCTGCTCCTTACCTTGGTAAGAATCTTTCCACCGTATTTATTTTCACTTTACGGGCAAAGATTTTAGATCTGTTTCGTTAAATACAATCAGCGAAGCTCCAAAAGAAGATTGGTTGGATTGCGGTTGTTAATCGATGTTGCCCATGAGTTTCGCCAATGAGGTAAGTGATTTCAATAGTTGTGATGCATGTTCTTTTGCAGGTGCTGCGATCGTATCTTTTATATGTTGTGGTTTGAGGCCATCGAGACCATTTGCTGAACCATTTGGAAAAGATCTTGCGGCGTTTAATACATCTTCAGAAATGTTAAATGGATAGGGTAACTGCATTGGCGAAGGTGGTCTATAGTCGTCAAGTAAATCAGTCCTTTGAAAAAAAGTTGATGTAAACTTAAAGGTTTTCTGAATAAAAAATAAGAAAAATGATGAGGTCTTCCGAGATGTTTTCTTTTAAGATCTCCAAATCTTCCTGAGATGTGGCAGCAATAGTTTTTGTTGATGTGAGCAGTCTTACTGCTCCTCTAATGTCACCGATATCAATTTTGGCTGTAAAATTTCTTTCTTGGCAACGTTGTTATCTGATGGGACTGATAAATCTATCTAAATGCACACGCTATTACCATCGTCAGATTTAGTTTTGATGACGATGTCTGGACGATTGGCAGCAATTTCTTTATCGGTATGGATTGGCATGTCCCATAATATTGTAACATTTCCATTAGCTATTACTGTTCCAGGCTTGTGTTGATACACCTTTGATGGAACGTCTGCGTTATCAAACCGACAAATTATCCAGTGAATGTATGCCAGGGCTTTGAAGATATTGTGAAGATATTCCGTTCTTGCCAAAATTGGACAGGCGGAAAAGGTATGTTCAACTTTCTCGTTACATAAATTGCATAGTCCACATTTTTGATCTGTTCCATTCTTTATGATTTTATTTTCGAAATATCTTGTTGATAAGCTTTGGTCTTGCGCAGCTCTCCTTCTGTCTCACCCTTGAGACCAGCACTATTCATCCACCTATGCGTAGCCTCCTGGTCCACATCTCCTATCTTAACATTTTTAGGGTATTGACCATGCATTGGTTTTACCTCCCATCGGTCTCTCATTTTCTCTAAAGCTTTCGATTTATCTGAATTTTTGATAGCCTTTGCATATTTAGACGCATTCACTTGCCCGGATGGTAAAATGTCAGCAACATCTAATTTATTTGATATTTGTTCAGCTTGTCTGTGGATAGAGTGTTTTTTCTTTACTTTCTCATGTCTGTAAACTAGTTGTAGCAGAGGGTCTGTTGATTTATCCAGATATGCAATTATAGCTAAGATTGAGGTGTCAAACGAGCATTCCATGCAATTGAATAAGAACTCTTCCACCTTGTGCTCTTTGTAGATAAATTCTTTCAACATCTGACTTTGGGTGATGCATTCTGAACATTTATAATAATAATACGCAAACCGTGTCGGTGATCAAATCACCATTGTCTCATTATTGTTAAACTCCTTTTCCGCAGAGCACTTTCCAAACTTCTTATACGCTTCTGGGTTATCTATAGGCCTTTGGCTATCCAACGTTTTGTATTTACAGTTTAAAATGCTATATATTTATAAGAATGCAATTATGAGTAATGTTAAAAAATTAAAGGCTCTAGGATGGCAGTTGTTATTGATAAGTCGCCGGTTAAAGTAAAAATTGAAAAGAGAAACATGGAAAAAATAAAACTTGCAAAATCATAAGGGAAGCGTATCAGATGGCAGGGATTAAGGTTGATGACAGATGACATAAAACTTGACAGCATCACACCACTTGACATGTCCATGGATCAGTCTGTTCAAAATTCTACTATGTCATCTGACTCATCTCAAGTAACATTAACAAGATCAAAATCAGCCGCTACAGAATCCTGACTTAATTCAAACGATTCACAAAGTCATCTACATATGCCCAATAAATTAATGATAACATTACTCTCCTTATTTAAACCTAATTATAAAAATGTTGACCAAACTGATTGTTCAATATTATCAAAATCAAAATCTATGATTACCATACACTACTTCAATGCTAGATCTATAAAATCTCACTTGGATTTACTGAATTTTATGCTGTCTTCGGATTATTCGAATTCAATAGTTTGTTGCACTGAAACATGGCTTGATGATTCCGTTCCATCGTCCTCTTTACAATTACAAGGGACATCTCATCATATATTTCGTCAAGATCGACAAGAAAAACGAGGTGGTGGCCTTCTTATATTTGTTCCGTCTATTTATATTGCCAAAGTAACCTCTACGTTATGTGATTCATCATGTGAAAAGTGTATCTATTATCAATGTATATCGTCCACCTAATGGTGGTTGCTTACCAACTCTTCTCAAATTTATTATCATTCATTTATTAACTATAATCGTCGTATATTGATTGTGGGAGACTTCAATTTTCCTAATATAAACTGGTCAGATTATTCTTCTCATAAACATGCAACTACGCTAGAGAAAGAATTTTTATATTTTATTTTATCATCTGGTTTATCACAATTTGTATTGCAGCCTACAAGAGGTGAAATGTTTTGGATTTAGTTATATCTGATTCAACTATTGTAACAAAAGCAGCTACAAATACACCATTTGCTAATAGTGACCATTCTTCTGTGGACATTGAAACTTCACTGCCATGTAGCAGAACTTCGTCTGTTGAACCTTCAGTTTACAATTTTCGTTTCGCTGGCCACACCTCAATTACTACATTTTTCGAGAATATCGATTGGTCGATAATATTTTTCCATTGTTCGACCATTGCCCAGTTATGGACTGCCTTTATCGCTGTCTACACTATCATTTTAAGTAACTTCATCCCTCTCACTAAGCAAAGCCGCGTGCATTCATGGTCACCCAAAATCAAGGCTCAAAATAAAGAAACCAGAAGACTGTACCGTCTTTATAAAAGTACTGGTGATGTTAAATCTAAAGCAATATGGAGGCAATCGTAAGGTTTACTTGGTAAACTAATTCGAAATAATATGAGATCTAAAGAGAACAGTTTTATTTCTAAATTATCCTCTTCTAAGTCTTTCTGGTCATTTTTCAAGTCTCGATTCAGTAACCGTCAACGCATACCACCACTTCATGGCCCAGGATCAATTATTGCTGAAACTGACAGTGACATTGCCCATTTATTAAACAATCGATTTGTCTCTGTTTTTACAGAAGTCAGCAATACACCCTTAATATTACCACTTCAAGTTGTTAAAACCAGCCTAGAGTTTGTTGATTTCAGCCTGGCCAAGATAAAATATAATGTCATCAAACTACAGCCCAAGGTATCATCTGGAACAGACTTAATCCCAGCTGTATTCATCAAGCGATATATAGAATATTTGTGCTATCCACTATATGTACTTTTTAATGTTTCATTTGAGACTTCACAGTTACCGATGGATTGGCTATCAGCTGATATCATGCCGATTTCTAAACACCTAGTCCAAGCACAAATTTCACTCTATACAGACCAATTAGCCTTACATCAAATGTTTGTCGACTAATGGAACGTATTATTAAAGAAGCGATTGTCGATCATCTACGTGATAACGGATTAATATCTTGTTTTCAACATGGATTTATGTCACTGCGATCAACTGTGACGCAATTAGTAGAAACAATTAATGTATGGTCTACTCTTGTCGATCGTCAGCATTCTGTTGATGTTATTTATTTAGATTGTGCAAAAGCATTTGACACTGTTTCACATTCTAAACTGCTGAAATTAAATTGAAAAAAATTAAAATCGCATGGCATTAAAGGTAAATTATATGACTGGATAGAAGCATTCCTCATTAACAGGCGTCAAAGAACCGTTGTCAATGGAAACCATTCAAACTGGTCTGACGTAAAGTCAGATGTACCCCCAAGGCTCTATACTAGGGCCAGTATTATTTTTGATATATATTAATGACATTGTTGATATAATAAAGCACAGCAGTATCAGATTATATGCAGACGATTGTAAGCTGTTCTTTACGTGTGACTCAAATGCTGATCATATTGCCTTGCAAGCTGATTTAGACAACATCTTGCAGTGGGCCACTCATAACCAGCTAACAATGGCATGCCATAAATGCGAAATATTACATTTGGGAAAAAATAATCCTAAGCAAAATTATCATCTTGGAGGAGTAGATTTAGAATCTGTTGATAAAATCAGAGATCTAGGTGTTTTAATGACATCAACGTTAAATTTTTCTACACATATAACAACAATTGTAAAAAAGCAGCTATTCGTAGTAGAATGATTAATCGTGTATTTTATAGCAGAGATTGTTCATTTAAAATCAAACTATTTATGACGTATGTGCGTCCCATCCTTGAATATGCCAGTCTGGTCACCAATTTTGATAAAAGATATCAAATTGCTAGAATCTGTGCAACGACGATTTTCAAAAACACTGCTGTATCAATACGATTTAATTTATAAAGAACGCATCTTTAATTTGAATATCGAAACACTTGAAAGTAGAAGATTGATTGCTGACCTATTATTTTGTTATGAAGTTATTAATAGTTTTGTGGATATTGACTCCAGTAACCTTATTACTGTCACTCCATATGGTCGACTTGTTGTGCCAATGGCACATTCAAATCGCCATCGTCAAACCTTTTTTGTAAGATGCATAAATGTATATAAATCATTAAGCCTGGAAACACGTCAGGCACCCAATGTTTATAAATTCAAAATATATCTCTCCAATGAAAATCTATCTAAATTCTTAATTATGTAAAACTATTTAATCATTTGTAAATTTATGTTATGTTATTCTGTATATAATTCACATTTATATGCTGTTATGCAGAAATAAACAAATCATTCATTCATTCATTCATTCATATTGCTCATAAATTGCGATTAAAATTTCCAAAATCGTGATATTTCGACGGAAGTTATGTGAAAATAAACTGCTTTCCTTGGATTTCCTTCCAATAAATTTTAGAGCACGCTTTATTTTAATGGCTGCCAATATTTTGTAAAAGTGTTTCATCATATTTTGCAAAAGTATTCCAATATGCCTAGAAGGAGAAGTGGTCCAACAATACTCCATTTTACATCACAAACAGAAGACACAATTCTCGGTAAGTCTTTTACAACTTAAATGTTTAAATGCTTCATGTAAGGTCTGTCGAAGTCACTTTTACCGTGGTTTTTACCCATTACCCTGTTGCATGAGGGCTTACAGGACTCTGATGGCAATTGTTACTTTTAGTTTTCTTTTAAGTATCATAATCCCAAATAGCCTACTTTGTTATCAAGTCATCGTTGGCAGAAGATATTACTGTGTCACTGTATCGCCAATATTAGCTTGATTTGTTATGAACTGTTCTTCGTTGGAAGAAAGGATTTACTGTGTCACCGTTTTATGTCAGCAGTTCTGTTCTGTTATCCACACTGCACACACAGAGATTTGACCAATAACAAATAAACAAACTCAGAGAATTAGTGTGGTACTTTTCAGTCGTCAAGCAGTTGTAAGTTGCACAAATACAAAATTAGAGTTGTAATTTTCCTGCCTTCTATCCTTTTGTCGAAATGCACATTTATAATGTGCCATACAATAAATTGATGATCCACACATTGTTTACTTTAATCATTATTATATGAGGTATGTGAATGGTGACCATTATAGATATGTGTCCTCTCTGTGAGAAGTTGGCTAAAGTTAATAAAATATTAGAGTTTGGGTCTCTCATTTATGTAATTTACTGTATCAAATTTCAGAATCACCTGTTGTTATTACCAATACCTATCATTGATTCATGCTGAGATTTACTCAACCGACACAGCAATAATAGTTACATACCAATGCCTTTCATTGTGAAAACAAGTTCATTAACTGCAATACCTAACATATACAATCCATATTTATTTCATTTGAACTATGTAGTCAACATAAAACGTATTTATGGATAACCCATATTTATAAATATATTTGATTTGAAATATGTAGTACAATAGAGTATCAATTATCTCCTTTTCACTATGCTTTACATGTATGTAACAATTAATTATCAAAACTGAATGAATTATCAGTGTTGTTCTGCATTTTAATTCCTTCTCATGACTATTTTCATTGACATGCTCTTTGACAAGACATAATGCAGGCTACTAACGGGAGCAAAGCGACCTCTTTGTGGAAGCCGAAGGCTGACTGGCCCGGGCGCAGGCCGCAAGCCGAAGGCTTGTTATTAAGAATTTGCGTGTTTTCCTATCCATTCTCTGAAGTTATTCTCTTTTTCAGTTTAAGTAATATAATATGTGCAACATTTTCATAAGAAATTGTAAAAATATCTTAATTCAAGAGAATATGTTCTTGTTTCAAGAATCTTGTAATATTATTTGATCTGTAATTTCAAAGTTCTAGCAAAAAATGTCTTATTTCAAGAAAATATGTTATGGTTTCAAGAATTTGATGAGAATATTTCATATGAAGCTCCAGATGCGCTAGCAAATATTATCTTACATTAAGAAAATGTTTGCTTATTTCAAGCATATATATGCTTATTTAAAGGATCCAATAATTTTGACTGGGCACTATCTTCAGAAAGCAAAAGGGGTCTTGTTTTAAGCAAAAAGTTGCTCATTTCAAGAAGTTTATGCTGGAAAAGAGAATAATATGTCTAGTAAATTTGTGCTTAAAATAAGAAAATATAACAAGCAAATTTGTTCCAGGGTAGGAATATTTGCTTCCTATGTGGACAAGTACATTTATTCTTATTTCAAGAATTTTTTTTCTTGATTTAAGCACATGGATTTCCCTGTGTATATATACAATCGAAGAACAGAAGGATATCAGGAAGTGAATGATGATAATGAGCTAGCATTAAAATGCAATATTTATTATATACAACAAAACAAGAAAATTGTTGAAATTGAAATGGACATCATTGAAAAATACAAACACTCAATAAAATCTACTCTATACTTTTAAGGATTCCGTTACGTCAAATGGTTTTTCATTGTCAATCAAATCATGAATCTAGTTTTAATCATTTATGTTCAAATTTATGTTGTGACATCAAGGGCAATCCAAAGTACTTATTCAGTTGAGGTGTCATATACCGATATCGTACAGCTGCTTACAAGGGGGAGGGGGATGTCAAACATCTAAGTAAGTACACATATTGACTATCTCTGTACTCTGTTAATAGTTTAATATTGATTAATTCGATTTTTATAGGCGTAACACGTAAACATAAATTCATTAGGCAGTTATCTACAAAAAAGGGTGGCGTTGTAAACGGAGTTACAAAAATTTGAAAATAACTATTTTGGTGTTCTAGAAGTATACATCTTCATACGGTGAGGGGGTCCCTATCTAAGAGTATCGACTGAGTACGTACTTTATAGATGGCCCTTTCTCTATATCTATATCTACAAATTGTATGATCTAGTCTCATACGACTCACTGCAAGGTTTTTCATCATATATATTATTTTATTGATAATATTTTATTGAAGTGTAAGGGATATTTGTTGTAATCTATACATCAGTTGATTAAAAAATATATATTTTTTTTAATATCACCATAAAATCTTAATTCCACATAAGGTAAATATGTAATAGATCTGTAGTTTTATCATTTTCATTTCCGAATTGATCTGGACTCTGAAATGAATACAATCATAGAGGCTAATAAAAATAAAGTTGCATAAAAATTAATGAAACTTTTCTCAGTACAACAAAGAAATGTGGAACAAAGAAAAATAAATCTAAGATTACATCTATCATTGAGATAAAGTTTTGTGAATGTAGAATAATTAATGAACACTCTACTAATTTGCACTTATCAAGTAGGTCCGACAACTACAAAGAAACGACCTTCGACGTTGATTGTAAAATCTTTTCCGTCGCATATAAAGTATTCCTATGAAATTCTTATATATAAGTAAGATAGATTGTTCAACTCACATCAACTGTAGCAGTGATTATTATTGTTATTGCTTTTCTTTACTATGAAATTGTTTTAGCAGTTTAATATCGATATCATTATATCGGTTCATATTATATTTTATCAAGTTGTAAGAAAATCTAGATAAGATCTTTAAAATAAAAATCATTATATTGAGACTTTTCATGTAATAATTTGACGGTACAATAAAAAAAAAAAAAACAAGTATTAACTTTTCTAGTTCACAGGAATTTTTATTGGAGAGTTACCCCTAGGTTATACACCGTAATTTTGAGAGCCGTACCAAGTCGACCAAACACAAAATAATTCAAAGTGGGATTAATACGCAAATCCAAACGAGGAGTACTAGCCTCATTTCATCATGGCCCTCATTTCTCCGCGGCGGTTCATTGAGAGCTTAACAAAACTGAAGGTTAAAAACCATGCCAGAAACCAAATATGTGGTTTGCCCAATCACAGCGCACCATGGTATTTTCAGACATGCGTATTGTAGTGATTAGTCTATGATTAACCACACAGACCAATTACTTTGATGGAACCTACTCAGGAAGAACAAAGATATGTTAATTATCACAGTATAGATGCACAAATTCTTTTTATAGTTATTGGCAACGGGTTGACAGCTGCATAACACAAACTTCAATTGCGAATCATTATAGTGCAAGTATATAGCTCCTTTCATTTGTTTGAAAGTAATACGAAAAGAGGTAGAAATGGATCTGACCATGATTGGGAGGACTATTTCTATGATCATTGTATTTTGTATTGCACTAATTGGCAGCATTTCTGATCAATGTGATGATAATATATTATCTTACAGAGAGAGAGTATTATATGGATCAGTTACAACTGATATAAATCCAATTTCAGTGCATAATGCATCTAGTCTTAACCTTTGTGATTTTATTTGTAAACGTATTGATGGTTGTGTTTCAATCAATTTCAATGCATCTGGTATTGGCTCTGTTGTTTGCAAACTGTTCAACATTACTTCAACTAGGAAATTTCTGAAAGACGGACTAATTCAGAATATCAGCTCAAGCGTTATCCTAAAACTACCGGTAAGAATAATTCATATCTGAAATTTTATTTTGAGTAAAACTTTGGAGTTTATTATAGGTATTCCTAATTTGAATTGTTATATAATATAAAATACATAATTAATTCTATATGGAAAAGATTTCTTCAGTATAAGACACTCTTCATATTTTTCTGATGACGCAGCAAAATTACAAAATATTCACCCATGGTTACACAAAAGAAGATAAACAACAAAAAATGATTCATAATTAATTTATGAAATGAAAAATTCTAACTCTCCCATAAGGAGTACAATAATGGGACTTTGACATTCGAAATTTCCAAACGAAAAAAAAACCTTCGACTTTTGATATGTATTATGTAAATTCGAATTTCTTATACGATAAATTAGATTATTATTAAAAGAGATTTCGAACTCCGGTATGATCTTAACTATTTGAATGTTGATATTTCCTAATGTTCGATGTTGTAGTACAGTAACTCGAGATAAAATAAAAATCTCGATATGAGGTCATGATCACTTATCTACTTATATTAATAATACTGTCTGTTTATATATCACTATATTTCTGTGTCTGTCCGCGACTTATGTACGTCTTACTGGCGAAATAATACGGATAATCCGTTGTCGGGAAATTATGCAAACATTTGTGTCGAGATAACCGTGTACAGTAACAAATTTGTTGTATGAAAAGTATGGGTCTATGACGTTGTTTTAAAATAATATACTTCATCTGATATTTTATTTGATATCATTGCATTAAAAAATTCAGAGATTTTGAAAAATTTCATAGGTCGATAATCTAGCGGGCAGCCAAATCGAATTCAAATTGAAATCTCCAGAACAAAAATATTTTGCTTTCAATTTAAAAGCTGCGTGTAAATTGTTTGAACAAGTGAAACTTGAAACTGAATCAGTTTTATGATAATTAAAACAATACGAAATACTGAATTACATTGAATTACCAGTATAACTAGGCCAGACAAAATATTTTTTTGAAATCAAAGAAACGTAGACCTATTTCATGTAGTGTTGATATCAGCAATACATATATAGCGCGGCACAAACGCTATGAAAATTGAAGAGACTTTAGGTCTCAATTCAATTTATTAAATGAAACAAAATGCCGTTCATTACTTTTCTCAAAATCGAGATATAAAACATTTCACTTTTAAAAAGGCTATTTTGATATATAATTTGTGAAAACACTGAGCAAACAATCTGTTTTGAAATGAATTATCTATCGCGGGGCATAAAAACAAATTAACTTGCAAGAATTTTCAAAATGACGTTGGCGTTCGACTAATTCGAAAAATATTCAAAGCTCGAATAGATTATCTGTCTACAGTATAAAATTATAGAGTTTAGAATTAATCAAGGCATTGCACAAAAGTATTTCTATAATTAATTATTTAATATAAAAATATGAATCATTTGGTTTTGAGCAGGCAGGGGTTTATTTTCAGATTTTGCTTCCATAATTAACGAAGGAATTGTAAGCATCGATTAAAATTAAAATTTCATTTTGTTGACTTGCTATAAGAATAAGACATAGTATGTTACTACAGTTTCGAGAATAAAAATAGCGGTGTCTTGTTATTATCTCTGATCAACATTTAATAAAGTTAATTTCAGGTATATCAAATTTAACAAAGTTAAATTGAATTGAGCGTATGATTTGTGATAAATAATAATAATTATAATATTTTCAGCGTTCAACAATTTTTCTTTGAAATTAAAAGCACAAAAACATAATTCAAAAACATTTTTAAATAGTTAATACAGTTTGGATGAGTGTAACAAACCTTGTGTTACAAAAATAAAAAGCGAAAAGGTTGCATGAAATAATCGATCATAGCAAACAACATTTATTAAAATACAACTTTCCATTTTCCAAATGAGATCCAAATAAAAACTATACGAGCGGCATAATCTCCGAACAACATTTAAATACATAATAGCGGGTTCTCTGAGTTAATACACCAATCAATAATAAGTTAACAACCATATTTTATCGAAGGAGAATGTACGCCCGATAAGAATAAAATAAAGATTGTCTTTTATTCGAAATAATTCTGACAAAAATGATCATTTCATACCGTGATCAAATGCATGGTAAAGTAGATTCATTTTCTACATAGTAAATTATCTTTTTCGTCAGACATCATAACATGAGCATTTAAATACTACCATCAGCTATGGTATTTTATATCTTTGAAGCTGCACTAAACATTTCCACTCTATAAACCATCGCGTCCGTTTCAATAAATTCTGAATAAATATGCATATCACGAATCTGGCAAAATGAGTTGTTTTCGTTTTTCTATCAAAATAATTAATTTATTCATAATCGTCTTTTCTTTCATTCGACATTCTGTAATGTATTATAAATAGCGCGTAGAAATATTGACAACAAGATGTAACATGATATCAATATCAAATTAGTATAGTGAT
This sequence comes from Haliclystus octoradiatus, assembly GCA_916610825.1. NCBI lineage: Eukaryota > Metazoa > Cnidaria > Staurozoa > Stauromedusae > Haliclystidae > Haliclystus > Haliclystus octoradiatus. Next base: position 25,815,605 of record OU744448.1, read on the forward strand.
TTATTATAGAACTTTATTTCCTTTTAAAAGAATGTTGATGCTATTATTCTGGAAAATTTGATAACAAGAAGCACTATCAGGCCAATTTTTCACATCTTTTTTCTACTTACAAAATTTTATTTTCAACGAACTCTTGATATTTTGATAGACTGCCATGAAAATCACAGGCCTGCTTGCTGAGATTGCAAAGATCAAAAATATATAGGCTCATATACTATCATATCATAATATTTTCAGATTATATATAATTTGATTTTCAATTCACGCGCGTGGGTCGGCCTTGTTCAATAATACGTTGTCGAAGCAGTAGGTTGTTGACCACTTCAGTTAAAGCACCGATAACAAAAAGTAAGGTAGTGGTCGATTGGTTAATGCCCTGGTATTACAAAATCAGGGTCGTCAGTCCAAATCCGCCATTCGGCAATTTTTATCAACGATTTTTCTGATTTTTTTTAATATGAAGCAGTAAAACATTGTTAATTAACAAAAGATATCGTTGATCATGTTAATAACAGAAATTAGTGACCCATGTGTCTTGTCGAAGCTAAATTAATTTAATATTGAATATACTACATGCGATGCCACGAGTTTGACAGGCCTCACCTTGACGGCGTTATTTTGTGAACACCACAATAGTATTGTATGTATTGCAATGAAGATTTATCAATCCGAACCGAACGCGATTTGATCGTATCGGGTCAGATTCGGGTTAATATTTTAGGTCTTCGGATCGGATCGGATTTGAAGTGATTTTTTATGGAAAGTTTCAGATTTCGAAATTTGACTGAGTATTTGTAATTTATTATAATTAATGTGTTCTGGCTTCCTTTCAGCACATAAAATTAAGTTGTTCTATGTAGAGATAGCTACGTTAAATAATACATTTCAATCGACTCAATTGATGTGAAATCTACTTTAAAATTTCCCTTAAATCTGTCTGTGTGTTCAATGACGCATTATCACGCAATCGTTACTGCACGGAAGATGATGCATGATATATCATTAGAAAGGCCAAATTTTGTGGATGGTTTTAGGCTATTCAAATTATTAAAATGTATCTTCTGCTGCCGATATAGCATCCAATAAACTTTCCCGGTCAAACTTTGTTGCATTGTATTCGTCAGCAGACATTCCTTACACTTAGCATGACAAAAGACTCCTATTAATTAAGTAATCGCCTGTCAATTTTCTTTAGCTAACAGTAGATTAAAACACCTTTGTTATTCAAAAGAGGAAATAGCAGTGAAATGCGATCTGATAATAACGTCGCCAGAATCTACTTCAGTTTTCTTTAGACAAAGAAGATTAAAAATACTTTTGTCATAAAAAAATTAATCAGATTTCAAATATGGTATGGATTGATTGAATCACAATAAGAGAATAATTTTAATTACTTCATCGATATAACTATATAATATAATATAATTATATAGAAGATGTAACTCGGATGTTTCTTTATAGCTCTTAAATTGAGAAAACTTTCACTTTGAGTTCTGTGTTGATTTAATTTTCAAACAACGAAATCATTATTTAAGTTGTGCAATACATAAAAGTTGACAAGGGGTTGTTGATGGTGTTTAAAGAAATTGGATTGCACACTGTCGGAGTGTCGGTACTCAGGTCGGTAGTGTTAATTTGAAATCACAGATACGATTTACTGCCTTATTCTGTATGCGATATTATGATCGTAAAATCCTATTATCTACTTTAAATGTGTTGAGAAAAATCAGATACAATCTTAGCAATTTTATATCGCCTTTCATGCCTTCGAAACGTAAGAGTTCATTGAGCAGAAATACAAATATGGAGGCAAACAAAGGCCTCAGCAGCGACAACAAGAAACACCACCCACAAGAGAGGAGACTGTCCGTAGATAGGCAACGATCAGCAGAAGTAAGAAATTCAGGAACGCGAAATTCATATTTAACTAGAAGACTACTAAATCGCGAAATAATTGCGAATAATTTCTGACCGGGGCAGTATTTGTCAATTTTGCCTGACGATAGGCATTTGGCATATTTTTTTGGGAGCTTTAGCACTGTAATACCTTCAAGATTGCGCGGTTTTTACTAATTTCGTCTCTATTGCCCGAAATTCGACTTGGATATGTTATTGTGGAATGTGTCACACAAGAAAGAAGATAACTCAGTGTGCTCACTGCTCACTATATAGACATTATGCAACCGAAATAAGAAGTTTCGTAATTGAGATAATAAAGCTCATTTTAAATTCAAAACTCAAATGCACGGGTCACAGAGTTTAAATCATTGAAATGTATGTACCTAATCCTTCCTTATGCAGGTATCAGCGGCTTTCCCGGGGGTGACATCAGGGGAACTCACAGGGACCCAGCGGGATTGGTTGAGATTTGCTAGAGAACATGAGCATCTTAGGGAGGGGGATTTTCTCTGTGTTACAAAAGCAGAAGATCACTCCGGGAGATAACCAACTGGATTTGTAATGCTGTTCAGCGGCTTTTTCCAAAGTGTCTTCAATTATGAACTGAATGCGTTTCGTTTCTTCATTCGTATTTCTCATCGAAGCTGTTAGAAAAACTTCAAAACTTTTCTATTGCCCTTTTTGATTTTGCATGTAATGTTTAATACTCGAATATGGCTATCTCCAACGTATGGAATTTTAATATTTTAATAAAGTTATAACAACAGTTTTGTACAATTGCGTAATTCTCTGGGTATTTTAGTTGAATCTTTTGTAAGTACTATTTGTCCCTGGGGGGAGAGGGATTATTGAAAATCATTACTCCCATACCCCCAGGGGGTCAAATGACTTTTGCACAGGTTGTTTTGCAAATCCCGGGGGTGCCCCAGGAGTCATCCTCTCCCCGGAAAAGCCGCTGATACCCGCATTACTGATTTATTGAATATTTCATTGGCATGAACCAAATCAGATTCGTATTTAATTTCTACTTTATGGATAGTAAGTCACATAGGTGACGAGAATATATATTTTTGTTTGCTTATTTCATTCACAAACTGTTCAAATGATGTTTTTGTCAATTTTATACATTTAATGCAAACTTGATAGTATACTTCTCAAGCAAGCCATTGTAATGCGCTTTACACTGTATGCTCATTCGGTGTTTAACTGGATACTAGTAAATTAAATTTTTATTAAAGGAATGATCAAGATGTATTGATTAATGCTACATCGTTTCAATGCGTATTGTGTCTCATGTTCTCCTCCAGAGTTCAGACTCCGTATTATACAGCGATAGAAAGCTTAATCAATTGTTTAATTATAAGTGATCTGAAAGTTTTATCATAGAAGGTCCATAATGGACAACAACACTCATTGCTAGTGTGATAATAGTTTCGATCAGACGTATTATCGTTGCCGTGTATTACGTCGCATAAACGTCACATTGGTTTCCTACCATAGACATTTAATTATACTCTTTGGATTTGCTTACTAACATAAAGAATGAAGATAGCCAAATTTGAAAGATGAAATATTTGTTACTTTATCTGGAGTTGAAAAGATAATTTTTAGGATGGAGAGGTATACAAAAACAACAATACGGATAGATAAACAATCTATTGCAGCGTTTAATCAATAGCTTTATAACTTGTCGAGAAGAAAATGACTTACATATGAAAGAGGAACTCTTGAATGAGTTGTGCTACCTTTAAATTTTTGCTTTCTTGCATATAATTAATGTGATGAATAATAAAATAACCATCAAACACATTATTTCACATGACATTAAGAATTATCAGAATTCAAAGCTCCATTATCTACCTCAGCCAACGACTTCCGTAAGTAAATTTAAAAATTAAATCAAGATCGAAATGGAGTCCTTCCTATTTCTATTATTATAATTTGCAGCTTTGCAAATATGATATTGAGCACTATATTCTTTGCTATTAGATAACATATAATAATATATTCAATATTATATGTGTAAAACGTTGTCTTACTGATTGAACATAGGGCTCAATGCAAAATATAGCAGAGCTTAAATATTAAAATTTAGAGAATCAGGCAATGGATTGATTGAATGGATTGAATAGATTGCCTGATGATCGCTTCGGCGTGAAACTTCAAGTTAGCAAACATGACTGCCTGATTCTCTGACTTTTATTATATTCAGTATTATCTATGTACTCCTTCTATTCAATAGATTTCAATTGATCTGATTCTAAAAGATATAAATCCACTGGAATAATATGTATTTTCATGAAGAATGATTATTTTGGAAAACTTTTCTTTATTTGATTAGTATTTAAAACATATAACTTATGCCATGATTGTCCAATTGTGAGATTGTATAGAATATTATATTTTATTTCTCACTGCTCAACTCTTTTCTGAAATAAAAAATTAAAGAGGAGTAGCATATTTATAATTATAACTTCTGTAGCTGAAGGTTTTTGGTCGAACTGGATAAATTTATCAACTGACTGTAGCACTACATGTGGTTTTGGTTTCAAGACTCAAACAAGAAGATGTTTGATGCCAGAATGCAATGAAGGTAGTTGATGCGTATTAAAAATAGTCACTCATCTTCAATAACCAGCAGCGATAACCTTTAGTCTTTTTTCCGGTGTAAACTCTCTTGTGGAAAATAAGTGGTCTCCTGTTCGGGGAAAAAGAGTGAGACACAAAAACGTAACTTTGATTGCATTTTTGAGAAGGAAATACTTGCGCAAAGTAAAAATACAAGAAGAACATGTACTTATAGAGAATTTTTCTCTATCTAAACAAGCAATCTCCCAATATCCAGGATATACACATTAAACAAACATTGAAAGACGAAAAGGTAAATTAACATAATCAAAAATACCTAACTATTAACCAACTATAAACGTTTTGTTTTAAAATGTCCAGACAATGTTCAACTTTTGTATGCTTATTAAAAATTGCCAGGATTGCATTCTATGCACTTCATATCCTGTTGAAATTTGGATAATCTTTTTGGAAGTCAAGTTTGACTCCGAAATTATAGCATCCTATATGTTGACACTAATCGTGCCAAGTAAGTCACATGAAAAGCGTCAAAAATTTAAGAGCCAAGTTGCAGGGTGATTGATTTTTTGCTCCACTTTCAGTAACTCTGGTGTTAATAGAATGCTATACAGCCCATATTAATAAGTTCAGTATATGGCGTTTATCAAATAGCATACCTTTACATTAACTAAAGCAATTTAAATTGTAATTATTTAAACTGTGCTATTTGTGTTTATAGGTCCATGAACAAATGTTCATAATATCTTTTAACTTCTCGTATATATAGGATCAATGTGGTTGTGATACGATGGAAGCATTTTGCGTTCAATATTCTAACAACGGATTCACACCTCAATGTTATCCAAAGAGTAAACATTTTCGTTCTATTTGTGAATATTAGTTAAATTTTTTTGCATGCACTGTATCATAACGTACATTATACAGGCATTGCTAGACATTCGTTGCTATAGTATTACTTGTGAGCATTAAATGATATATTGATGAAAACTGCCATTCAGAATAATTTCACAGTGTAACCAAGTTCAATCTATAATGCACTTCTGCAAACATTGTAAATAACTCATTGTAAGTATTACACGATTTCTGGGGTGGTGACATATTACATTGTTACCTGCATAACTGTATAATGGATAATTATCCAATTTGGGTACATACTTTGCACTTGGAATAATATACCAATATTGTACATTGATTAGGTAATATATAATAACACGATAGACAACAATTATACTTGATTTTTGCATGTATAATAAGCAGTATAATATCTTATCATGTATATATGCCTTTTAATAATTGCCATTGTAAAGTAAATTTTTGGGTAATTAATTAACAACTTTGATGTTTTTGTGACCCTGGTTAGGTACAATGATTCTTCATTAAGGAAGGAAGTATATGCCTCGTATTTAAAACAAAAAATTGATAACAACTTTCGTTTACTTCACCTCAAACTAGTAAGATTTCTTTAATCAAATCAAAAGTAGGAACACAAGTTATTCTTTATGTTTGTAATATGATAATGAGCTAGCATCAGTATTCAACCAATTGTTATTGAAATTGAAATTGACATCAAGCAAATATAAAAACATTAGTAATAATATTACGCTATACTTTTAAGTTTTCTTTTCGTCCAGTTTTTCATTGTCAAATAAATCAAGAATTTTGTTTTCATCTTGAAATGAAGAAATCATTTACGTTGTAATTTATGCTGTAATAAATGTATATGATTATGGAATAACAATGGCATCATGGGCCGTCCAGAGTACTTTTCCAGTAGAGGGGTCACATACCGATATCGTATAGCTGCTTACAAGGGGTAGGGGAGTGTCAATCATACACTTGTAGGATATTATTTGCATTTCACGTTAAAGTTTATGTTGCATTTTGATTTGGAAAATACCACCAGTATGAACACTAAATTAATAACAAGGAGCAATCTTTCTCACATATGATAGCGGTTGCTCAAATATACAATTGTAAAAAACAAACTTATAATATTAATATACATGGACAATAAGTTAAGTTAATATAAATTAAAACAATAAAACAGAACATACCTTGATGTGTCGTTTCATACAAAATTTTAGCAAATAATATTTATAGATTGTTGATTAACCTTGCTTCCGACATGAAGACTTACTTCACGATTAATGATAAATTTCACATCTAGAAATTGTTATAAGAAACTAAACAGATCAGCTATACACCTTATCTGCTAACCAACTAGATTGCAAAACACAATTAAACTAATTACGTAATATTCACGTCATGAGGAGAATAATTAAATTGGCCTCGTTTTAGTGGCCTCGCTTCTATTGTTTCAATCATATTAAATAACTTTTTTAGTTTTGTTATTATTTTATAGCCAAATAGCCATTATGCTTTGACCTTAAATATTTAGCCTCCTTTTCATGAAAAGAGCACATGGATTAATTTAGAAAGTGAAAAGTGCAAACTGTTGAAATTAAAACAACAATTTTACATTATTAATTAGATTTTTATTATATCATTTTATATGTCTTGATGTTTATAATAAAGTTTACTTAAACTAACTACCTGTTTATGGTTTTTTGTGATGATCAAAACATTTTAATTTCAACAAATCGCTATGGCATGGAGATAACAAATGAAAAGTTAAAGGAATCATCAAAGCAAACAGGGTAAAAGTGTTGCTATATATTTACAGTACAGTACTAAAATGAAGACAAGAGCACAGCTAACTGAACAATGGAATTTATTAAAGGACTCATCCATAAAATTAACAATTGATGGTGAGCAGATTAATTATCTTCCTCTACCTGAAAACGAAAAAGTATGTGATACTATAGATTTAGTTGAGGAGTTTATAGAAGTCCTACAAAGAGAAAAAGAGACAGTCAACAGTGACTTAAAAAGATTTCTTGCTCGACTAAAGCTTAGAGTAATTCAAATTCAAAGGAAAACTGAACTAATATGTGAGTTAAATTATTTTAAAAAGGCTGAACTGCCAGCAATGTGTATCGCACTTGTTGATGATAAAAGTGGCACATTGTCTGAGGTGAAAATTAATGTCTTGAAGCGAAGGCTACAAAATTGGAAGCATGACATAGAACTTCATGAAAGTAAATATGACAATTGCTACAAGTTATTATGTGAAATATGTGATGATAGACATTGGCCTGAAGAAACATCAATTATCGATATTTTAAATGCTGAAGAACAATTATTTGCTGAACCATTGTATACATGGTCTGTTTTTGGAGGAAATTTTATAGATGAAGACCTACTAGTAATTATTGAAAAACATGTAATTGCATTATATTCAATTGAAGATCCGCGTAATACCCATCAATGTATCAACAATTTGTTATCATTGGCAGAAAAAGGAGAAAACTTCACAGAAAGTAAAAGGAATGATAATATTGCTGAACAATTCCATATTAATCCCATTTCAACGAATCAAAATCGTTATTTATCTCCAGATGGGAATGAGGTTAGATCTCCTTCTAATTTGTCAACTACATCAAGTATAGACAGTGCAGAATTAAATGCAATGCCAGCAGAAACAAAAGCAATCACCCTGAAGGTTAGAGGGGCTGTGAAATCGTTGAGAAGGTTAAAAAACCAATTGAAATCAGATCCAACTACTGCTAACGACAAATTGTTCAGAGCAAATGTTAATACTTTGAATAATGAGGTAACACATTGCGAATTGGAAATCAACCGGATTGAATTTCCGCCCGCAGAGGCAGAAAAATGGCTTGAAGAATGCTTAATTCTCATTGATGAACTGGGAAGAACATGCAAAGAAGCAGATGCAAGCAAAAGAGACAATGAGAAAAAAGACAAGGAAATAGAATTAAACAGCAAAAATCTTGCAGAATTCAACGGAGAATATAGTAGTTATATAACATGGAAAAAACAGATATTGGAAACACTAAATGACTCCAATAAACCCAAAAGATTATGGAAGATGATAATATCAAATTCATGTTTTAGAAGATTGCATGGTGCAGCATTGGTGATGGTCAATAGAGCAATAACTGAAACAACACAATGGGACAATTTCATTGATGAGCTCGATTCATCATTTGGAGAACCAAGCATGGTTTCAAACCATATGGCAAAAAGAATTGAGGAGATAAAGAGACCAACTGGAAATGGAGATCCATTAGCTGTGGAGATGATGAAGACTTTTCTAGCTATCAATACAGATTTAGATGCCTGTCAAATAAAAGAAATGGTTATACAGAAAGGGCTAGTTGAGGAATCATTTGATAAGCTACCACCAGCTGTAAAAGATTATGTTTCAGAAAGAAAATATCTAAAGAAACCATTAGAAATTTGGGACTTGATTATTGAGGGTTTCACAACAAAGAAACATTATTTAATGGCAAACAGAGATACATATTATACTCTCAACAAAGGTAACTCTAACTCAAAGCTTCCTAATAAGAGAGAATACTATAATAATGCCTCAATGAAACACGTGGAAGCTGTAGATAGAATTGATGATAGTACTGAACAACTATATGATCCATGTTATTTATGCAATGAAAAACATGCAGTATGGTCACGTGACTGCAAAAAATCAGGAAAAAACTTGACAAAAGAAAGATACGAAAAACTGAAGTTTATGAAAGTATGTTTAAGATGTGGAAAAAGAGAGGAGATATGTGGTGGAACCTGCAACGGGAAGTTTAGAAACAGAAATGGGCAGCTAAAAATGTCTGACTGCAAGAAATGCAACAAACAACTCCACTTCAGATTGTGCAATTGTAATATTGCTGAAGAAAATGAAAACAACAGCAATTCAACTGGCAGTGTAAAGATATCCAAGAGCAGCATTGGGGACTCTATAGCTCAAACCGAAGAAGTGAAAATAATAGACCCCGAAACAAATGAAATATTTTATGCAACCTTACAATACGATAGTGGATCACAAAGATCTTGGATTCAAGCAGACTGTGAATTGCCTGGAGACTACATTACCACAGAGCATCTTAGAGTTCAAGGTTTTGCAGGAACTGTTTCAAACGAAAAAGATTTTGACGTATTTTCCTATATAATTGAGGTCAATGGTATCAAAAAGAAGATAGAGGTTACCAAATATGAAGGCTTCGCAGATGTACCAAAAGGAGAAATCATGATACCAATTGAATGGAGAGATCAGCTAAATAAGAAAATGTATAAAGTTACTGGAAGAAAAAGTGATATTTTACTAGGAGCTGATTACCAAGGACTACATCCTGAACAGCTGCAAATCAAAGGAAACTTGGTGCTTTTTAAAAGCAAAATAACTGGAAATTGTTTAATTGGTGGTTCAAACAGAAGGTTAGAAACTGTTTCATGCAAGCCAGTAAAAGTGTTGTCAGACACAGAGAAACACAAACTGTTCATGGATGTTCTTACGTGTGAATCCTTGGATTTGACTGACAAAGATGACATGCTAAGGTTACAAAAAGAAGACGAAGATATGTATGCCTCTCTGGAGCACAAAGATGGCAGATGGTATGCAAATTATCATTATTATGAGAAACTGAAAACACTCAAAGAAAATAAAACATCTGTTGAAAGAATGATGAGAACAATTATAGCAAAACTAAACAAGAGACCAGAATTGCAAACAAGCGTTATTGAACAAATCAAAGGGAATTTAGAGCGAGGTCACTGGGTTCCTGTTACAAAACTCAATCTCGATATAAAATTACAGAAACATTACTTGCCATGGAATTTTGTAATCAACGAGAAAAGTGTATCTACTCCTGTAAGATTAGTCACAAATAGCTCACATAAAGATGAAAATGGACTAAGTCTTAATGAATGCCAAGTACAAGGATCATCTAATATTGGTGACTTAAGAAAGGTCCTATTGACATTGAGAACCTCGCAAAACATATCCATTGGTGATCTTTCCAAGTACTTTAACTCTTTCAAACTGCCTGATGCAGATATTAGTCTACGAAGATTGCTTATTCCAAGCTCACTTGTTCCGGAAGAGTGGAAAAAGTATATCACTTTAGATGCCCCAAGTCTGGAAGTTGTAGAAGCAAGCATGCCTTTTGGCGACAGTGCAGCTGCATGGCTTGCTGTTCTGGGCAGAATAAAAAATGCCGAAAAATTTTCTCACCTAGTACCATTATTCAAAGACAGAATTTTGAAAGTCTTCCTATATCAAAGCTATGTCGATGATTGTGTAGTCACGGGAAAATGGGACGAAGATCTAGCACCACTTCTTGCAGGCATGAAGAAAGTTGCTGAAGCTGGTGGATTTTCATTCAAAGAGTTCAACTGTGTTGGAGACAACAAAAAGGAGAAAACGCTTGGCTACATCTGGAATTCAAAAGAAGACAACCTCATGCTGAAAAATTGGTTCAATCTTGGTAAGAAGGACAGAGGCAAGAAATTAGACATTGATCTGACACCAGAAAATGTGAATAATAAAGTCATGGCATCATTCACAAAAAGGGACACAATATCTTGTCAAGCTCAAATATTTGATCCATTAGGATTGTTTTTACCAATGACAATTAAATTACGCTTATTTTATGGTGAAGTATGCTTGAGACATCCTGGACATGATCGTGATTCATGGAATATCGAAATAGATGATGATCTAAAAGCCAAGTTTATCCAAATATTCATGCAACTATGGAAAGCAAAGGAAATAGCATTTTCAAGAAGTACAATACCAAAACATGTAATTCAAAGTGAAAAGGTCGAGGTTATGCTAGCAACGTTCTGTGACGGTGGCGACAGAGCATATTCTGCATGTATTTACATAGTCGTCAGAGTTGAAGATGGATTTGTCTCTCACTTACTCACAGCTTTGGCAAAGACTTCTGGAACAAAGAGGCTCTCTATACCAAGAATAGAGCTTTTAGGAGCAGAGCTTGGAGTTAAACTATGGAAAAAGACAAAAAACAATCTTCCAAGTGAAATTGAAGTCATTGAAAGTAGATTCTTTACTGACTCAACTATAGTTTTGAGGCAATTACATTCCCATTCTGGCTGCTTCAATACCTTTGTTGGCATTAGAACAGAGTTTATAAAGTCAGATACTAACCTATGTGATTGGAGATATGTTAAAAGTGGTGATAATCCTGCTGATTTGGCAACTAAGGATAAAGCAAACGTCGAAGACCTCACATCTGACAAGTGGACCCAGGGAGGATTCCTATCAAGCCCAGAAAATGAGTGGCCAGTAAAAGTTGTCAATGACTTACCCAAACTTAATGATTCCTTGCCAGATCAGGCAAAAGAATACAAAACAGCTACTGAAGTGGCGAACACGAAGGTTACAACAAAGATAATTTCATCAAAGAAGACATCAAAGAGTATTATAGAGCAAACCAAAATTGGACAAGACATAATAAAGAATGCAAAGTCATGGACAGCCGCAATTAACACATGTGCATTAGTTTTGAAGGCATGTTATATATTCAAGTCATCAATTAAGAATTCATCAGATGGAGAATGTGAAACTGCACCTGCTCGTTTTATCTTCGCAAAAAGGATGTTGATACAATCAGCTATGCAAGATACAAAGGACATGCTCAGAAGGACAAAAATCTCATCTTATGACGTCGTAGAAGGAGATGATAACATAATTTATGCAATTGGGAGAACTCTAGAAGCAGTTGGAGAAACAAAATTGCCTATTATTGATGGCTCTTCAAAGACTGGAAGCCTAATCCTCTATCAGTATCATAAGGATTGGGGCCATGGCCATTCAGTAAAACGTGTCGAAGCAAAATTAAGAGAGTCCTTTTATGTGCCATTCTGTCAGAAGAGACTTGAAAAAATACGAAAAAGATGCTACACCTGTAAGAAGATAGATTCAAAAACTCTTGCTCAGAAGATGGGTATTTTACCTGAAAGAAGAACCAACTTGGTAACACCATTCTTTTCAATACAAGCTGATATAGCAGGACCATTTATTGTTAAAGATGCTGTTAAACAAAGAACTCGCATGAAGCATTGGTTGTTCTGCGCTACCTGCGAAAGTACTAGAGCAACGTTTGCATGTGCCTTAGAAGACTATGGAGCAGCAAGTGTACTAAGGGCTTTGGATGCTTTAAAAAATCAGCATGGAAGTTTTGCGTATGTTCATTCTGATCTTGGATCCAATTTGGTCAAAGCTGGGAAAATTCTGGAAACACAATTTAATGAAGTGAAAAAGGCTGTTGCATCATCATACAAGAATGTGGAGTGGGTGTTTGGTCCAGCAAAAGCACCTTGGGTACAAGGTACAGTTGAATCCATGATAAAGTTGTTGAAAATTGAAAAGAAAAGAGAGAAGTTAATGAGTGGTGACAAGATTTTAACGAGCTTACAGTTTGATCAAGTAGTGCGAGGATGGGCGAATATGGTAAATAATAGACCACTGGTGTATAACCCAGAAATTGGACAGGCTATCACTCCAAACCAACTGCTGCACGGAAGAAGTCTAGATCATAACGTTGATACTTCTGAAGGAGTTTCAGGTCGGCATCTAGAAAGATTTAAAGATGTGCAGTTGCAAGTTAAAAATTGGTGGAATATTTATACTGAGTGTTTAAGAAAGGATCATTTGAGAAAATGGAAGACAGAGCAAGAAAATTTAAAAGAAGGTGATATTGTTTGCCTACTTGACATCCCTTCTAGAACAGGATTTTACAAATTAGGGACAATTCTGGAAGTTTACGCTGGAAAAGACGGCCTTGTTCGAAGAGTTTCTCTAAAGTATTACAACTCCACTGATGGTAATTGTCGGCCACAAATAGTAACAAGACATGCCAATACATTATCCTTAGTATACAGTGTGAATCAGAACACAGATGATGACATGGACAAAGACAATTGATAATAGAAACAAGGAAAACAGATGGCACCTATAAAATTGAAAAGGTTATCGCATTCGATATGTTGACATGCTGGACTCTTTATTATTATAGTTACATATTTACCCATTACTCGTAAAGAGATCCAACATCCTTGGTTTCTGAGTGTTTCAATCATATTAAATAACTTTTTTAGTTTTGTTATTATTTTATAGCCAAATAGCCATTATGCTTTGACCTTAAATATTTAGCCTCCTTTTCATGAAAAGAGCACATGGATTAATTTAGAAAGTGAAAAGTGCAAACTGTTGAAATTAAAACAACAATTTTACATTATTAATTAGATTTTTATTATATCATTTTATATGTCTTGATGTTTATAATAAAGTTTACTTAAACTAACTACCTGTTTATGGTTTTTTGTGATGATCAAAACATCTATAGCCTACGCATGTTCAAAAGAAGCTAATATAATTTCGTTTACAACTCATATTGACTATCTCTGTACCATTTCAGCAAAAATTATAAAGCTAGTAATAATTTATTATTGATTAACTCGATTTTTATTGCAAAAAAGGTAAAAACATATTCCTTAGCTAGTTGTCTATAAAATAGGCATCAGCTATAAGCATTCATAAAATACTAATACAAAAGAAATAAAAATGTCGAAGTTACAAAATTTTGAAAATAGAGAACTGTGTGTAATCTAGAAGTGTACATAAGCGTACAGTGACAGGAATCGTCATGATGGGAACCCTATATCCAAGAGCATTAACTTAACTGAGCAATTAACTGAGTACTGATCTTATAGTTACTCTATATCTATATCTACAAATTGTGTGATCTAGTCTTATACGACTGACTTCAAGGTCGATTAAATTAGGTCCCATTTTCCTACTATCACAATAAAAATATATATTATTCCTGCAAACCGCGTGAGTTCATCAATCTATCTTACTGAATTTTAAGGACATTTTTAGGAATACTTATAACAGAGGAAATATTATTACAACAAATGTTTAAGGTCGTTTAATTCTAGCTATCAGGTCTATTTCATAAGTCTGACCTAGGTGAATGTTGCTTAATTATTATATTCATTTAATTTTTAACTCCATGAGAGCTGTGTTCTTAGATTGATTTTTTCTTTGTTTCAGATTTGCAGGTTGTACTGAAATTAGAGTTTCATTAGTTTGATATATGTCCGATTATATTAATCTTAAAGTCAAGACCTCTTCAAATGAAAATGATAAAACTACATAGCTATTACTTATTAACATGATGTTGAATTATTTTTTAACCCCGTTACTTCTTTTTCATACTGATTTTACATAAAACAAATGTGAATTAGGAATCACTTACAATAATAGTTAATTTTAAAATCACTAGATTAATTATTTTCAGACATGCGTAGCGTAGTGAAATAGTGTATAATTAATCACAGACCAATTACTTCGATTTTTTCTGCTTATGCAGAACAAAGAAATGTCAATCATAGATCAGTGTATAGATCGTAAATCCTTTTTATAGTTATTAGCAACGGGTTGACAGCTGCATAACACAAGCTTTGATTGCGGATCTCTATAGTGCAATTATGTAGCTCCTTTCATTTGTTCGAAAATACTATTTAAAGAGGTAGAAATGGATCTGACCATGATTGGGAGGACTATTTCTATGATCATTGTATTTTGTATTGCACTAATTGGCAGCATTTCTGATCAATGTGATGATAATCTATTATCTTATAGAGGGAGAGTGCTGAATGGATCAGTTACAAGGAGAGTGCTGATTCGACTGGCTGACTTTGGCGCCGGTCATGTATTTTTCTCACATCTTTGAGAATTTTAATTTTAATTTTCCATTCATATCTGATATAGCCCAAGTTTCATCTTTCAATTCAATTTTGAATAATATATTGATTTTATTACGTTATTTTATTTTATATTTATCAACGCTTCCTTAATTTAATTTATTATTTTTATGCTGCTGTAAATTTCTCAATATGGATTCTGTACTTGGTTGTCGCCTCTCATACAGCAGGGATAATTTACTGAAACTTCAAGACAGTGGAAGAAATCCAATAGAACCACCTTTGGCACATGGAATTCACGATTTTATTTGGCTATGTCGCTATAAGCGATCTGAAAAGAGAAAGAAAAGAGGAATAAGAGCTGGGAAAAAAGTAAAAAATCGCCATGCAAATAAAATCGTAAACCAAGGGAAAACTCACTCAGCCATTGAAAGACAACAATGGATGAATAGTCTTTCAGTAACAGAAATTGGACAACAGACTATTGAATCCAATGATAAGCATTGTTCAACTGAAAACAACAGCTCGGATCTGCGGACTGCCCCCCGGGACCGTGAGGTGGGAAAGCCTAAAGGAAAACCTACCCCCGCATTCGTAACTATAGCAACTTTCAACGCAAATACATTAATAAAAGAACATCGTCTTAGTGAGCTGATAAAGCTCGCAGAAGACATGGAGATCGACATCATTGCTCTGCAAGAACATAGAAGAGTTCTTCAAACAGATTTTGAAACCATCAACGTCGGCAAAGGATGGACAGCACGCCTAAGCAGTGCACGAACAGGTGGACATGGTGGAGTTGGCTTTATAACATCCCCACGCATTGAGCATTGCATTTTAAAAGTCGATAATCATCATCATCGTGTTATCTCTATGTCAGCTCAGCTAAAAGACCAACGAATCCATATTATCAACTGCCACCTACCAACAGCTGCTCAGCCATCTACATTAGAAGTGTGCAATATACTAGATATGATTGACAACATCATGGAAAACCTTCCGAGCCGTGACTTGACATTACTTGCAGGTGATATGAATGCAGATCTACCATGCGATGGTATGACAGTAAAGAACAAGCATACATTTAAAGTCACGCCTCAATCTGAACATTCTTGCGCAGTATCTGACTTTGTAGTTGGACATGAACTTACTGCAATTAATGGAACAATGCGTCAGAAACAGCGTAAATTGGTCACATTTTACGGACCACGCAAACGGAAAGCTCGATTAGACTACATATTCGTGCACAGCCGTAGAGCACATCTAATCAGATTTGTAAAGACCATTCGACCCCGCTGTATTCCATCAGACCATGCAATGGTATACTGCCGCATCAACGTGAGACTCTGGCTACCAAGAATCAGGAAAGCAAGATCACAGCCAAATTGGGACTCCTTAAAAAATGAAAACATCAAACAAGAGTTTATCAATGAAGTCTTCAAATCACATTCTGGTGAAGAAAACTACGATTCATACGTTGAAGCAATTCACAGTGCTGCAAACAGAGTACTTCCAATAATGCGTTCAAATAGAGTCACATGTCTGTGGGAAAGTGATTATGGAATTTGCAAAGAAAGGCATCGTCTTCTGGAAGCTCCTAGAGGAGAAATAAATAACCATGAGAGAATACTCGAAGAAGCACATAACCATGCAAGGGAGCAGCTAATTAAGCAAGTTGCAGATAACATCAATCAACATCATGAAGCCGGGCGCAATCAGGCGGTATGGCGTGGCATAGAACAACTCACTGGCCGTAAACAAAGACCAAATGCCATTGTGAATGCATCATCAATTAAAGATCGCCTAAAAATGATTGAGTCACACTTCAGCAACATATTAAATTCTAATCAGAACTTGCTACACCTATGTGATCCACTCCAGCCTCCAACGGGATTACCACCTGCACCTGCAGTCAAGTCTGGACCAATCACTGATGAAGAAATTTCACGTGCATGCAGTTCAACATCTAGTGGCAAAGCCAGCGGACAAGATCACATTCCTTCTGATGTCACGCGCATTACCGAAATCACTGAGAGATATCTGAAACCAATAATGAATCCTATGATTACAGAGGGTAAGGACCCACCTCAATGCTTTCGAAAGTCAACCATTGTCTGCATCCCAAAGCAGGGAAATGTCAATAATCTAAACAATCAACGCGGTCTCTCCTTAATGCTATGTAGTGCAAAGTTGTACAACCGCATCATCATGGACAGATTAAGGACGAGATTGGAGTCAATACTGCTGAACATACAAGCCGGTTTCAGGATGGAGAGAGGGACAACTGAGCAAATTACTGCCTTAAAGATCTGTATTGAAACCTGTCAAAAAAGGAAGAAAGACCTAGTGGTAATATTTGTTGATTTCAAGAAAGCATTCGACAGCATCACCAGAAGTGCATTACCTACGATCATGAGGTTCTATGGCATACCAGAAGATATCATAACAGCAATCATGTCAATGTACACCAATACAGAAGCCACGGTAAAGACTCGAAATGGATATACTGACCCGTTCACAACCACCTCTGGTGTTCTACAGGGTGACACCTTGGCACCATATTTATTCATCTTGGTCATGGACTACGTGTTACGGATGTCACTAAGGGAAGAAGATGCTTATACCTTAAGAAGACGTCTCTGCCTCAGGAAACCAGCTGTGAAGTTACCAGCCTTGGCCTACGCGGATGACTGTGCATTAATGAGCAACGATGCCCGATCAGCAGAACGCCAACTACACCGATTCGAGACAGAGGCAAGGAAGGTTGGATTGTCAATCAACGAGGCAAAAACCGAAGTTATGTACATTGGACCTCCATCAGATGAATATACCATCAAATCAATCAACGGACAACCACTTCCTGTTGCAAAAGATTACAAATACCTTGGCTGCCAAGTTCTCAAAAGTGAATCATCGTTCAAACATAGAAGACGTTTAGCATGGACTGCAGCCATTAAACTCAGGAAGGTATGGGGATCCAATGTCGACATGTCATGTAAAGTACATCTTTTTACGTCATGTATTGAAAGCGTGCTCTTTTATAGCTCTGAAGCATGGACTCTCAGCACCACACTAGCAGAGCAAGTAGATGCCTCCCACAGAGCACTTATTCGATATGCAGTGGATATCAGATTCCCCAATGTTATCAGCAACAAAGATTTATATAATCTGACGGGATTGAAGGCTGCACAGAAGCGCATACGTAATCTTCGCCTCTCGCTCATTGGCCACGCCTTAAGACGCCCAACCTGTCCTCTGGCTATGTCACTGAATCCTGACAATCAACCGACCGAACCACTGAGAAGGGGAGGCGCTCTTATGAACACCTATGTTGGACAATTTACGAACGATCTTGGCGCCATGTACATACAACCAAATAATGTCATGTCCAAAGCGAATAACCGTGATGGCTGGAGAAATAATGTAGTTAAATTATGTAAATAAACTTAAAGTTACTATTTTTGTTACGACGTTCAATAATTATGTATATATTTATAAATATCTTTTAATTGTACATACTAATTTGACGTAAAGAGATGATGACAACTGATGTAAATCCAATTTCAGTGCATAACGCGTCTAATATTTTCCTTTGTGATTTTATTTGTAAAAGTACTGATGGTTGTGTTTCAATCAATTTCAATGCATCTGGAATTGGCTTCGGTGTCTGCAAACTGTTCAACATAACTTCAACAAGAAAATTTCTGAAAGACGGACTAATTCAGAATATCAACTCAAGCGTTATCCTAAAACTACCGGTAAGAATAAATCCTATTTGAAATTGTATTTTAAATAATACTTTAGAGTTTATTATAGGTATTCCTAATTTGATATGTTTTATTGTATAAAACATAATTATTTCCATATGAAAAAGATTTCTTCAGTATAAGACACTTTTCACATGACGCAGCAAGAATAAAAATATTCACTCATGGTTACACAAAGAAGATAAACAACAAAAAATGTTTCATAATTAATTTATGAAATGAAAAATTCAAAGTCTTCATTTTTCTGTAAATTTAATATCGTGTATTAAAATGAGGAGTAAAATGATTGGATTCTGGCATTCTATATTTTTAAACGTAAAACAAATCTTCGAATTTTGATGATATGACATTATGTAAACTCGAATTTCTTGTGCGTTAAGTTAAATTATTATTAAAAGAGATTTCGAACTGTGTTATGATCTTAACTAATATAGAATGCTGATAATTCCTAATGATTGATATTGTAAAGAAGTAACTCGAGAATAAATAAAGGTTTCGATATGAGGTCGTGATGTGATAATAGTTTCGATCAGACATATTATCGTTGCCGTGTATTACGTCGCATAAACGTCACATCGGTGTCCTACCATAGACATTTAATATACTCTTTGGATTTGCTTACTAACATAAGAATGAAGATAGCCAAATTTGAAAGATAAAATATTTGTTACTTTATCTGGAGTTGAAAAGATAATTTTTAGGATGGAGAGGAACACAAAAAGCAACAGTACGGATAGATAAACAATCTATTGCATCGTTTAATCAATAGCTTTATAACTTTTCGAGAAGAAAATGGAACAGATGCGAAAGAGGAACTCTTGAATGAGTTGTGCTACCTTAAAATTTTTGCTTTCTTGCATATAATTAATGTGATGAATTATAAAATAACCATCAAACACATTATTTCACATGACATTAAGAATTATCAGAATTCAAAGCTCCATTATCTACCTCAGCCAACGACTTCCGTAAGTAAATTTAAAAATTAAATCAAGATCGAAATGGAGTAAATAGGCTATTTTCTCAGGATTTCTGTCTTGTATTTGAGGCATAAAGCCACGAAGACAGCACTCTGACGTAAGCGCTGATTTAATAGAGCTTCTCGTTTTTTAGGTGTATATGTCCTTCTAAAAATACTGTTTGAGTATCATCTTGATGAGATTTAAAACATCTTCATTGTCATCCCCCAAAGCTCTATTGGGACAACCTCCTTCGAAATGTAGTGGAAGTTACCCCCACAATGATGTATATACACAAGATGGATATTTTAATGTCAAAATCAATGCTTTATTTTCTAGATCGTTTGCAATCTAACTTCAATAAGTAAGTTAACAAATTTTAGCTCTGACATCATTATCACTATCACCATCATAATTTTAACTTGAAAGGAGAATACTGACCGGGGACCATTGCGCGCTCTACCAACCAATTGGTAAGTCTTCAAACCAAAAGAAAGCCTTGAAAAGGCTGCCATGCGTATATATATTATACAGACAAATTTTATAGACAGCTATATATATTATGTAATTTGGTCTCATTATTTTATCAAGTTCTCGAATGAATTGTGCTGTTTACTATGTGATCAAGAGAATAAAATTTTATATGCAGAAACGGTTTTTGACTGACTTCGTTGAAGCTAAAAGTTCTTGCATGCAGTAGCAATATCTAAATTGAAAACACGTTGAGTCAGCTTGCTTCAATTTTACAGTTTGCTGGAGGTTATTTATTGGCGATGCAGAAATAATCACGTTGCTTGCACAATGTGGGCTGATGTCGCAATTCACAGTGGAATTAATAACGAAATTTAAGGATTGTTCCATACTTCGATTCTGATTATCAAGAAAAATTGGTGTGTTTCTCGCAAATCAAGTAGCCTTATTTAATCCCTGTCCATCCCAACACACACTGTGCTACAAAACAATTCCAATCCTTATTCCTGTTTTTGTGCGACGGTAATTCCATCAAAACTTGCTAGCTAACAGAGCAACGACAGCTAACATTTAAGGATACCAAGGTTTAATGATAAATAATACCAAAATTAGACTACTTTGATAATTCTATAGAACTATGCGAATCTGAGTTTCTGTAAGGTATAAATCATGATTCCAGAAAATTGATACGTGAATAAGTTACGGGCGACGGCTTTTTCGATTGTTCTTCTTGTGAATAATAACTTTGTCACATATTTTGGATTAACTCCTTCAATACAATAGATTTAAGGCGAGGCCAAGCAATGTCTGGAAAAGAGTGTTTGAAAATATTAATCATTTTTCAAAGTTCACGCTCAATGTTCCCTGGTCTGTATTCTCAATTTAAGAATCTGTCAAACTGCAAACTTTGTGAAAAGTTCAGACTAAATCACAAACCTGATAAGCAGTGCCAGTAAGAAAACTTATGATATTATTTGATTTCAGTTTTATTCCATATTGAGAGGAATTGAAGGAAAATAATGCCTAAATATATATTCAGTATTATTTATTTATTCCTTCTATTCAATAGATTTCAATTGATCTGATTCTAAAAGGTATAAATCTACTGCCATAATATTTTTTTCCTGTAGAATAATTATTTTGGAATAACTTTCTTTATTTGATCAGTATTCAAGAAATGTAATTCACGTAATGAATGTCCAATCTGTAAGCTCCAATATTACCTTAATATATTAACTAATACGCATGCGTACTGAAGCAGTACAATTTGCGTGCTCATGACCAAGTGTTCAGTTGGCAACAAAATCGAATCCATCAACATCAACATCGTTATATCGTAATGATAGTAGAAATATCATATGTACAATAAACATTTAAAGTATACTATTATTAGCCCATCAATCATATTAACATCAACAACAAAGAACAAAAAAGCAGCTGACACACGGTATGACATTATAATTTATTAGTTTAGTTTAGTGTTAAATTAATCATTACGCATATAATAAATATAGCTAACTTACTTTAATTTACCTCATTTTATTTTTCCCATCTTATAGTTTAAAACAAGTTTCCATATCATATTGTACATATCAAAGAGATCAATGGTTATGTGTTATTGTTAAAAGCTGTGTCTATT
The DNA here is from genome assembly GCA_916610825.1 of Haliclystus octoradiatus. NCBI lineage: Eukaryota > Metazoa > Cnidaria > Staurozoa > Stauromedusae > Haliclystidae > Haliclystus > Haliclystus octoradiatus. Next base: position 25,837,534 of record OU744448.1, read on the forward strand.
TCTTGAGTATTCTATGTCTATCTATTCGCTTTCATCAATCTATGTATCTGTCAAGTTACCGCCAACTCATCGTTATAATCAATTTGGCAGCTACACAATCGTGAAAATGTATAGAATATTCTGGATATTCTAATATTTTATTTCTCACTGCTCAACTCTTTTCTGAAATATAAAATTAAAGAGGAGTAGGATATTTATAATTTTCTTTACTTATGTAGCTGAAGGTTTTTGGTCAAGTTGGATAACAAATGACTGTAGCACCACATGTGGTTTTGGTTTCAAGACTCGAACAAGAAAATGTTTGATGCCAGAATGCAATGGAGGAATCTGTACAGGAATAAGTGAAAAATCAGTTAGCTGTAATGATGGTGATTGCCCAGCAGGTATAGTTGAAAGAAATAAAAATCATTTTTTTCAGGGTCTGTCAGATTAGTTTTATGAATGTGCTATATCATTTTTGTAACTGCAACAATTTCTGGTGGTCTGGATAGTTTGACAACGTCATTTGAATGATAGTGTGCAGGTGTGTGCATAATTACTCATTGGGGATATATAGATGACACATATTTCTAACATATAGTTACCATATCATTGATATTATTTTTTTTGGCATGAAATATCCCGCTTGATGTTATAACAACAGAAATCCATTCAAATATCGTAAGCATTCATAAGGTGCAATCACGATGTTTAATTGTTTACAGTCAATGGTCTTTGGAGTGATTGGACAGCTATTGGATCATGCTCTGCAGTGTCTTGTGGTGAAGGCACTCAAACCCTGCATCGATCTTGCAATAATCCTCCACCAGACAATGGTGGTTCAGATTGTGATTCCAATGGAGAAGGTGCTCAAAAGACAGAATCCTGCATCGGGAGTCCTTGTTCAGGTATTATTTGAAGCATATTTTATCTTTTGTAATATGTAACTTCATACTTTCCTTCATAATACCACTCATTTTCTTATAACAATTTTTTCACATTTGTGGAAGGTCCAGGTGCTGTTTCATATTTTAACGGCTATATGATATTTTTGAAAATCGAGGAAGAAGGTAGAATCTAACTGTAAATTAAAAGAGAGACTAAAAAATTTCAAAAAAGGTTGAAAAAGAATAACCATGGTACGATAACATTTCAGGGTCAATTGATGCCGTTATTGATAGGAATTGAATATTTTTCAAACAGAGGAAAAAGTAAATAAATTTATTTCCTGCTTAATTTAGTAAATTTTCGATGATAATACTTCTTTAGCTAACTAGTTTGATCATGGTAACATGCTGCACTGTCCTAAAACGCGACATATTTTCATGAGCCAAAGTATATTACGACCATGCATCGAATATTTGGTATTTCTATAATCAAAGATTAATTCAAACATAGATGAATCTACAAAGTCATATCTGATATTTTACACTATTCGAAGATCAAAACACCACCTTAATATTCACTATATTTTCCGATTTAACTGCATTCAAGCGAGCGTGATAATAATTTGTAATGTGATAGTGATAAGTTATAGTAATTTTAGACAATAACATAAAACAAGAATATGTATTTCTTATACCTTGAATAGCCAGACATTATTACTCAAGATAGATCTTGAGTATCGCATAAGTATCTGTTTAAAATATTTATCTGAAAATGACATGGAATGTCACTTTATATTGTACATATTAAATTCTTCCTTTATGCCCATATCCCTATGGACATAGAAAAATATGAATAAACGTTTTCAGTTGCGTAAAACTCACCAATGTCAGAGATGCATAGATTTTGCATAATGAATGACAGGTCATCCCTAAAATATAAATAATCAAGCAGAGAACTTCATTGAGTTAGTCAACTTCAAAAACTCTCCTTTATGACCCTGTTCTGTCCTGGAACACATTGTAGGTATGTTAGATACGGTCAATTAATTGTTTTATGAAATCTCAAATCTGCGATGGCTGGTTCATGATCGAGATCTGCCAAGAGGTATATTTGAAGAGGTGCAAAAAAGTGCATGGCAATATGCTATGGCAATGACCTACATTGTTAGTAAACCAACATTTTAAACCATACCTGTTACTTTTGTATAGTATAAGCTAAATGTCTAACCGGTACAAAATTAACCCAGTCGGATGGTTATCCGGTATAGTGTAATCCCAATTTTGTAGTGTGGAATTAAGCAATAATTTGTTTAAAATTAGTTCCCAATGATCATCAATTCCAAGGGAATTCTTAATATCATTAAAGTTTGGCAAGATGTGTCTAAAGCATAAACGTATATAGATTTTAACTATCATGATTTAGTTTATCTTGCAAAATGATATGTAGTCATATTCATTATTTCTTTAAGAATCTTATAGTGAATGGATGTTTACTAAATGTACCGCGGAGTGTGGTGGTGGAACTCAAAGTGGTACACGGTCTTGTACAAGCGGGACATGCAGCGGAAATCTACAAAAGACTCAGCCTTGTAATACTCACACATGTAAATACAGCATTATTACTGTAAAAGGTAAATCGTCTATCATTCCTTTGATATTATGTTATTATCGGAATTTCATTTCGCAGGATAAACAGCAAACGCTTACATTGATATGATTCTATTTTTAAATCCATTCGCATTGTGTTGTCTTGACATACATTGTAGATAAGCGTCAGATACTTATTTTCACTTTCTTCGCCTTCTAGGTTTCAGATCCAACTGATGACGACGATAATAGGCATCACGTGCTTTCGTGTGTAACCTCTTTGTACCGTCCGCGTGTCGTCATTTACTCTGAATAGCTTCACATTTGAATTATGACTACGATTGATTGAGGCAACTTGTCACTATGTTTAAAATGACGTGCAAAGAGCTGAAAAAGAAGCAATCATAATTTTAATGTACTGTGCATATGTTTTAGATAAACAAGAATTTTTACTTTGCTTAGAAGCCCTTTTGAAACTGGCATTCACATATAATACTATATATACTTTTTCAAACATATTTTAAATTATAAACAGCAACATAGGCTACACATATAGCCACAAAATCAAAACTCAGGAGTAAAACAAATTAACACACCAGGTGGTTATATAAATATAAATCTAGTCCTGCTTGTGTACTGAAGTCTATTTATAATTCTTTTACAAATGAAGCCTCTCCTTTGAACAAGGTTTGTGGACACACGGCTCTTCACCCAGGCTTTTTCATATATATTTGAAATATTTTTGTTTGCCAGATTAGCTCTAGCCTCCATTATATCTGCCATTCAGTTTCATATAAGAATATCAGATAAATAAATGGTGATAATATATCAATGAAAAAATATAAATTATCGATAAATTATATTTAGATAAGATTGATCGTCACACTCTGTACATGAGAAATCTATTTTTTGGAAAGACAGTCGTTTATCAATGACTGACGATGGTGAACTCAATGGAGGATTCTCAGCAAAGAAGCAGAAAAACATCGCTCATCCAAATACCGTAATCGAAATTCAAAAACATGGAATGACACTTTTGTTGCATCAAACATAACTCCCTGCCGTCAAGTGCCATTATGTATTTCCAAATTTAAAACCTTCCTTAGGTCAATTTCGCTTTTTCAAGATTTATAAAAGGTCATAATGTTATCTTATATTTAGAGTTTGTCGTTTATATGCAAAAAAAAAAAATGATATAGACAAGTGCATAAAAACACAATTACTCTTCAGTTGTTGGGAAGAATTTGTTTCAACTGAAAAGACATCCTGATGAACAATTTAAACAAAATATATTTATTGCGTTGCAGTTTATTTAATTTTCCCAGCTACATCTAAAATAGTTTGACAGGCTTGTTTTACATGATAAAACAATTCAAACGCAATGGCTCGTGTATTTCTGAAGTTTTCTCATGTATCTCGTCATCCTTCATTTTGGTATTAACACCCAAACACGTTTGCGGTATATTATTTTATGTTATTTAATGTTTTTGTCTGATTTCCTTTGGACCACGACAAGATGCGTCACAGGAAGCCCAGACAGAAGCATAAGCATGAGATAGCCATGTATCTTTGTAGAGTTTGTGAGAGTGTGTCGTTGCAAACATATGTTATCCTTATCTTATTACATAATACATATGGATGCGTAATATTTCTTGTCCAATATAAATAACAATTATACCAATATCTAATCAATTTACTCGAATTGTATTTCCAGTGGTACATGAAGAAGCAAAAGTTGGATGTCCAGTATCCCCTAATGGACAACACGGATACCTAGCTAGAGTGAACCCTGATTCTTTGCCTACTTTATTAAAAAACCAAACGATATCATCTTCTCTTTATTGGGTAGATTGTGATTATGACTATCAAGTTATTTATGGGGTAAGAAACCTCATATTTATTTATTTGTTTTAAGTCTTAATTTGTCCGATTAAAATTGATTTCAGGTAGATGTTTTCATGCCCGTTTTGATAACGGTGTGCTATTTGGTTTGCTAGATTGGAAACAGTGCAATATGTTTAATATTTTTGAACTGATGATAGCTAGAGATTTACCCATAGGCGATTCTTTGTGACGCCTTTGGGGGCGACGGACATGCATTTTGCCTTTAAAATGAAAATCTCATTTTATTGTACATATTCTGTTTTTATACCGTTATTATAGTTGGATTTTTAACATTTTACATAGTCGTTCAAGTTCTATAGTTTTATTATTAGTTTCTAGTTAAAGTTGATTTTATTTCATTGTATTTTAATCACTACGCGGTTTTTGCTTACTTTCTCGGATATGGTGTTAATGTACAGCCGTGGTGAAATCCTTACCTCACGCCACTATGATATGCCAGTGTTGTGCACTTTCGCTCGTGATTTTGCTTCTTATTACCAACGTAAAGAACGAAAAAACAGGAGAAGACGACCGAGAGGTGGCAAAAAGATAAGAATTTTAAATTAATAAAAAAACATCAGGATTAATCACAGTGAAAAATTACCAAAAACAAGAATGATATCTTTGAAATACATCCACAAATATCTATAGAAAACAGGGCTCAATCATGCGTAAATCATATAAATCATTGTGCCTTAAGAAAATCTCTGGTGGTCAGACAAGGTCTTTTGAATATTCAGAGAATAGTGTAAAATTTAATAATCGTATTTGCCATCTTCATGCTATTTACAGACCTCCATATTCAGAAAAACATCCTGTTGGTATTACTATCTTCTTGGAAGAATTTTCAGATTACGTGGAGAATGTTACAATATCAACTCATCCAATCATTATATCTGGTGATTTTAATATCCATGTTGAAGTACGCAATGTGATCCAAATGCTATTAAATTTCGGAACATTCTTGAATGCATGGGATTGCAAAATCGTGTATCCATCCCAACCCATGAATCAGGTCATACTTTAAATCTAATTATTTCAAGAAAGGACTTTGATTTCTTATCTAGTACACCAATTGCTGAATACTATCTATCAGACCATTCGTTTGTTTTATATCATTTGTTTGTCTCTAAACCTGAGCTCGAAGTTAAAAAAATTAACTATCGAAATTACAAAGCCATAAATATTGACGAATTTAAGAATGATTTGATTTTATCGCCCTTGTGCAATGGGAATCATTTACATGCTGATTTAGCTGAAATAGTCAACTGTAACCATGAAACTTTATCTTATTTTCTTGACAAACATGCTCCATTAAAATCAAGGACGGTAGTCATACGACCTAGACAACCATGGTTTGATGAAAAAGTAGTCAAGCTAAAGATAATTCGGAGAAAACATGAAAGAAAATGGCTTAATACCAGGGCACAAGAGGATCATATGGCCTTCAAGAAAGCTAGATATTTATTCACAAATGCTCTTAAATCTGAAAAGTGTAAATATTTATCTCTTGTTATAGACGAAGCGGCCGGAGATCAAAATAACTCATTTAAAATTATCTCAATTCTAACAGGTGTTAAAAAGTGTCATCCCTTGCCTGATTATAGCTATCCAACAGCATTGGCTAATGATTTCGGCAAATTCTTTATACGTAAGATTGATACAGTACAAGAGAAGATTGATCTCATCTGTGAGATTGAATCCATTAATCACTCCCAATACTCGATCACAAATCAACAAAATGTATTACTATCTAACTTCAAACCATTGACAGAAGAGGAAGTCATGAAAATAATATGTAATTACCCAGGTAAAAGCGGCTGGTTGGACCCAGTTCCAATATGGTTAGTTATCAAATCCTTGGATATACTACTTCCAACCATCACAGCATAGATCAACCTATCTCTAACAAATGGATGTTTTCCTGATGACTGGAAATGCGTCATCATTGCACCCAATCTGAAGAAACCAGGACTTGATTTATTATTTAACAATTTTCGTCCCGTTAGCAATTTATCATTCATCTGGAAGCTGACGGAAAGTGCTGCTGCCTCTCAATTATCAATTCACAATGAATCCAAAATCCAACAAGTTGTTTCCACCGTATGCATCTGCTTACAGGAAATTCCACAGTACGGAAACTGCACTTTTGAAGGTACAAACTGATCTGGTTCAAGCTATGGACAGTCAGAATGTAACTTTGTTAGTAATGCTAGATCTGAGTGCTGCATTTGATACAGTCTCGCAAGAGATATTATCTTTATCTTTAGAAAATCAATTTGGAATATGTGGAAGCGTTCTCACGTGGATTAAATCTTACCATAGATTATAGAATACAGGGATTGGCAACTCTATTGTTCTCTGCCGCGCGGTCAGATTATGTCGAATTTGGCGCGAAACGGAGTCACGTGATCTACAGCCGACACAAGATTACAACGATGCGGTCAAAACCTTGTAATCGTCGTAACTTGCATACTATAATATCCTACGTTGCTCAATATTTTTTCCAAGTTTTATGTTTTGACAATGTTAAATAGAGCTTACTTTAAATGTCCATGACAATTTAATTACGTTTAAACAAAATAGCAAGTAGATATGGCCAATTTAATTCATCATGTTTTGCGGTATATTTCACCAAAATATTGCTTTGATCATTTTTGCAATTTGCAAATTAATGTTTGTAACTTTGAAAAAGAAAAGTATGTGATTGTCGTGATTGAATTAATCTACAAATATACTTATAACTAACAAATCACAATCAAGCTGAAATGTTCACTGAAAAATAATTGCGCTTCTAAATGACAGGAATACAGTTTACAGCTAGGCAGCCTATATAGGCATACGACATACAAGTAGCACAAAATACCCTCAACAATTTTCGTCACGTAACAATTAATAAGGATAGTGTATGTATCACAGCAGAGGGAATAGAATAAATTCACTGCAAAAAATTAGCAAGCAATACACAGAATAAACAAGATATGGTGCAAATATCGATAACTGGTTTGGTAAATTAAAACATTTGTAAAAACATTCAGTGTCGATGTATTACATTCATAATCACGTTATGTTACACTTACATTTACAATGCATTTTGCACAATATCAAATGATGGATGTTCACCTTATTATTCAAATTAATGTTGAATTGCTGTTACTTTAAAGTTTGAATTTTCTTTTTAACTTGTTCCTTAGCGATTTCTTTTTCAATTCCAGTTTCTCTTTTCAGTTACAAGCAGTAAGCCCATGCCGTTTGTGTACCAAAATTATCTCACTTCATATATTAAATAAAAACAAATAAAAAATAAATCATCAGTATTGATTGTTATCTTCTAAACCAGAGTGTTGTACTGCTACATCCCAGGTAGATTAAACGTTTTGCTTTTGCAAAACATTCAAGCGTATTTACTTCAAGAGTCCATCTGATCTCCTTATGATAAATTAAGAAATTCTTTTTCACAGCTCCACAACAATAATAAATAGAATTTCCGAAGGTGCTCATCCACCCAATGAATTTCAGATAGATGTTTTTATTACTGACGAGCAGATTGTAGGGAATAGATGAAAATTGTTGAATATATTTGACACATCTTCAGAAATGTCTGAGGAAATAACTCATTCGTAGTAACTTTTGAGAAGAGCAGATTCATTTGGTCGTGAACAGACCTTCATCTTCGTCGATTCGATGGATAATTTTATATCAAGTGTGTTTTGATCGTGTGTGAAGGGTTACTGACACCGTTAAACCACCTTTAGTTTTCCAAATCCTTCAGCAATATTAGCATTAACGTAAACTTCTCTGTAGGCGCGCTTTTCTAAACTTTCACCGATTGAGTTCGCCATTCGCCTTCCACGTTCAAGAAATTCGAAGTACTGAAAGTCATTGTCATTTAATTGACCATCCATTGCAAAATAATGAAACAGTCAAGCGTACATTTACTAGCCATCTTGAAGATATGAACGATGATAGAATGAGTAGACCAGTCGACTGCGTTGTTGTAATGACACTTGTGAAAATTTGTCACAAAATTCTGTGTCGGCTCAAGAACAAGTGCTTCCTGTAAATCTCAAACAGAAACATATTTCATGCCCAGACCCCAGTTGCCAATCCCTGTATTCTATAATCTATGATCTTACCTCCATAACCGTCGACAGAAAGTATATGTTGATGAACATTTTTCGGAGTCAATCAAACTTAAATGTGGTGTGCCTCAAGGTAGCTGTCTCGGCCCATTGCTTTTCATTATGTATATCAGCTCTTTGTATGATGTCATTAGCAAACACCTTCCATCTGTACATGGCTATGCAGACGACCATCAATTATATTTGTCATTAAAACGTGACAATGACTCTACTACAACCAGTGTCAAATTAATGGAGGATTGTGTTAAAGACATAAGAGCTTGGGTGCTCTCAAAACGACTTATGGTAAACGACAAAAAAACTGAGATCATATTGGTTGGCACTCATTATCAGCTATCAAAGGTATCTTCTACAGATGGAGTAAAAATTGGCTGTGATGTGATTGCACCTATCAGCTCTGTAAAGAACTTGGGTGTTCACCAAGATAATAACCTGAAACTACGTAAGCACGTTTCATCGATTTTCTCCAAGTCATATTATCAATTGTATAGTGTATCAGGAAATGTCTAACTTCAAGAACAACAAACATTTTAATCCATGCATTTATAAGATCTAATCTGGACCACTGTAACTCTCTCCTGTATGGCATACCAAATCATCTAATTCATAAATTACAGCGCGTACAGAATGCTGCCGCACGACTAATTACAAACACTCAAAAATTTGAACATATTACTCAGGTGTTGATAGAGCTTCATTGGCTGCCATTGAAAATCAGTATTATATTCGAAATTGCAGTTCTAACTTAAAAATGCCTAACAGATGAGGCACCTACATATTTGCAAGATATGATAAGCTACTATTAGCCGAAAAGAACACTTAGATCCAATGCATTTTTGTTATTGAACATCCCTCAGTTAACTGCAAAACATTAGGAACTCGCTCATTTAATTTTTCTGGTCCATTTATGTGGAATGATTTACCGTTAGTTATAAAACGTTCAAATAATCTTGAGCAATTTAAAGCATTGCTCAAGACTCATTATTATAGGTTAGCATACAGCATGTAGTTAACTGTTTTTTAAACATTGTAAAGTCCCTGGAATATTGTATTTATATAGTAAAGGACTCAAATAAATATTATTATTATTATTATTATTATTATTATTATTATTATTATTATTATTATTATTATTATTATTATTATTATTATTATTATTATTATTATTATTATTATTATTATTATTATTATTATTATTATTATTATTATTATTATTATTATTATTATTATTATTATTATTATTATTATTATTATTATTATTATTATTATTATTATTATTATTATTATTATTTACGGATTCAGAGTTCAGACTTTTCAGAAACCAAATGCGGAAAAACATAAAAATGGCTGACTCCGAAGCCGGAATTGTGAGTCAAATACAATCCCACTCCGGATCCAGAATAATTTCAGACAAACTCGTGTAAAAGTTCTGAAAAAGGGTTAGTTTATCAATCCAAAAGTAAACAGACATTGATAAGCGAAAATGTAATTTAACATAATCAGAAATACCTAGCCAACCAACCGTTCTATATTGAAATATCTAGACAATCTTCAACTTTTGTATGCGTATTAAAAAAATGCAATGATTGGATTCTATGTAGTTCATCTCCTGTTGAAATTTTGATAATCTTTCTGGAGGTCGAAATTGACCCCGAAATTATTGCATCCTACATTGACACTGATGGTGCCCAGTGAGTCACACGAAATGAGTCAAAAATTCACGTGCCAAGTTGCAGGGTGATTGATTCTTTGCTCCACTTTCAGTAACTTTGGTGTTAATAGAATGCTATACAGCCCATATTAATAAGTTCAGTATATGGCGTTTATCAAATAGCATACCTTTAAATTAACTAAAGCAATTTAAATTGTAATATTTAAACTGTGCTATTTGTGTATATAGGTCCATGAACAAATGTTCATAATATCTTTTAACTTCTCGTATATATAGGAACAATGTGGTTGTGATACGATGGAAGCATTTTGCGTTCAATATTTTAACAACGGATTCACACCTCAATGTTATCCAAAGAGTAAACATTTTCGTTCTATTTGTGAATATTAGTTAAATTTTTTGCATGCACTGTATCATAACGTACATTATACAGGCATTGCTAGACATTCGTTGCTATAGTATTACTTGTGAGCATTAAATAATATATTGATGAAAACTGCCATTCAGAACAAATTAACACAGTGTAACCAAGTTCAATCTATAATGCACTTCTGCAAACATTGTAAATAACTCATTGTAAGTATTACACGATTTCTGGGGTGGTGACATATTACATTTTTACCTGCATAATTGTATAATGGATAATTATCCAATTTGGGTACATACTTTGCACTTGGAATAATATACCAATATTATACATTGATTAGGTAATATATAATAACACGATAGACAACAATTATACTTGATTTTTGCATGTATAATAAGCAGTATAATTATCTTATCATGTATATATGCCTTTTAATAATTGCCATTGTAAAGTAAATTTTTGGGGAATTAATTAACAACTTTGATGTTTTTGTGACCCTGGTCAGGTACAATGATTCTTCATTAAGGAAGGAAGTATATGCCTCGTGTTTGATTCATGTGACATGAATCAAACCAATAACCAACATTCGCTTCTCTTCTATAAGTACATGAAAGGGACAGAGAATTTAACACTCTGCAATAACATGAGATACTTTGAGAACAATTGAAATGCTACAGGCTATAAAACAACCTTAACAATTACTCCATCTCTTTTCGAGATACTTATAGAATCTCGTAAACTGTACGATATTGGAATTCTATTATGATAGAAGAAATATCTCTGGAACACAATTGATGATTTAACTCGACTTTTTTGTTTTAAGGAGCAGCATATGCCCATTTTTGATACGAGATCAACTTGAATTAATCTTAGCATAAATTCAACAATCAATTTCAGTCATGGCTTCGACAATGCTTCAAGTGTGAATTTTCAGCATTATTTTAGGCTAAGAAACAAAACGAACGATAAACACACACGTGCTACAAACGGGTAGAGCCCGGCCATCGGTCAATATTGTCCTTTAAATACAGTCATTTTATTTTTGAAAGTATTTTAATTTAAATATTTCTCAAAATTTACACTGCAGTAGACTACAGGGGTTGTGTAACAGGTGAAACTATCCCATAGTCAGGGGAAGTTATAGGGGGCACAAGATTTTCCTGTTACATTTTGAATGTAAATTTGAAGGTTATTTGGGACATATCTGATCAAAGCGTTAGCATAGAAAATATTTTCAGCGTTATATTTGTAAAAATCCAAAATATTTCGTAACTTTTGTCAAATTTGTTATAAGAGTCAATTTTATACAGCAACAGTCTGTCTGTAGTGCTCACCCTATTTAGTCCTAAAATAGAAATTAGGCAATTTTTGATCATTCACTTTTTTCCGAACTCGTAACGACAGTCGGTATATGAGAAGAAGGCTTACTATATAGGAACAATGAAAACAGACTTATCAATATTCGTGTCTCCTTATACAAAAAATCAAAAAGAAAAGGTGTTCCTAACATGTAAGCATTGCTGACTTGGACGTTAGAAACTTTTTGATTTCACACTAAAGAAGATACGATGTTTTAAAGTTAATCAAATTTAATTTATCGCAAGTCATTATGATTCGAAGAAGGTTCCTCTTTACGTTAAAATTAAAGTATGCTAAAAAACTCATTTTAAAAGACTAACTGGATATTCAACATGGTTCAAAGTACTGATAAGTACTAAATTACATTCTAAAACAGAAAATTAATGTCAACTTTCGTTTACTTTCCATCAAACTTGTAAAGATTTCTTTAATTAAATCAAAACGAAATCATGGTAAGTGAAATTTCAGGAAAGCAGATTATTATACTATTTCAATGATTTTGAAAGTAGAAAACTGGATACATTTATCGGAAAGTTGCCACGGTGTTGTTAAATCTTATTGGAGTATAATTTCTGAAACATTTGATGACTGTATTCATAACTTTGTTTCTTTGACTAAGAATAGAAAATTTAAGTATCCAAAGACAATTCGCTCCGTTGCTCTAAGAAAACGCCTGGCTTACAGAATTCTGTCGTATCTAGTACCGATTTTAAAAATGCACCGAAAGAGTATGAGAAGGCAGTAAAAGAATTCAATATTCAACGTGAAAAAAATCTTCTGGAGGAAGTTTCTCTATCCCGAATTTATTCATTTGTAAAAAGTAAACTACAATCTCATCCTTCGGTACCTGCTGTACAAAATGGAATAGGAGAAATGGTAACTGATATCAGTCATAAAGTTGAACTTTTTATTAAATATTTTGCTACTGTCTTTACCCAGGATGATGGGAACAATCCTGAATTTCTGCAACAGGTCAATATTAGTACTGCATCTTTGTCATATATCAACTTCTCTCCAAAGGATATTCTTGAGGAGTTACTTGCCTTACCAAATACAGCGTCTGCATCTCCTGAGATAACCAGCTATCTTTCTCAAGTCTATTGCTAACCATATTACTTTACCTTTATCCATATTATTTGAATCGTCTATGCACTCTGGTCATCTGCCGTCTATATCTAAAACAGCATTTCTAATACCAATCTTTAAAACAGGAAAATCGTCATTATGTCAAAACTATCGCCCGGTTTCGTTAACTTGTGTAACATACAAGGTGATGGAATCGATTATCTCAAAACGAATGATTATGTATTTCTTGAAACATGGCCTTCTCACCAGAGAGCAGCACGAATTTTTAGAACATCGCTCGACGTGCACACAGCTGTTATCTACTCTTAACATTTGGTCTAAAGCAATAAACAATAAAATTAACGGATACCATCTATTTGGACTTTAGTAAAGCTTTTGATATCGTGTCGCACAATAAGCTAGCTATCAAGCTCAACGCATATGGTATACAATTCGAGTTCATCAAATGGGTATCTTCATTTTTATCTGGTCGCACTCGATCTGTTTATATTGAAAATGTCTATTCTAAATCTTTATTTGTTGATAGGGGTGTATTCCAGGGCTCCGTACTTGGCCCTCTATTGTTTATTATATTTATCAATGACATTTTAAGTTGCCTAGAAGACGAATGCCATATCAAATTGTTCGCAAACGACGCAAAAAATCATTTCTACAAGATTTGAGTCAAATCTAAATCTACAGAGATCATTAGATAAAGTAGTTACATGGGCGCAAACATGGCAGTTACGTCTAGCTTTTCACAAATATTGCTTATTTTCCTTTGGAAATTTCAATGTTCAGCAACAGATTTACATATTGGAAGAAAAAGATCTGAGATCAGTAAATAGAATAAAAGACCTGGGAGTTGTATTCATTACCGACCTCAAGCCTTCAGCTCATTTCGCTACGATTAGTAAAAATGGCAGATGGCAGAGCAACCAAACTTCAGATCGGATCATATCTGATCGACTGTGGTTCGAATCCCCCTAAGGTCAACTCAGCCTTGACTATATCTGAAACATCAAATGAGTACCATCTGAGGATGGCGGATGGAATGGTCCAGAGGGAATTGCATTGTGAGTAGCTGCGGCGCATCGTTGCGCATTGACAATCAAGACCTATCTGCCATGAAATCTGTTGAAATTGATCTGCAGTGCCGCGGCTGAGATCAACAAAGAGCGTTTAAAATCATTGCTCTCAGCGAAAAAAGCCACTCATCTAGAAATAGAGGAGTGGTACGGGTGCCTTCGGTAGGGCGACACCGTCTACATTACTTTTTTTGCTACGATTACTGCATAGGCCTAGTCTAGGTCATTCCTAATGAGAAAATGTTTCTCAAGTAGAGATGATGATGTTTTAATGAAAGCATACAGTGTGTCGTGAGACCACTTTTAGAATCAGTGTCTCCTGTATGGTCACCATATTTAATTAAAGATATTATTAGCATTGAAAGGTTCAAAGAACATTTATCAGGCATGTATGCCACATCAAACACATTTACGGTCAAACATTTCAAACTCGTTTGAAGTATCTTAATATTGATTCTTTGGAATTAAGGAGAGTCAAAAGCGATCTGATAATGATGTTAAAATTATTAATAATCTAGTAGATTTACATTTAGAAGAATTTTGTAAATTCAATAAAACTAAATATTCAATCCGGGGTAACTCTTTAAAGTTACAACTGCCAAATGTTTCTGGTAGGCTAAATATCAGCAAATACCAATTTAGCAATCGAGTAATTCCATCGCGGAACAGCTTACCAGAGAGTGTGGTAACCTCCTAATCATTAATTTCCTTCAAATCAAAATTGAACACTATTGATCTAAATGCCTTATGCAAAGTTAATTAATTAACAATCTATATGAACTACTAATAGTTAACACAATAAACACATTTTAATTTTATGCTTCCTTTATGTATTTGAAAGATATATGTAAGTTGAAATTTAATTTCCTATATAATCCGGTCAGTATTTATGACAAATAAACAACAATAACAAAATTAGGAACATTTAGTTATTCTTTATGTTGGTATTATAATTATTTTAAGATTTTCTTGCAAATAATATTTTGGTGATCAGCTTAATAATTCCAAAACTGTAGCTAACAACTAAGATGGACCGACATATTTGATTCAAGACGAAATATATTGTCGCAGCCTTGTAATGTTGTAAAATAAAAACATTTAACATTTGTTTGTTTGAAGACACAGTTAACGTTTCATTCAGTTTACAACATACAGTAAAATTATATAAGCATGTAAATATTAGCAATTATTAGAAGTGTAAAGCCTTCGCGCTTTTCTATCCCATACATACATACATACATACATACATACATACATACATACATACATACATACATACATACATACATACATACATACATACATACATACATACATACATACATACATACATACATACATACATACATACATACATACATACATACATACATACATACATACATACATACATACATACATACATACATACATACATACATACATACATACATACATACATACATACATACATACATACATACATACATACATACATACATACATACATACATACATACATACATACATACATACATACATACATACATACATACATACATACATACATACATACATACATACATACATGTTGCCAATTGCCTGAACATATTTTTTACTACTATAGTGGTAAAAAGCTTGCTGACCGTTTCACATCAGATATTTTACCCACTAGTACAAATTCAAATATACCAAGCCTTCAATTTTCATTACAGCACATAGATGAGGCATACATTACAAATCAACTGAAACATCTGAAAACAAACAAAGCACGTTAGGCTAGAAAAAATTAGCGCAAGATTACTTAAAGACTCGTCTATTGTGACTGCACTCCAATAATTACCAATATAATTAACATGAATGTCTGTATCTCAAGCAAAGTTCCCATCAAGGTGGAAATGTGAAAAAGTTGTAGCTTCTGGATCTGGAGTAAATCTGGAAACAAACTCAACCCTTCAAATTACAGACCGATTTCAGTATTACCAACTCTAAGCAACATTCTAGAAAGAAGAATTCATGATCAACTATACAATTTTCTAAAATCAAATCAACTCATTAAATCTAAACAATTTGGATTCAGACCAAGTTTATCGACAACAATCGCATTATCTCGATTTACAGATGGGAAGTATTGAATAATACGGACAATGGATACATAACTGGAGCAATTTTCTTGGATCTTGCTTTTGATACTGTTGATCATCAAATCTTGAGGAATAAACTTGAAACTAGGAATAATTGGAAATTGTCTGGATTGGATCATTTCTTATTTATCACGACGTTCTCAAGTAACAAAAATTAGCCAATAGTATTCATCGAATTTGCCCATTACAGTCGGTGTTCCTCAAGGTTCCATCTTAGGACCATTGCTGGTTTTAATTTACGTAAATGACTTACCAAAATGTCTTAAATACACATGATGTATCACTTTTCGCTGACGACACTGTTATTTCTTGCAATGATACAACACCCGAAAGGCTACAGCAAAAACTAAATGACGATCTTCACAATATTGTAGAATTGTTCCGTGGAAATAAACTTACAGTTAATACTTCCAAGTCAAAACTCATGTGTATAGGAAGTCCTCACAAACTTAAAGTATTTTCAAATGTCAGGCTTACAGTTTAAGATAAAGCTATTGATAATGTTGAACATTTCAAATACCTTGGAGTAACTCTAAACAAAGATTTGACATGCAAGAACACATTGCTCTCATTCAGTAGAAAGTAAAACAAAAAATTATCTATGTTAAAACCCATCAAGACGTACTTACCTACATTTTCAAGAATAATTTATTATAACACAATGGTAAAATCCCCTTTTTGACTATGCCAGCATTGTGTGGGACGATAAAGGGAATTACTGCCTATTGGTTCAGTTACAAACTTCACAAAATAAAGCAGCGAGAATAATTTTAGATCGAGACTATTTATCATCCTCTTCAGCCGCTCTAAACGACTAAGATTGGTGTTCGATACAACAAAAGCGATATTATGATCGAATAATTTTTACACATAAATGCAACAATAAAGTCATAGATGTAGATTTTGGTGTCATGAAAAGTTCAAATATCCATACACATAATGCAAGAAAAAATACAAATTTAAGAAAATCTTCTTGTGTTCAGATGCTTGGAGCTCCAAAAACTCAAGCAAGTAATCGATTACATCTCTAAAGTTATTCGAAGCAGCAATTAAAGAACAATTACACCTAAAATGCCGACAAATCCCAAATAAACATGTTAGAAATAGCCTTCAATTTAAAATATTTTTCTACTACCAATCATTGTTATTAAAGTTAGTTTATTTATAGTTACATATATTACTTCTTCATATTCATGTATAAGCTTTTAAATGTTGTTTCTGTTGCTAGATACGTTAAACTTTTAGATTAATTAATATTTTTGTTATAGAGGACCCCCCTGAAAACCATCTTACTATGAGTGAGGTTTCCTCTTTAAATATCAAACATATATGACTGGGATTGGAAGTGGATTGATAGCTCACATCCTATTGGCAGAGTTTAGTTCACTTCTCAATATCATTTTCACTCTTCGGGAGTACTCCTTCCTGATCTTTTCTTTCTTTGCCGAATGCTGAATTTCATTTCCCTCGTACACCTAAATATTTGTATGAGACAGGATGACCCTTCATATTACAACTGTTGTATTTGAATTCCATCATAAAGTTCAATCAACGATGTTTTAACCATGTTTTCTTTTAGAAAACTTGCCACTGCACATTTTTCAATACCAAACTCCATAGATATGTCATTGCTACACTTCTTGACAGCTACAACTAACGTTTCTAGATGTTCGTCATTTCTTGCATACATCTTCAAATCATCCATGTAGAAAAAATGGTTAATTGTTTCTCCTTCAACAGTGTAGCCTATATCTGTGTCAGCCAATATGGTAGAAGGGGTGCCAAGCAAAAACAGAACAACAAAGGTGATACTGTTTAGATTATTATTATGTCGATAGTTTTTGGGATTTAGCGTTTCTTTGATTTTGCAAAGAGATACCTAATTCCTTCAGTTAGTCAAGTTGGCGTATTTTCTGGATTCTTCACAATGTTTCCTTGAAATATCCCATTCTTGATATCAATAGATGATCTTTCGATGTTTCCAGAGGAGTGATTCAGTATTGAAACGGTTCTCCATGTATTCATGCTGTTCCTTATAAAGGTTATAAGAGTTCTTGATACCTGATACATTTGTAGAACTTTGATAATCCATGAATGTGGTACACTGTCAAATGCTTTTTTATAGTCAATCCATGCTGTGCTCACATTTTTCTTTTTGCAATCCTCAATGAATATTTTGTTGACAAACACGTGATCCTTACAACCATAACTCCCCCGTATGCATCCTTTTTGTTCCATAGGGAATAGGTTTTTAGATTCTAGAAAATTGTCCGTTCGATTGGTGATAACTGATGTGAGTCGGTAAACACGTTATTGGTCGATAGTTTTTGGGATTTGGGATTTAGCGTTTCTTTTGATTTTGCCAAGAGATACGTAATTCCTTCAGTTAGCAAAGTTGGTGTATTTTCTAGATTCTACACAATGTTGGTATATGATCTGGCTAGGTCATTGTCAATTGATGTCATATTCTTCAGTCAGGAATTTGGTATCTTGTCAACACCTGGAGATTTCCAGTTGCTGGATTTTATGATGGCATCAGCTACTTCGTTAAGTTAATTTCTATTGCTTCCCATTCCTGTTGAGGACGACAAATATTATCATTCTCAAGGTCTTTCAATCACAAAGCTGTATCATTGTGCTTCTTTTTATCCTCTCTAATCGTTTTCCGAAATGCTTCAACTTCTTGCACAGAGGGGGCATCATCAACTACCTGTATCACCTGTTGTTTCCTCACTTCTCGATATAACTTTTTGGCATCTGTGAACAAAAGTCTATTTTGTCTAAAATGCTTACTTCTTTTATCAAATCGTCTGATGCACTGAGATTTTCCTTGTAAAATTCGTTTCAGCTTGTCTATATTAACTGAACATCGCAGTTATTCACAATATAGTATTTGTTCTTTAGACACCTCACTCTGGCTACTGAAGTTAACTTATTTTCTGAGTATTCAGTGAATAATGACAGTAATGATAAATCTTTCCTTAGATCATGGGAGATTTTCAATCTTCTGCTTCCATTTTGGCACTTGGCGTTTTGCTGTCTTGCGCTTCTTAATTTGTATCCCTTTATTTTCAGTGATTATAATCGCAACTGCATATAATAAGTCATTGATGTCATTAGTGTCATCCTTCATAGTTAATATCTTCCAATACTGACATTACATAACTTAATCATTTTCTTGGTTTTTGTGGTATTTTAATTAGGCGTAACTATAATTCCCGTCAATCAATATTCTAAAATTATATGTTACTTAAGGTTTTATTATAAACGGCTATCACGTCAGCCCTTTGTGAAGTCATGTAAAAGCATCGTACGATCACAGTTATTAATGTTTAACATTATTTGAGATTAGATCCAACTTGACTCTGAATTGAGAATGTAGTCATTGATGTGTTGTTATAAATAATCCTGTTATTTTGTCTGTTATACGACAGTCTTCTTAACATTGCAATCTTAGGAAGGTAATTGCGCACTTGTATATCAATCTGTTTCACTTCTTGCCATTTTTCAATAACTCTCACTTTCATTGCAGTTTCTTCCTCATTTTCATCATTTCTGCTCCTTCTAAGTACAACAAGGGCTTGACTGATAGCTTCTGCTGTAGTAAGTTGAGGCAATTCAGTAGTATATCGCCATCGTTAATAGTATCTCCTATATCGGCAGAGGTTTGTGAATCTTTTGTGACATCCTGAAGTATCTTTTCAATTCATGACGCAGGTAACCGGGGGGGGGTAACTTCCATACTTTTGGTATACGGGGACGTTCAAATATTAAAGGGTACCTTTTTCAAAATCCAGATGCTTAGTCATGAAAATTTTTTGAGGTTCCTTTTGACGCTTTTGCAATTTTTCATTCTTCAAAGCAAATTCTGCTTATTACTTTTCGCTTTGTTTTGGTTAAATGTAGAAAATTTTTATGGTCATTCTGCCAAAGTTCCATTTGAACGACCCCATCGAAGCGCAATGGAAGTTACCCCCGGGGCAGGTAACCATCCCTTTTGCATGGTCTGTCTCCTTACATTAGCTAATCTGTTGGAATCAATGTTTGTTCTAACATCAGGGTTTTGTCTTCTCCAAATTTCACATGTCTGCTATTTGTTAGATGATTCTGCTGATTGCTGTAACGCTTGAAAATAGGCCCTTACTACATCTGTGTAATCTTCCTGTGTCCATTTTTGTCTTTTAACTGAACACTTCCCGTGTTGTTATCAATAGGGTCAGTTTGAGTATCTTGCTCATTTTGATGACCATGTAGATTTTGGAAGAATTTGTTCCAGTAGTACACTTTTCGACCTCAGCCATTTATTATTATTATTATTTTTATTTTCTTTATTATTATTATTATTATTATTGTTATTATTATTATTATTATATTATTACTATTATTATTATTATTATCATTATTATTACTATTATTATTATTATTATTATTATTATTATTATTATTATTACTATTATTATTATTATTATTATTATTATTATTATTATTATTATTATTATTATTATTATTATTATTATTATTATTATTATTATTACTATTATTATTATTATTATTATTATTATTATTATTTTTATTTTCTTTATTATTATTATTATTATTATTATTATTATTATTATTATTATTATTATTATTATTATTATTATTATTATTATTATTATTATTATTATTATTATTATTATTATTATTATTATTATTATTATTATTATTATTATTATTATTATTATTATTACATTATTATTAGAAGGTAACATTATGAACACGTTGATGTGAATTATTTCAAGATGTCCAGGGTACCCTGATTCCGTTTCAGTTGTGTTACATTAAAACAGTTTGATCACGAAGAAAATATAACAACAGTCAATTTAACGTATGGATGATATTTCAATAAAATACAAATATATTTCAAGGTACAAACCATAAACAAATAACATTTTGACTATGTTAATTATACTATAAGATAGATTAACAAAATTCAATTAAATCGAAATATAATTATTTACTTTCAATTTCGAAGAGACTCTTGTTTTAGATCTCAATATTAATTAACTGCCTTGCTACAGCCTTGTTTTCAAGATATTCATCTTATAATTTCCCCAATTATTTTTGAAACAGATGTTTGTCTCATATGGATGATGTCTACGCAGTATTATTTTCGTTCGTAGTTTGTGAATCTTCAGGTTCAGCATTACTAGCATTTCGAAGCATGTCGACGACCATTGGCAACCCACTGATAAAACTATTGGGCTGAAACACACAATAAATAAAATATATTACCGTCAATCAATTAGATGAAGTAGTTGAATCATCATTATCTTGCTCCAGTAGTTACAATAGGATTCAAGATATCATAATAAGTCAATCTGTCATCTATGAGTTGCCCATGCACAGCTACGAAATGCATGTTGGGAGTAGTTGGCATCTCGACATTGTCTGAATTATTTGCCTCTAAAAATGGGCCATATAATCATAAGCTGTATTCAATAGGCCACTATACTCGCAGAAGCCATATTTACACTACACCTACTAGATTGGGTGGAATGTAAACTCGTAAGACTATCTAGGCGAGGACTTAAGTAACGAATAAGTAATGCGCTATCAGATAAAAATTATACCGGATTGATTGTTTGAATACACGAATCGAATCACCTCACGTTCGATAATTTGCTAGAGCTCTGCTGATAGGATTTCTAGCAGCAGCAAAATCTGTGTATGGCAATGTAGTCGCATCAGCCCTGGGTTTGATCGATTGTATTCGACGCTCGGCAAAAAAGATCTACCAGACTTACGCTTCGTGTACTATTTTCCCATAAAGATCTCGGGCCAGTGTTATATTTGATAATTTTTAAACAGTGTTAGGCTAGCGAACAGGGGTTTGTTTAAACCGTGTTGAGCTCTGGAAAGGTGATTTCACCCTAGAATAATTCACCCTTGGTTAATTATTAGGGGATCGAAGCTCCTCCTGAATAGAAATGCATAATTCCTAGGCAAATCATTATTTGGCTTTGATGTGTAACAGCAATACAACTGAACAATATCATCAGCTACTTACTTTTTCTTTGATTCTATCCGGTACAAGTTCATCCAGAGTAGCTTCAATAAATTTAAATCTAGATGGAAAAGTAACAAAGTTGAAAGAGCATCTGTTGTGGTTAATCAATCAAAATAAAATCAGGTTCATTTATAAAACAAAGTAAGCAGAGAGTTGTAGTGTTAAAATTTAACAGGCCGACACAGTAAGACGACTTGGGACAATGAAGCAACATGATAATTGATGGAAATGTTATATCCTTTTATATAGCCAATTTTGTTTGTAAGAACAACTTGAAAACTCTCACTCTCATCAAAACATGCGGTATGATTTCAGTATCATCGCTTAATCGGAACTATTTGAAATAAAGTCTGATTTTTGTTTCATTACATCCATTTATAGATCTGCATGTATCGAGAGTAAGCCCAGTGCATGACTTGCAAAACTTATATCGTCAATGGTCATGGTCAAATAAAAGTATTAGATGTTCTAGAGTCCAAATTTCAAAAGGCTAAAAGAAAAATTCAGGATATGATTTTCGGATTTATAGGCAAATTTCAGCAAACATTTTTGGAAAAGAAAGTTGTTGAAAATTTTATAAGATACAGTAGGCCTACATACAAATTTCCACCAGGGCACTGTGAAGTGAATGTTATTATTATATAAATGGATCTGGGGAAGTTTTGGGAAAATTTCCACTTACTACTACCCGAGCACGTTTTTAACAGTGCGCATGTGCAGGAGAATGTTGTGTGTTTTTTTCAGCCATATTGTATTGAATTTTTTCGCGCGTTTCACTTGAAATGATTGAGAACCTGTTTCCAAAAGAACAAAGATGGCATCCAAAAATCACCTGACTGGCATCTGTCCAATTGGAGACGATAGCGGCACATGAAAGCGTGTCCCAACTCTTGTAAATAGATGGCTCTGTACTGTACTAGCAAGCTAGCACAACCAAGAACGACTACACTCTTACAGTATTTATTACTTTATGATATTTTGGATTTAATAAGACCAGAGCAAACAACTCAACTTTTTGTTGCTTCGACTTTCTCGGATGCAAAAGTCGAACATTGTTGTATGTTTGGGCAAATAACAATTTGAATTTTCAACCAACTGCATACAACTTTTCGAAAAGGCGTGAAGTGGATTTGACGCAAATATTATAACTATTCACCTTCTATACACGTTATTAAATGCGAAGATTTGAAGGCAGCAAATACAATAAAATTGAGAATTTGCCAAAATTATATAGTTTCAGTGATTAGCTTTCGGCTTTCGAAATGAAGGAATATATGATATCCTCATTGTATGTACATTCTTAGAATTTCTTATTCAGAGAAATGCAAGCGGAAAGTCTTTACAGACATATCCATCAGGTCTATTTTCAGTCTGTTAGACTAGTCGAGACAGCAATTAGAACCCATTATTGACTGTTCAAACACTTCCCGGTTCAACCAAACTGAACAGAGTCGAACCAATAAAGCTTGATAGATTGTTCGGGCCTTTGGAGTCAAAAAATATTTAAAAGCGTCTAGGGAAACAGTTCCAGGTACTTTTCAATTTTTCATTGCTACTTGCGACAAAAAAGAATGAAATTGCTGACTCTAATAAGTTCAAAATGTCATAATTACTATAATTCTTTTCAAATACCAATGTGGTATAGTTGAATGTTTAGCTAAATCCCACTTTTCACTTACTCTGAATGTATACTAACGCCTGGAGGAAAATCAATAACATCTCTTTTTTCAATTTCATTAACAATCATATTTAGCTGTATTTCCTTAGTATCACATTCTTTAACAATTTCTGAAAAAGAAAAAGAAGAAATACGTTCATATTCATGCATCAAGTAGAGAAACTTTTTGATGCTTGATAGCTTTTCAATTAATTTCCTTTTTAAACATTAAAATGATTGATATGTATCCAGATAAAAACATATAGCCTAGTATGCATCAAACCTTGTTTCCAATTAGAATCAGGAGGCACCGTTGGCAGTCCCCGGTCTTGTCCGACTATCAATCATGTTTGATTTTTGGAAGAAAACTGGCGATCAGGATTCGACAAAATATTCAGCCTTCTGAAAATTGTTTTTTGAATTGTTAATTTGCGCAAAAATATTTCGATACACTTTAAACATGATTGCTGACTGGCTCGGTTATTTATCCTGCTTGAACAACTGAGAAACTGCATAGACAGTAATTCAATGAAATTGTATGACTCTAAAAACATTCACTGTACTTGCTTTTTATTACCTGCTAGATAATGCCATGTTAACATAATTATCGGTTGTTTGGTATTTTGATAAATTTCTTAAAATCGACGGGGTCAAGCTCGGCAGAAAAGCAGAAAACTGGACCACACACAAACACACGCAAATAGATACATGTAGAAATTTCGCATCAGCATGTATAGGTTAAGTACTGACCTGCAATGTGCTCTTTAAGTGATTCGTGGAGTTTCTTTTCCTGCATAAAATAATATAGGCTATTATAAAACAGAACAACTAAAACTTTAATTAAAGCCCTACAATCAAAATGATTCTGTCAATCAAAATACTTTTCAAATCAAGTATTTAACCCTTTCTTGTGCAATACCGGTTATATAAACACTGGGTTGCTACGAGGTACTCAAAAGGCTTCAGAAAATCATTTGCAGCAGAGACTCTTGCTTTTCTTACACCTTGCTTGTGCCTCATTACATGAAATTGGTGTTTATATAACCCATATTGCATAGAAAGTGTTCAATATCTGCTTAACATCAAATGCATACAGTATTCTCTTTGCTGGGTTATCAGATCATTTAACATGTAGCAAGGACATTCACCGATGAAAGATTTGTTAATTCAGAAATAAAGAAATAACTTCACCAAATTTAGTTAACATGTGGATAGAAATGGGTATCTTAGATGGAAGAAGGGTTTCTGATTTATAGGTCAACACTCAGCATTTTAATAGGGAGGGTAGGGGGTGTGTCATCTGGTTGACTTGCTCGAGTCTCACTTCTGTGTTATGCCGATCTTGATTGATTGGGAATTTTTCAATCATGGAAATGAGGAAGCAAAAAGAAAGCGGGACTTGAGCCAGTCAAGTCATCCGGTAAAATTGTCGAATCTGGTAGAGCCCTCTGTCACGCAGCTATGCATATATGTGGTAAAGTCTCATATTCTCATCTTTTGTTCAAATATGGCATGCAGAATATTAAAGCAGATTAATCTATATACAATACTACAATATTTGAACAGGGTTGAATAACAGAATAATAATGTAAGGAATGACTTTATATGGTTAAAAGCATGCTTTGTTAAACAACGGGGGAGGTCATTACCCCGAATGCTTGTTTTCTAAATAAATGATGATGATGATGATGATGCCCATATGGATGAGCCCCCACTGCCAACTGCTATTTAGTCTTCTCATTTAAATATATCTCCTGTCCATCAAAACAAGCAAAACCAACTGATTGATTCACAAAATTCAGGTAAGAACAAAAGTGCATTGTTTAGTAGCAGTGAAGTCAAACAAGTTCTTGCATTTATAGAAAGCGGGAAAGTTTAGTTTTCAAGAAATTAATCAAATATCATAAAATAAAATAAACTCGTTTCAATTGAAAGTAAACCTATTCAATCTGAATTAAATTGAATCCAAGTGGATTCACAAATAATTAGCCTACGCCTGAAGATAAAATGGTTGTAAATTAAATAATCAACAAACCCTCTCAAGAGCCTTTTCGCAAACTTTTGGTGCTGCTTCAAGCGTCACTAGAATAGCACTCATGTTATCTTTACTGCCCTAAACATGAAACAGAATAACAGCAAAATAATAATAAATTCAATAATAGAAAGTGATGTACTCCTGCCGGCAGCCTACACTTTGTTGAAAACGAATAACTTATTTTGAAAACGAATTATCAGCTTTCACAATAGTTTTCTATTGCACAAAACCAACTATTGGACAAATGTTTACTTTCATCTTTTACCCTCTGCAAAAATTTGTAGCCATTATGTCAACAATGAGAAGCTGACTGTGAACAGTAGGAAATCCCCTCATTAACTCATCAAGCCATTATAGCCTACTCATTAGAAATACAATACATATGCAAAATAGGAGCCCTCAGATTTTTTCCAGATGTGTTGCCATGGCAATTAAGTAGTTTGGCAAATAGCTCACCATCTTTTTAGTTAATTCATGGATAATTATCTATGTGTTGTTATTCATATGTAACATATCTCAATACTAGGCCTACCGATGACAATGAAGTTGAACAGATTAAATTGAACATAAATTTGAAGAACCACTGAACGAAAAAATTTAAATAATCAATTTTTATCTCAAACATGGTCCAACAAAATGCTTTAGCTTCCGCAAACCTTGACATTTTAGATCAATGAATGAGTAATTGAAATAACGTCAGGCCTATATTTTTTTATAATGATTTGTGATTTATGTTCAACATCTGCCTTTTTCATTTTGAATTTTCCACGCTAGTTTCCAGGTTTTTGGACTTTGTCGGACAATGATCCCAAGTGCCAAAAAATCCTGAATTTTGATTTTTTTTTATCTACTTTGAACCTTGGACCTTGACAAAAGCAGTAAATTAATAATAGCTCTTTAATCTGGTCTAAAAATTCAGTGTCTGATGTTGTAGCTTGCGATCAAAGTCCAGGAGCCTTTTAGCTGCTTCTTGCTGAAGAAAACAAGGCTATGAATCTAGTAAGTATGATAAAAGACGAAACAATATCACATTTGAGTATATAAAAGTAATACATTCTCCATTTTTTTCTATAATATTTCATCCGCAAACTTTGACAAGAAACACCTTTTTTACCACAAGTGACAATAAATACAAAGAAAAGGAACGCAAAAAATGCTGACTATAGCCTCCAGAGATTACAAAACAGAGGGGTGAGAGCAGTTCTTCGTTGTGACTATCACACTCCTGGCTCTGAGATGCGTAGTCGACTTGGTTGGCTCTCAATCAGAGACAGTAATAACACCGCACAAACTAATGATCACCCATAAAATTAAATTTAACCTCAAATCAAACGTCCAAATACCACCTGCACTCGATCCAATTCCCACAATGACATATACATTAAGTTGAGCCATCGCCATTCATATCAATACGCTGGTGCTCATTAATGTAATGATCTGCCATCTGCAATGAAGGAAGTCTCAAGAAGGACCAGTTTTAAATGTCTCCTCAAAAACCATACGATTGAACGATAAAACTTCATTTAGCTCTCTATTTTTTATGTTGTAAATACTAACATTTCCCTCTTATCTTTTGTTAAATGTTATAATGTATATACCCTAATCAGTCCAGTGAATGCATTAAATGATCGAAACTAGATGAGTTGAGGTCTAGACAATAATTCTGAAGCGGTGCTAAACATACATTTTCATTGCTCATATTCGCAAGAAAAATCAGATTGAGTGCAAAACTCCTTCTGCTTTAGTATCAGCTAGGCCTAATCTTTGTTCTTCTTATTAAAAAAATTATGATTTCTCCCTTTAGTAAGGTAACATTTTTGCCAAATAAAATTGCTATATGGAATTTGAAAATGTGTGTATTTAACAAGAGAGTATTCCTAAAAATGAGAATTTGAGAATGGGCTGTGTGTATGGTGTAAATGGAATTTTGTGTGTGTATGATTGTATGTGGGGTAACTTTTATTTGCTTTCATACCCAATATGAGCAATATGAACTGCTTGTTGACATCAATTGTGATGAAATAACATTTAAAATGCTAACTTGAACAATAGGCTAGATGAGCCACGATAGCTACATTACAATGCATGAATGAGACCACATATTATAGCTGATCATAGGCTATAATTTAGATTGAATAACAAAAGTCATCAACATGAATTTTGAGAAATTATTTTGCACACAATACATGAAGTATATAAACCTAGATGATATTGTAATCGGATAGAAAAGTGAGGGATTCAAATGTTGACTTTTCTCATTTTTCAGTCGAACTAATAGGACGTTTTTGAACAGTTTGTTTGGTGGTTTTAGTATGTCAGTCCTCTGAAGTTTTAGCAGAATTTAGCAGAATTTCGAAGCTGGGAACAGACAATTGCCAGATATAGTTTCCGAAATGGGAATTCGAAGTCAATGAAACAGGAATTTCTGCTGCACAATCTTTCGGTTTCTTTTGT
Source organism: Haliclystus octoradiatus (assembly GCA_916610825.1). Taxonomy (NCBI): domain Eukaryota; kingdom Metazoa; phylum Cnidaria; class Staurozoa; order Stauromedusae; family Haliclystidae; genus Haliclystus; species Haliclystus octoradiatus. The sequence goes on from OU744448.1 coordinate 25,865,882, forward strand.
TCAAATGATAGATAAAGTTATCCATGTCCATTTAATGATGTGAAATTGATAATGTGGTAGATCTAAGTTCTTAGAGACCTGTCATATTGAGTTAAAATAGTTGATTCTTATTGAATTAAAAACTTATTTTTAGCAAACATGAATTTTGAAGGTTTTCTCCCGTGACCCTAGAATTTCATCCCCTAAGAGCACTCATAAATGACAACCCAGACAAAACAACTGTTCATCAGTGTCAGATCTTTAATCTCTTGTGCAGATCTTCCGTTTGTTGACAAAATGTTTCAAAGAAAAGCAGATGTACATGCACATGTCTTTATATTTAGCCAGCTACAAACAGCAGAACGATATCAATCAATTTATTATGTCTTACTGAGTGAGCTGTCTTTTATTTCGTTTGAAACAATAAAAAAGTGTGTTCTGTATTAAAGTAATTGCTTTGAATCTATAGGCTGACATTACAGCATCATGAATCTTACATCAATTGATAATTTGCAAAAGTGCACATAAATGTAGATAATTGTGTACTTACCTTAGCTAGACATGTCTCCAATAATTCTTCACAAATAATTTCTAACTTTTCTCTTATAAGTAATCTTGTTCTAATGAATATAACAAGCTCTTCGTTTGACATAACATCCCATATCCCATCGCAAGCAATCAATAAAAATTCATCATTTGTATAAGATCTTTCTATAAATGATATTTCAGGTACAGCTATAACTAATTGTTCGGTCACGGGTAGATCTGGTCGGTTTTTATAATCGAAATCACCTAATGCTCTTGATAATGCAAGGGAACCATTTACTCGTTGTACAACAACACTGCCACCAGCTTTTTCAATTCTAGCTTGCTCTTCCTCGTTATACGGTTTATGATCAGAAGTTGAGAAGTGTACTTCTCCGTCTCGACATAAAACAGCACGTGAATCACCGCAATTTGCAAAAATAAACGATTTCGGAGTAACAAATACACTAACTACAGTCGAACCACTTTTTTCTTTGCCAGATAAATATTCGGGTAACTTTTTTAACTTTTCATCTACACTTAAATAACCTTCATGAATACATGATTTCCAAAATCGTTCTGTTAACTCTTCACTTTTTTCTGCAGAACAGTTTTGTTCTGTTGAAGTGTTTTTATCATCTGAAATTTTGTTTTCTGATGTGCTTTCATCTTCGTTATCAGTCGACGAAACTTTTTCATCGGAAGAAGTTACTCTTTCAAAATTATTTGATTGTGCGACTTCTAATATTTCTTCCAAAAGTGCTTTTGAGCTATAGGCACTAGTAAATTCCCCTGCATGGCCATCTAAGACTGCAAAATATGAATGATTCTTCAAATTAGGATGAATTTCCACGTGGATTGAGTGAGCATCCTCCATTTCAACACGCCAGCCCTGCATAGCGCTGTAGCCATACCTTAAATTATTTCCTCCACCTGAATCAGATTCCTTCTGAGTTTGAGGTTTATCAAGAAATAAACCCATTTTTTCTTTGTAAATTAACAATAAATAGAAGAAGATTCAACTGAAAGGATAGCAAACACTATAAAAACTACTAGCGGGCGACATCCGTGTCCACAAATTGCAACGCCATTTTTAAGAATATGACGTCATTGCTGAGCAGAAATAGAATCATGATCGAGATCGAATTATCGAATTTTGTACGAACATCTAATTTGAGAATTTAATTTTTCAATTTGCGAAGCATAAAATCTACGAAAACAAAACTGATGTATATCCCTGTAGTCATTTGTTGGTTTTCTTGAAATTAGAGCTCAAATTTGAAAAATTTGTATCAAAAAACTCAACATTCTAAAATTATTCATTTTAGTTGTGTAAATGTGATATTTGTAACGAATTTCGTTCGAGAGATATAACTTGCAGTAACACAAGTATGTAGCTGTACATTGTACATATTTCTAATACTATAACCTTTTATATCCAGCTGGAGTGGTCGTTCACAATAAAATCCTGTCTTAAGGTCCAGGCCATGTTCAAACTGAGGCTGAGATGCGACAAAGAGGCTTTTCTATGGAGTGACGTCATCTGTATTATTGAGAATTTGTTTGTCGTTGCGATAGTTTCAGTTCTTTTAAAGGGAGAATACTGACCGGGGAACATTGCGCGCTCAACCAACTCATACGTCATCAATTTAAACAAAGCTTTGAGAAAAGCTGCCGTGCGTGTGAGTTCCGAGTGAGCTTCGTTTTATTATTCTGGTCGTATGTTGATTTTATGGTAAAGCATTTCAAATGAACAAATTAAAATCACAATTTGGGAGCTATACTACGTACTTATTTTATCACGTTCTGGACTTTAATGTATTGTTTACTATGTGATCAACAGTATAAAAAGTATGATGTGCAGAAGCGGTTTTAGTTCGATCAGTTCGATTGATATGTTGAACGAAAGTAACACTAAACAAGAACCTTGTTTAACATTTTTATTTTTTGTTATAAAGCCAAATCCTTGTGTTTCTTGACATCTTAGGTCATCTTGCGTATCGACTATCGTTCTTTTTCATGTTTTTGATGTAACGATCGGTCCACAAAAGCTTGCCAACTAATAACAAGGCAACTTCAGTAAATATAACCAAGGATAAATATACCAAAAGCAAACTAATGTGATAATTCAATAAAACTATGCGAATCTGAGTTAAATACATGGGATAAATCGTTGTTCAAAAACATTGATTCGTTGATGATTGTCACGAGTTCACGGCTTCGACATTTGTTCCTGTCTCGTGCTTTTGATTATTTCGTTCAAAACAATAGAATTAAGGCGAGGCCGACTCTGTTTCAAAACGAGTACTTGAATTTGGTATGAAGAATTCAAGTTCCGCGCGCAACGTTCCCCGGTCAGTATTCTCCCTTTAAGTCTGTGACGATTCTACTTGCGTAGCAGAGCAGGTCGGTTGTACAGTCATATTTGACCGTGTTTATACTGCCTATTATCAATTTGTATGGTAAAATATTGGGTAATACACATCGCTATCTCAACGAAACATTGGTTGGCACTATACGCACATTTTACCTACGTATTACAGGAAAACTCTACAACATAGGCAGGAGTTAGCAACTGGTTCGAAATGGCTATGTCGGTAAGTTGATACTTTGTTGAAAATGTTGTACTATATCATTTACTAGTGGTCTGTATGATATGTTTCGCGGGTAGCTGTTGTGTGTTTGTTTGTTTCTCTGATTTGGTTGTTGATCAATTGATCTTTAGCCTAACACCTTATTAAATTATCAAGTCTTAAAGTTGAGTTGTAATGTATATGTATAGCCAACACCGATTTCGTTTATCGTGTGCTGTAGGCTAGCAGTAGGCCTGCGTTAGTTTATTATTTTGCTGAAGCTACAGTATATTATCCGAGGTTTTCTGGCGTTGTTGCTAAACAATGCAGATGTATTTGTTCGTGAATTCAATAGGCCTACGGCTCAATTCACCTTGAAAAGTGCCACGAAACTACCTCACAATGTGTAAATTTCGTCCTGCTCTTGTGCCATAGTGCCATCAAGTTTTCACCAGGCATTTCTCAATTTGAATCGTAGGTATTGAATTAAGAATTATATGCACATTATTTCACAAAGAAACTTATTATTCTATGATTTTAATTTGGCCGATAAATTTATTCCGTATTGAAATTCCATCTTTTGATTCAAAGGTTGCCATGTTTACCACTTTCTTTCTGTAACCAGATTGTTTTGTTGTTGCGCAATCACCGTAAGTCACCATTCATTCGGAGACATCGACAAGAATACGTCATTGTCATGTCTAATTAGTGATGTTGGGTGTTAACATAGAGTTGCTAGGCAATACAGTATGTCTAGGTCGTGATTGTCTAGGCCTGCAATATAAATACTGCCAAGCCAATATTGGTATTCTACCTTTAAAGGAGCAAAAATGACCGGCAGGCGCTACGCACTTAGGATCACGTGCATGTTTATTGTTTACAACACAATGTTCATTGTTGACATGAATTTATTACAAATTAGACGTGCGTATAACAATAGTTTCAAAGCGAGACGGTTGAATTACGCTAAGCATAAATTCAACTTGAGCTCGCAGCGGTCGCCGGTCAATTTTGCCCCTTTAAGAGACCAATCATCCCATCTCGAAACCCATGCTGTGTCCGGCTCCAGGCATCACACCAGGCATTGGTTCTACGCATATAGGCCTACTGTTTCCATTCTCAGTTTAGCTGTGTAGGTTTTTAGTTGGACTTGGCTTTAAAGATACTCAAAGTCTCATTTAAATTCATTTATATCCTCGAAAATTAATATGCGAGGGAGGGGCAGGGGTGGGGGAACAGAGAATATTAACTCCATCTGTGGTCTATCAACTATTTGGATGAACACTAAATATTTTGATTTATTATTCTGATCATTCCATTTTTTGTTATATTTAATGAAACAAATTAAAAAAACATAAATGCCTCTAGTAGACAGCAATTTTTTTGTAGGCCAATTGAGGAAACTTTTGTTTCATTTGCCTGTTAGCCATTGCAGTACTATAAATTATACATACTATCTCAAACATTTTCTCTTCTTTTTCAGAATGGAACTGATTCATTTTGCTCTCTTTTTGATGGCAATTTATTGAAAGAACTAGATTTCAGTAAGGCATCTGTTCATTTAAAGAATGGATTATCTTCAAAATTCTGTGGCGACAATCTATCAATGCGACCATTAAATAACAAAGATTTTGAGAAAGGTAATTTAAATGCTATGTTATCTAGTCAGATACCTGCAAAAATTTCTCTATTCTGATTGGCTAAGCAAAGTTGAAGGAAATTCAGTGCAATTTTTTATTAAATTTCACTCACTACAAAAACTGAAATCAAAAAATGACTGGTTGATAAAATAATCAAACAAAATATTAGTGAATGGAAACAGTTCGAAAAAGCAGACCATCGTAACACAGAATTGGAACATTTTCGTTTTAAGTAATATTTCATTTGATGACATGTTCACTTCTTTGTTTCTTTCTCCCAACTATTATTCCATAGTTTTCTTTGTGAATTTTGGGAAGACTTTTGCAGAGTATATGAATAAAAAGTAGGCCTAAGCATACAGTTTCTCGTTGAATTCAAGATTAATTTGCACTCAAGTGCATTTTTCAAAAAATTTCAAATTGCACTCGCTATACGGGCTCATGCAATTTTGAAACTTTTGAAAATTCCATTTATGCAAGTTAATCCCGAATTGAACTCGAAACCGTATGATTTCCTATAGGTTCAAATTTCCAATATAGCCCTATCATTTCTTTAAAATTATTAATTTTTCTCATATAAACAATTTTTAGGATATATGAAATTGCTCGCTCAACTTACAACCATTGGGAATGTTGACAGAGAAAAGTTTGTAGGTAAGGAATGTCTTTTAGTACTGGTCTTTTTTATCAATTCTGAAACAGTTTTGGAGTTCCTTGCTTGAACATTTTTTAGATTTGATCCGTTGCATGTGTCCATAGCCTACAAATTCAAATTGAAGAAGGCTTGACTAACTATACACATTTTTTTTAATAAGGAACCTGTTTATAAGAAACTTAGTACATAAAAATCAAACATTTTATCTCTGCTTGGTTTCTTATAAAAAGTCATTGCTGATAAATATATGTACAAAGGTCTACTTGACAAATTTGGGAAATTGCATCCCGTATTCAAAGTTAACATCACCCAAATGAAAACCACTGTCCGTGATATTGGCCAGCGTTAGCCTCTGAAGAAATGTTTTATTTATAGATATTATTATTATTATTATCGAAAATCACACTATGCCTTCAATGTGTCTTCTACTATTTTCCATGCAGATACATTTTATAACATGAAACATTGCAGAGATGTGTACTATATTGTTGCCATTGAAGATGAAATAGATAATAAAATTGTTGCGTGCGGAACTCTAGTAATTGAACAGAAATTCATTCATGGAGCAGCCAAGGTATGTTGATGTTGGCCTACTGTAGCTTTCAAATTACTCTAGGCTAGAGAAAACACATTGTTAAGATTAGCCTGCGTACCAGCCCCAAATTGTTTGTGAAACTGTAGGATCTGTGAACTAAAGTGTGATTTTTCGACCAACAAGTTTCATCAAGTTGTGCTTATAATTTAGGTATTACGTCATATTATCATTAAGATCATTGTGGCGGCTGGTACGTAGGCTGAGTTGAGATATGAACTCAGAAACCGTGAAAATGTATGGAAATACTACTAGAATCCTGTGATTGCTAAAACTATCTCAGGACGGTTGGCGACAGCGGTGTATGTATATACAGTCAAAACTGTTTAATGGTTACCTCTTTAAAATAACCACCTGTCTATAGTGGCCGCACTTTGTAATTTACCAAGTTGATTTGTCTAACTAGTATTTTCTATTGAATCAACCCTGTATATAATGGTCACCTGCATATGGTGGATTTATGTACCTCTCATAGATTGCTTTTATATACAGGTTTCACTGTAGTTTTTTGGTATAAACGGACTGATAGAGCAGGCTTTAGATCCTTGCAAAAAAACCATGAGTTCATGAACAGTTCATAAACTTCATGAATAGTTCATGAACATTATTTGTGGGTTTATGAACAATTCATCGACAGTCACAAAGAGTTCATGAACACTTCATGGACCGAAGGTGAAAGTGCTTGAGAGTTTAAGCACAGTTCCTAAACTCTTGGGCAATTTCACGTTCATGAACGCATGAACTTTTTTTCGCAGAGGTACAAACATCACAAAAGCATCAATGTCTGGAACAATACTTAACCTCAAGTTTTCCTAATATGTTATTAATAAGTGATAATAACACTCATCACATCTTCTAATCCCAATTGAGCTTTGTGCATACTGTAAACAAACCAGTTGCTAATGTAATCACTGTTATCATCATCATCAACATCATCATCATTTTTATTTGGTTTACCCAATACTTTTTTAGAAAGATACATTTTTACTTTAGAGAGGCAGAATAGAAGATATTGTTGTGGATGAGGATTATCGATCAAAGAAATTAGGAAAACTGTAAGTATCCTCCGACAGACATCAACAATTTTACTGTCAAAAGTGAACTATTGCTGTGGTCTAACAATTAACGAAAAACTTCTTCCCTTGAGGAATTGAATTACATAATTTCAGACAAACTAATGAAGAAATTTTACGTTACAGTGATCAATTTTGCAGTGATCTATATCATTTATTTGATGTGCATGACAATTAAATTCAAATCAATATCAATTCAATAAAACTTCAATAGCTGCATGATTAAAGGCCTAAAATTATAATTTTTAAAGGATTTACATTATTTTTCAAATTTTCACTGTTTCTCAATTAACCGGCCGATTATTGTAAATCACCGGTAAGGTTTTTGATTGGCTCATGTCTAATGCAAGATGTAGACCATGCAACCAATTGATTCAGATCCCTTTACTCAGATGTCTTTCTATTGAGAATAAAGTAGTCAATTACCAGAACTTACTTTTAAAGCTATGACTTAATCCAATTGCTAGAACATCCATCATACCCTTTCCATCCACCTCGAAAGCGGTCCGTTTATTAAAAGGCATACTGCATTACTGTATCTAATGATATCCCAGGTGAGTTAAACCTTGGAAATCCCAAATATCCAAATAGGAATCCTTCTACCAAACAAGATTGAATCAGAATCCTTTAAATTCAGAACCAGATCTTAAGAGCAGGCTAATATTGTGGAATTGGTGACAGTGTAAACATACAAATAAACAATGTCAGCCTCGATCAACACATATTTACTGGTTCTTAGAAAAACATTGCATGCTGCAGTAGCAGCAAAACGGATAAAATGGATTTAAAATTTACTGCAAATAAAATATCAAATTTTCTAAACATCAATAAATAATGATTAAAATATTTAGGTTGATGCTCATCCCTCCCATCGTTCTTTTTTATTTGTATGTCCAATGTAGTTGCAAAAGAGCCGAAAATAAAAACGTTTTTATTGATATAGCTCGAGAATGACATTGAGCCCAGTGGATTGATGCAAAATGGTATTATCGTTCTGATAAACTATAGGCCTACCATATCAGTCGAAGCCGACTAGGCTACTACATATTCCATGATCTGCATTCCGATTGTTTGCTCCCTCGCAAATTTCAAAAAGTAAACAAAAATTTGCAAATGTTTTTGTGAATCAATATCATACGAGAATCTTATAAATTCCATCTTCGAGAAAACAAAACAAGCAACAAAATATGAGATGAAATTGTTGAATGGTATGCTTGTATGTATGAATGGTAATGGCATTGCTATGCATGCACAATTTTATTCTTATTTAACAATCCCTTCCTTTATTTTTTTTGTCGCTACTTTATTGCAGATTAATTGGCTAGTGTCAGCTAGAGTTAATAGACAACAAACTTTTATATTACAAACTGTTAACATTTTTATATTTTTAGATACTCAATAGTTACCTTGCTTAGGTTTGCTATTTTGTGGAGTTGTATTTTTGTAGGCAGTATTATTATCCAACTGCTTTGTTTTAAAATTTAAATCTGAAAGAAGTCGAATAAAAATTGACCTAAGGCCATTTTCATGAACACTTCAGGATTAGTTTTCTGTTCCAAAAGTAATGAGTATCAGCTGAAGTTGATACCCAATTTATTTATCTATCCATATATCCTCTCTATATCAGATTCTAATTTATTTATGTTAGGCTGGTTGAGACTTTAACGTTACTGAGTGTCAAAGTTGGTTGTTATAAGACAAGTTTAGAATGCAAAGATCCACTCGTTGGGTTTTATACTCAATTTGGATACAAGAAAGAGGACCAACAAAATTATGTATGCCAAAGATTTTTCAATTAATATTTTACGCAATTTTTACATTTCATAATTTATGCAGAAATTCAATCTATAATGGGATTCTTTGTAAGAAACTATACGTAATAATTTATTTATTTAATTGGTTAGGTAGTTTTCAACCTGTAGTCGAGCTACAGGAAATTTGTATAAATATTTTTTTGCTTCTTGCAAGAAGGCTTTAAATAGTCTCGATAGTTATCATAAAATTTATAGGCAACTTAAGTTGTTCTTCTAAGTAATTTAAATATAGCTTAGTTCTTATGTTTTTGAAAATATGAATACTTTTCAATAATTTCTGTGAAAGTCTTATTGATTAATTAATTGTTTGAATTATGAATAGTAATGACGTTGTGATGGAAAATGTTGTGTAAATATAGTATACTGTGATAATAATTACTGATTAAAGTTTTCAAAACAAACAAATCATGGTTTTTACTGTATGACCACAGTAGCACAGCGTGCATCGTTGCAAAAATGTATTTTCCTGCTCTCGACAAACTGCTCAGTATTAAAGATTATCAACTTGCACGATTATCAGCTTTCTAAATTTTAATGCAAATATCAAAATTCAAAGTTTGTCTTGAATTTAAAGTGTCATCAAGATATTATAATAGAACCATAAATATAGATATGTAATAATATTAGATATAAATATTATAACGGTTCTATTATAATATCTTAGTGTCATATATACATCAATAATGATTAGTTGACTTTGACCGCATTTCGACCGGAACAAATATAATTTTACGTATTACTCGATAAAACGCATTGTACAATGACTTATTATGCGATATTGACTTTATTCAACATAAGGTGTGATTAGCTGTTTGTTAGTCATTAATGCCGATCAGTTTCTGATAAAGGAACATGATTTCCTTATTTTCTGTCTGTTATTGATGCATTGAAATGTTGGTACTCTCTACCAGCAAAGCAATTCATGAACATTTGAAAACAAACAGTTCATGAACATTAAATGGCCCCTTTTTCACGAACTTCTTGTGAACATTTCATGGACTGTTTATAAGGTGTCCATGAACAGTTCATGAGCAGCTCAATTAACTGTTCATGACGTTGTGGATAGTTAAAAAGCAGTTCATATCTGTCTATAGACAGTTTTTGAACTGGGAAAGATATTAACCATGTAAGGCAATCAAGAAATTGTTTGGATGTGGAATATGGTTGGGAGGTTGTGATTTTTATCATGAAGAATTTTAATAAAAACAATAATAACACAAACAGTAATTTGTTTACCCCCTTTTAATTTAACCTTTAGTGTGTATTGCTAGTTTATAACCATTTTTGTGAAATAAAGTTAAATTATAATATTTTAACATGAATGACAAAAAATAAAATGAATTCGATTTATAATAAAATTTATCAAATATTAATATTCCTGGATTTTAGTATTTTGTATTTACATTACATGCTCTTTCTTATAAAAGCTAAAGTATATCTGTGTCAATTAAAATCTAGTTTGATAAATTATCCCAGTCTATTTTCCGAAAGAAAGGATGACTTTTAACTTCTTCATCGCCAGCTCGTCCAGCACCTGACATCAAATGATTAAAACAAAAATTAGAAATACAAATTAATAGCATGATTTATATTCACACAGACATTTATGTTCTACATGAAGTTTTTGTCTATATGTGTGGTTCATATTTCCGCATATTTCTTTGTCGCTTTTCAATTACGATATTTGAGTTATTTATCATTAGAATCAATGTTTCCAGTCGTTAATTGGATGAGCTTTGATTTATTATTTCACTTTCTATTTTGTATATTGAAAGATAATATACTGTTTCAACTGTATTCATTTTATGGCTTTCAATTTCGATAACACATTTTGCCATTTGTTCACCTTTTGGGACAAACTGTTCAGGAGTTCATGAAAATTTGGGGCCCTTTAACGTTCATGAAAATGAACTTTTCATGAAATCCTGGACTGTTTTTCTCAAAATCCCGAGAGCGCAATCTCTTATTTAAATTAACCAAAAAAAGCGGGTGACACATTGCATTATCAAAGTTTATTAAAAGTATTATAAAAGTATTATAGTTCCTTAAAATTAAAGTTGACCCTAACATAGTGGCCACCTGTATATAAAGGTCACTTCACAAACAATGTCTGAAATATTCTATTGAATCAGTCAAGTTTATAAAGATCCCTGGTCAACAGTGGTCAAGTTCATACATCATAGACTGGAATTGGCCATTATATACAGCTTTTATTGTATCAGTGATTAATTGATACTATGAATGCCTTGGCCTAGTTCTACAATGCCCACTTTAGCTATTCTATACCTGGGCATTATAAAACGTGGGTGTATTTTAAATGTGTGAATCACTTCTCCCCTTTTCAATTCTCAAATATGTCACAGATAATATAAACAATTATTGAATCGAATAGATCAATCACCATCTTTTAAGTTGTACATCTTCACTTGTTAAGCTATGATTGGTCATTCTGATTTTTTTTATTTTTTTGTAATGAGCACATCACATCACATCACGCACTGAAAGTTAACATGTCCCCTATTCGAAAGAGTCATTTGTAACATGGAGTACCCTACATAGTCATGTGGCACAAGTCTATGAGTGCTTATTTGTCATTTTCATTTTAAATGAGTGTTGGTAATAATAAATAAACATCCATTGGAATTGTTCGCAACAAAGCAGTTTTAATTTTCTGGTGAATGTAACATATTTATGATGCAAATTAGACATTTATCACATGCATAAACGGCATAAAAAATATTTTGCAGACTATTCCCCCGCCAAAAAATTGATGAACTGCTCATAAAATCCTCAAGATTGAAATTTTATGAAAACAGGTTTCATGAACCTTCATAGAAAGTTTATTAAATTACATCTTTTGAATAATGTTCCCGAAATTCATGATTAGTTCATGAACTTCGTGATAAATACCGCATGGGATTACTGTATAAGAGACTACGGAGTGCGCTTGTGGAGTGGAGCAAAATGTTTGGAAACCTCTACACATTCAATTACGGTGCTTCAAGGAATTTGATTATCGTTTAATGGGGTTATCAGCCAACTTTTTTAGTTTTCTTTTCTTCAAAAATTCAATGAACTCATGAATTTTATTAGGTTTATCATCATTCAAAGTGCATCAAAGTAAATTGTGATTCTTTTTCAAAATAAGGATTATCAAGAGCAAATCATTTAGTCCAAGCGTGTCTCTAAAGACAACTAAACAGCACCCACATGCTAGATATGATACTAAAATATAATTAATTGATAAAATGGGAAAGTCTTTTATCTAATTACTTACCTAGTCGATCGCTGGGCTGGTAACGAAGTAGCTGAAAGAAGAAAAGTACAATTGAAATCATACAATATCAGATATTGAATATCTCATATGTTTCAGCATCAATAACTTTGCATGCTCAAACAAATCGAAATTGAAACTTTTCTGTTATACAGTACTGTATATGTTATACAATAATGTTTGAACACTATTTCAATAATGGCTACATTGAAATAGCACTGTTAACTATTCATTAATTAACAGCGGTCGCTTTAAACAATGAATAGTCAAACATGGGACCGAAAAGGGCGGTCGCTGGTCGCGCTTGAAGAGTAACTGAATACAGCACTTCTATTGTTTCAATCAACGGCGGCCCGAAGTGTGGTCACTTAGAAAGAGTGTCCGCTTAATACGAGTGGTCGCAATGACGAGTTTGACTGTACTTCTACAAGCTACACCAATTATCCATTTCCAACAAAATTTTTCCCATCTAAAATCAAGGTCATACCCAAGTAAAAATATACTGACCTCATGAACAATCCACAGATTTCAAGAACTATTAATGAACTAAACAAACTGTTCATGAACAGTTCATGAGCCGTATGAGCATTCATTAGCAGTTCATGAACTTTACAAATACTCCTGCAAAAACATTCCAGGAGTTCATGAACTCCTGAATTGTTTTTTTCACATGGACAGGTCAAATATGAAATAATTTCACTATCGGTATTTAACATCTGTAACAAGATACAATAAGAATCATTTGATCAAATGTCCAGTCACATCACATCCCTTCACATCAGGGATGTTATTGTACAGGTTAAATAATGTACCTATATTTGTCATTAAATCATAACTTAAACCTTCCATTAACTTTCAAGCATTTAAACTTATTCCAATTAAATTAAACCATTAAATTATTGAAAATTATTCACTAATCAAATTTTCATTGAGAAATCATTTGTAACTATCTTACATCTCTTAAAAGTGAATGTGCTTCACCAGAAACAACTGTTGGTAGCGTTATAATGGAATGCGGATGAATTCCAGTCGGATGACAATTATGTAATGCCTAAAAATAAACAATAACTTGCAATCACAATTGATTTAAAAAATAATTAACAACGTAGCTGTGTTTTCATATGTTCCTGCTTAGATATCAACTGAAGTTCATAGTTTGATCATATCTGATTGACCGTGGTTCAAATCCCACAAAAGTCAACTCAGCCTTGACTTTATCTAAAACATCAAATGAGTACAATCAATCTAAGAATGATGGATGGAATGGTCTAGAGGGAGTTGCATTGTGAGCAGCTGCGACGCATCCTTGCACATTGACAATTGAGGCCTATCGGCCTTGAAATCTGTAGAAATTGGTCTGCAGTGTCACAGCTGAGATCAATAAGGAGCAATTAGCACCATTGCTCTCAGTGAAAAGAGCCACTCCTTTAGAAATAGAGGAGTAGCAGGGGTACCTTCTGTAGGGCAATACCATCTCACTTGCTTGGATAGTATAAATTCCTTTGAAAAACATTTTAGTCATGTAAATTTTGACGATCAATCTAGTAGCATCCTTACTCCCAAGGTGCCAATATTAATCTTCTATTTCTATAGGAGTGGCTCTTCATTTTGCCGTGACTGAGGCTAGGGTTGTATGGACGCACCAAACTCAATTCGAATTAGGTGTGTCACCAAATAGCATTAAATTCGCATTTGGGGCTATACAGACGAACCAAATGTTGAAGATCTTTAAAAACTGGCCAAAATGTCACGTGATAGAAAGTAGTTTTCTTGGAATTATATCGCATGGTTTAAAACCAGAGTGTTTCGTTTGCATTATTATTCACTTTCAGCGATTTTTCCGTTCTATTTTGCCTATCAATAGTTTGAAACCTGTATTATGAAGTAGTAATCTCAAAGGTTTGCAAGCATTTTTACGGGAGACAGTTTTTGTTTTAACAAGGCATAGTACTCAGAGCAAATTAAATGCGAATTTCCATTAAAATAACGTATTATGATAAAAGCGACCCCAATTCTAGTGCTGATGCATTGTGATTGACTAAAATAAACGTTTTTAAATGTTTTAAATCATGATTTTGGAAAACATCAGCTTCCCTGTCAGCCATCTTTCAATCATATAAACAAGTCACCATAACAACTTCCCAAAAGCGATGTTCTTTCCATCGCATTGCCATGGAAACATCCTTTAAGATAATTTATGATTTGCACATCCCCCGGTTTATTGCCATATAAGGTAGATATAGGAGCTCAGTGACGGCACCGTGAGTCGAATGTATTTAATTCGGCGCGATGATAGCTCGCTCGTATAATGCGGCGATGAATTTAATTCATGGAGAAGACGGAGAAGAGCTCTCCAAACGTCAAGGCTTGATGTGCGGAGCTAGCTTGACGCACTTAATGTTTTTTGAGGAATGTTGATGAACCGAATGGTGCTATACGAAGCGCGCTATAATGAGATTTAATTCGAATGAATGAATCAATTGATTCCGATGCGTCCATATAACCCTAGCCTGATGATTGTAAATGTTCATCACTGATCTCAGCCGTGAGTCATCTGCAGATCAATTTCAACATCCCATCATTATGACAGATTGTCAATGTGCAGCAGTATGCCGCAATACCTAATAATCAAAATACATATACCGTGAGTGCTTAGAGTTTGCATAAATATTTTGTTCAATTCTTTTTATCAAGACTTTTATAAACAATAAACAAAATTTGACCTTGGCAAAACATTTTTAGGATATGTAGGATTGTAGATAGAAGTTGGAATAATGGAAGAAATAGTCCTTTCATAGATCCTGGGCATATTTGCTTAAATTCTGATAAATAGTTATTAGGATGAGTGAGTAGCTGTATCCTATTACATAATACCAATGAGTCAGTTGAAAAAGAGTTAATGGAAAAAGTAAAAGCCAAATCATCATTCAAAGAACTTCATGAACACTTCATGCACAGTTCATGAACAATTCATGAACTTCAATAGCAGTTCACGAACATTTTTTTGTGGGTTCATGGACAGTTCATGA
This sequence comes from Haliclystus octoradiatus, assembly GCA_916610825.1. Classification (NCBI taxonomy): domain Eukaryota; kingdom Metazoa; phylum Cnidaria; class Staurozoa; order Stauromedusae; family Haliclystidae; genus Haliclystus; species Haliclystus octoradiatus. The sequence goes on from OU744448.1 coordinate 25,881,036, forward strand.
ACAGTCACAGAGAGTTCATGGACAAATCATGAACCGGTTCATGAACAAACTTTTTCCGCAGGGGTCAGATTCGAACAATATACCTAATCAACAACGCTGATAAAGATGCTAATAATAAAATTGAAGTGAAGACGTCTGAAAATCTAAGACTGTATTCCGCTTCTATCAGATATAGCACTTACATGTCCAGTGAGTAGCTCAAATAAAAGAGCACCCACACTCCAATAATCAACACAATGAGTTACTTCAAATGTACCATTGATTTCTAAAATACAAAGCATAACATAAAAAAATAAAGAGTAACAATAACAAGCAAATGGGTTAATGGTTGCTAAAACATATTTAAGATCAACTTTAAAGACTGATAATAAATATGTTTGTAATTTTATCAAAATTGGGGATATACTGTAGAGGATAGAAGTTTCCGAGACCAAGCATTGTGAAGGGGATTCTTCAGGTAGGCTGAAGTTTACAATTCAACAGAATGTACTGTATTGGGATCATTGATCATTAGCTTTCAAATTTCAAGGTGCGTTTCAGTAATTTTCCAGTAGAATGAGAACAATCTAGATTTAAATGCCTTTTGAGTTTCAGTAAGGTTTCAGTACTGTATCACACTACAGTATGTTTTGAGTAGGTTTTGAGTAGGGATGATTCGAAATATCCAAGATTCTTCGTGTTTGATGAACAAAAGAATCTCTTTCTATATACAGGTATCACTCTTAGTATGTTTCTAAAATGGTTTGTGAAATTTAAAAAACTTAAAAAGGAGTAATACTTAGATAATATATAGTTAACCTGATATGCTTTGAACATCTATGAACATGTTTCTATCGTAGCTAACATACCGCCCTGTAGTAATTTACCAATGTAAGCAAACAATCCATGAATATATTGGTTAATGGGACTAAATACATTAGTTACGAGTTACCAGAAAAAGAAAAAAAACAATATTTACACAGTACGATATGTCAGTCATTACAAAAATGTGAAAATTGAGAATTAAACAAATATATAGTGAATGTAGTTGGTATTACAACACAAAATAGAATGGACTGATGTTGCTTGCCTACCTGGAGCAGTATACAGTCTCTCTATCGCTTGATCGTCAATGTTATAATCAATTCCTCTGACATTAGAAAAGTGTGTTAGTAGAACGTGACCATTTTGATCAATAAGAATATTGCGCGGATTCAAATCTCTGAAACACACAGAAACATAAAGCAATTGAACAATTATGTATTCTAGCAATTGATAAATTGAAATATCTGTATTTGCTAATTAATTGGTACTTTATCAAAACATTGTCAATCCATTATCGATTGGTAAAATAATCAGCCTGGAGCCAAATACACTTCGAATGTGCCATCTTGCGCCTGATAAGAAACTCCCAAATATTTTTAATAACTTACTTGCAGATAATTCCGTCCTTGTGTAAATTGAAGATACATTTGAAAACCTCAGCAGCCCATATTCTCACTTGATCCTCATCAACTTTAATACGTTTGACATGAATTTCATTTGGAGCTTCTGCATTGGGAAGTCTTGGACTAGATACCTCTACGAGAGGGATAATTAGTATTCATACATAGATTAAAACCTTTAAAGGTGGGGGTAGAAGCTAGGATATTTTTTGGGGGGTGTAAAAGGGAATTTGCCAACAAAATCAGGACAACATGACATCATATCAATCGCATTTTATTGATTTTGAAGTGACTTAAAAAGGGTAGTTGTGATGGCTTTAGAGGTTTTAAGACAGCATTTAGCTACCATGGATCAATGTCATTGCTTATGAGAAAGGTGAGCGATACGAGGAAAAATGTTGGGATTTTCATGTACGCCTACATCTTTTTCTGTTATTTTAGGACCACAGAAAATGCCAAACAAGTTACTGAAAAGTTTGGATTTATTGGCAGAATTTGCTCAAACTTTTGAATGAAGCACACAACAATTAGTCAAAGGCATCCAGCCGTCAACGGCATTATAATTACCGGTTGAAGATAAAGGCAATATAACATTTGATTAGTTGATTATCAAATCTAATCTTGAACCGTTTATAAAGGACATCTGTCAGTGAAGTATTGAGGAACCTGGCTTCGCCATGAACAATCCACAAACTTTTTGAGTCATAGTAATTGATGAAATACATTTATGGAACAGTCAAACCTGTTGCCTCTATATAGTGGCCACCTGTCTACAGTGGTTATGCTTGCAATATCTAAACTAGTATTTTCTATTGAAACAACCCTGTATATAAAGGCCACCTGCATATAGTGGTACATTTATTTACCTTGCATAGCAGGCTGTTATATACAGGTTTCAATTACTGGACTGAAAATATTGATCATTATGGACAGGTGGAGGTTGAGTTAAATTGGAATAAGTTAAATGATTACTGTAAAGAGATAAAAGTTTTACTGGGTGACCTTTACATGAGATTTGACTGTAATATATTCAGAAAATGCTACATATATTCACATTGGTGTTGTACGTGATTTTTAGAGGACCCTGAGTGAGATAAGCTTGGCTATGTGACTGTGTAGGTGTGTAATTTTCACTTTTACTTCATAATTTACAGACCACAGATGCTACAGTACTTAAATAAATCCGAAAAAGTACAATAAATACTTTGCAGTTTGCAGTACCAAGTATCTCGAGGAAAAGTCGTTTGTATATGCCTGTGCAAATCAAGTCAGTTTACATTCACATTTAGATCATGAAAAGGATATCATGTAGACATATTTACTCACGAACAACTTGCAGATAAAGTTAAAAATAGTTATAACTATATATAGCATAGGATCAAGCTATTTCAAACGACACAGCTTATTGAGATTTGAAAAGTACTGCGGTCACACAGAATACGTAACTAATACGTATCACTAGACTAGTCACAAAGGAACAGTCGCACCGCCTGACATTTGTGTTAATCCGCAATCTATATCAGATTCATTGTGCTTAATAACGCTACGAAAAATTATTTCGACTGATTGTGACTTTTCGGAGTTACGTCGCCTCAAAGACAATGTCACGTGATCAGCCCACTCTTAAGTCTGTTAGACAAATTGCACGACTTGTGACTTTGTCGCCATAAAGCTAGATCCAATTCCTTTTTTTCGCAGAGACATTTGGGTCAAAACATCACTTTGAAACTAGCTTTGAAGGCGTTTTTCACCAAGAAATAATTCCACATCGAAAAATAAATTACGACATTGTTTTTTTTCAAATCGGATCCTACTACATATGTAAAGTTAGTCTGGGGGTTTATTCCCACTTTAATGTTATTATTTATTATAACATTAATTTATTATTTTAGATTGAATCAAAGTGACTTACCATCAGTAATTTTGAATGTACTAGCAGATGTCGTCCACCTTGTATCCAATCCTAAATAGTCCCATAATCGTCCAGATTGTATGTATTGTAATACAAGATACACACCATTAGATGTTTCACTATAACTAAGAATTTTAACCATATATTTACAATTTAATAACTTTGATTTACCATGTTTTTGTACAATACCATTTCGGTGTTTTTGTTTATAAACCGTTGCACATTTACGTAACACCTTAACAACGTAAACATCGTCTCCTTGACAACTATGAACTAACATAACCTTATCTAAAATTCCTAACACTTTCATATCATGTAAAGATTGTGGCAACGATCTCTCTGTAGAAGTTGGTGAACTGTAACTTGTTTTAATTGATGCCACTTGCGAATGACAATGTAAGTTATATACATTTTCAGCACGCAATAAATATGATGCTGTTTTACGTCGAACTGCTTCACGTCGTTCGTGATTATCATCCCGTTGTACGCCATGTAATAATATACCGATACCAAATTTGTATGCCTCAAATGCTGCTTCAAAATGACCCTTTACTTCATGTTCAATAGCATCGCTCATCGCAACACTTGCATGATAAACATAATCATCAGCTTGTACAGTATCCTGTATAAATGTAGATAACTTTTCATCTAATGTGAATAGGTCAGGAGTACCATTTGAAGTCTGTTGTGGCTGATTGTTGTTGGGGTGAACTTCATTTCCTCTGTCTATATTGTTTTTAATTGGTGTTGATGCTGTATGATTAGGTAGTACAAATGGTTCAGGCGATATTTCTCTCACTGATGACATTGGTGATGATGGTGGTGAATGCAGTTCTAATGCATTTCCTGGGATAGTAACAAAAAAAATAGTTTGTGCTGATCAGTAGGATGTCAATCAGTTAACATGCATAAGAAACCCTTAAAATAATGTTGACAACAACTAAACTGATGATTCATATGTTTTTGGAGGTCAAACATAATTTATTATATAATTTGACATCAGACTCCCGCAGTTCGAATGGTTCATTTGTGTGTCTGAAAATTCTAGGTTAAACATCCTATCACAAATAGCCCTGGTGTGTATCTGTGTAGATGTTGAGGTATTTGCACATAAATCAACCAAATCTTGATCAATTTAGAAGTTTAACATCGCAAACTAATTGCATTCTCCTGGGAATCGTTTTCAACTTAATTGTTCCCTTATCATTTGACTGATCTATAAGTCCCGCTTTGATATACCGCAATTTGACAAGCAGTAAGCGGGACTTATTCTCCTCGTACAGCGTTGTGCACAACGGCATTCTGTTTGATCGTATTGTTCTGGCAAATTATCAAGCAAATTTCCACAATGAATCATATTTCAACCTGCATTTCGATCTCCAGCGAGCGCTCAAAAAGTTTGCAGTAAACAGCAGCGTTCGCTAAATCAATGACTCGCCAGAATCAGTAAGTTAGAATAATAAAATTTCAGGCTCTAATATATCAATATATTTTACGATTCGTTCGCTGTTGACTGTTGACACCTTGGAATACTCAGATAAAACTACGTCATCGACGAGACGTTTCTTTGTTTTCTAAAACAATAGAATTGCCAAAGGACACAAGTCTCACTTACCAACATATCAAAATCGTCATAGTGAAAGTGAGACTTGGGCAAGTCAACCTTATCATATATCCTGCAAAGGAGCTTTAATGTTTTTAATACATTTTGGAACTGTGGGTGAATTCCTGAAGTAGCTTCTTCTGCGAAAAAACCCATGAGTTCATAAACAATCCATGAACATTTTTTTGTGGGTTCATGTACAGTTGAACAGAATGTGAAATTGCCTGAAAGTTGGCAATTTCACATTCATGAATCTTTTTTTGCAGGCTGAAAATCCTCATAAATTACCTATTGGCAAAACGAACGATGAACATCAACATCACTTATATTCTTTATGTAAAAAAAGTTGTAAAGGACAAAATATACAGTCTCTACGAAGAACCAATTTTGCAATTAAAGCTACATTATGTGTTTTTTCGAACTAGTAGATTATCACAGAGCCATCGATATATCGATGGCTCTGGATTATCATGCTAGTTAATCCAATGAAAGGCTTAACTTTTGATATAAACTCAATTTTCTATATCAATTTCTTTTCCACAAAAAATAAACACACACACAGACTATCAGTCATCAATCAAATTTCTATTTGGAAATGAGTTGATCTTCGTATAGCTCAAGAATTGAAGAAACAATACATCTAAAAATTGTGATTAAATAATAAAATGTAGTAGATAAAAAAATATTTTATTACCTTCTGATGCAAGCTGTTCAATATCTTCTCCTTCACTACAAACGGACATTGCATGTCTTAACCAGGACCGTCTATGAATCTTACATCCATTTTCATCAAATACTTCATTTTCACTTGATGATGATGATGAATCATTTCCGCTGACATTAATCTCTTCATCTGATATCACTTCATTCAGACATTCTACTTCCTGTTGGTTTATTTCATTCCAATCTGTTGTATCATCATTAGAAGGACATTCACTTTCATCTAGTAGTGGTAAGTTACATAATCTTTCATTGATACTTTGAACTGCTTGATCACTTGATTCAAGTTCATCTGCTTCTAAACAGTCTGGGGTTGGTTGTCGATGACTCCATACATTTTCATTACTCGGAGCAGGGTCAAGCAAAGAGGATGCTACAGGAACAAAGAAGCATTAATGCTAAATACAAATGCAACTGCTTATTGGAATCGCTGGTAGCCAAAACCTTACCTCTTTGAAAAAATCCATGAGTTCATGAACTTCACGAATAGTTCATGAACATGAAACTGCTTAGAAGTTCATGAACACTTCATGAATTCATGAAATTTTTTCACGGGGGATATTAATAATGTAATAATGACAAAAGCACAAATCGATATATGTAATTATGTTGAGCGTAAACTAGGATACACATATACATGAAGGTGCCCAATGTTTGATAAAACAGAGCATAATATAGAATATGAAACATGAATGAGGCAAAATACTTTCTTGTAACTCAGAGTTTCAGTGCGATCTTTAAATGATTGCCTCTGCGATATGTGTTTAATTGCAATTTTTAGACAGTGATTGTGATAGGTTACACATTCTTGCACTGACTGGACCAAATTCATCTTATTTTAAACAATCTGGGGTCAGTTGGCGATGTCTCAATATTACCTTTATTATTACTCGCAGGTATGACTACAATATCATTGTCTGAACACCGCAATTAAACGTGTGAAACTCTGAGTTACGGAAAAGTAATTGGCCTCATCTTTTTTTCATATTAACAATGTATGAAATTTATCAATCATATAATTTCATGATTGACAGGAACCCTGGGAAGAAAATGATACAAATTTACATACAAACTAGAGGTGAGCCGGTTTGCCAATTAATCAGAAAATTCTATAAGGCATCATTTGTTGAACATTTATCTTGATGCAATACATGCTGTTCAATCGATTACATGCGGGAGAAAACTATCAATCATAGATGCCCAATTGATGTTAAACAAAAATACAACTCAACTATAATTGTAATAACTATAATATTTTCTATTCTGTAAATAATCATCATTTGTCCAGCACTTTAACTGTTAAATCAATTGTTCTTTTGTTTGTGTTTGATTTACCAAAATTCAATCGGTTATCATTAACAGTTAATCTGTCGTTAATGGTTAATCCGTACTTTAAAATACATAACCGGCCCACCAGTAAACCCCTGGACAAACGATGGCAACTTTAATGCAACAACTAGCTTTATCTGACATATGTTTTTCGTGTTTTGTTTTCAGTCTTTTCAAGAACAAGAATTGGATTCTTACCCGATTCGAATAGACATTACTTTCCTGATAGTCTCAAACCCAGCATTCTCATTAGGAGGATTAGTTTCTGTGATTAGATCTGTGGTTCAAATCCCCCCAAGGTCAACTCAGCCTTGACTTTATCTAAAACATCAAATGAGTATAATCTAAGGATGGCGGATGAATGGTCCAGAGGGAATTGCATTGTGACTAGCTCCGCGCATCGTTGCGCATTGACAATCGAGACCTGTCTGCCATGAAATCTGTTAAAATTGATCTGCAGTGTCACAACTGAGATTAGTAAAGAGCATTTGAAATCATTGCTCTTAGCAAAAAGAGCCACTCCTCTAGAAATAGAGGAGTGGTACGGGTGTCTTCGGTAGGGCGACATCGTCTACATTACTTTCTTTAGCCTTCTCATTAATTTTTACTGTAGTTTTAATATACTTAATTAGATCATGTGTCCTTACTTGACTCTTCGCCATCCTGTGTTGACATAGCAATGCTGACAGAGCTGTCATCCATTGAGAAGCTTAATGATGATGAAGTTGACAATGTACGATGTGTTCCATGCTAAATATAAATAAAACAAATGAACATTTTTAGATTAAGATATGGGTATGCAAAATTATTTTAACCTTTATAAAATGCAGAAATTACACATAGTGGGAATAAACCCCCAGACTATCTTTACATATATAGTAGAACCCGACGTGAAAAAAACAATGGCGTAATTTTTTTTTCGATCTGGAAATTATTTCTTGGTGAAAAATGCCTTCAAAGTGGTGTTTTGGCCCAAATGTCGCTGAGGGAAAAAAAGGGATTGGATCTAGCTTTATGACGACAAAGTCACAAGTCGTGTGGTTTTTCTAATAGACTTTAGATCGGATTAATCACGCGATGTTACGTTTGAGATGACGTAGCTCTGTAACGGCAATCTATTTTTCTCTCCCACAAAACTGAGGTAAGGAAGAACATATAAACTCAAGAGTAGCAAAATTCCAGATGATTTAATGATTTTAAAGTTCACGAATTTGAAGAAAATAAAAATCAGAAAATATTTCATTCGTAGCGCGCGTTATACAGATTATATTTTGACATATCATTCTCACACATATTTAACACATATCAAAAGATTCTCTGGTGACCACAAAAGCTAGCTAAGTAGAATTTATTGTTGTAAGCATATGTCTGCACTGAAAATGGAGTGTTCTTTTGAGGGTAAAAATCATAATGTATGGTGGGAAACGCTATTAAGAACACCATAGCCGTCGGTTTTATAGTCCTCTTTTCACAGAAGCGAAATCCGTCCATCTGATTTCGCGTCTCTGTAGAAAGGTATTTTGTGCAAAGTAACTTCTGCACTGTATTAGGCAGTCTTCAAACGTCGCGCTTTACATGCGCCGTGCTTTGCTTTGTCTGGCACGGCAGAATTGGAATTCTGGTTTCAATTCATTTCAGACGGCGTGAAATTGCCGTGCTTTGGCCATTGACGTCATCAAAATTGAAAGGCGTATTGCGCAATTATTGAAAGTAAAACTATCTTTAGCTAACTTTAGCAGTACCTGAAAATGATGTCACACTGTCTGAGATATAAGATTTCGGTTTAAGAGATCTAATATTTATTAGTTAAATTTCCTTCGAATATAAATGTTTTAATTTAATAAAACAATTAAATCTCATAAAGAAATATTTGTTCTATCAAGCTATGTTACCAGTTAACATGCAACTGAAATGAAGGGCATCCTGAAATGTTTTCAACCTACATAGTAATAACATAGTAATAAAATCCACTATTTTAATAGACAGCAGAATACCAAACAGTTGAGCATAATGAAGTAGTTTATAATTGGACTTTATGTTCACCAATATCATCGAGAAGTGAATGAAATGATAAGAAAACATCATAAAAACTACTATTTTATCCCCAATTCGCATGAATTTGACCGAACATTCGTCTGAAAACAGACGAATAAAAGCTCGGCATTCAAAAAAGCACGCCTTATAAAACAACTGTCGTGCTGACGCCGCTCCGAGCGGCAACCATCGTCGTGCTTCGAGCTTTTGCCGAGCTAGACAAATTGCGTCGTGCTTTACTGATTTATACGTCGCGCTTTTGCCAGGTCTCGCCAGAAGATTAGCACGGCGCATGAAAAGCACGACGTTTGTAGACTGCCTTACTAATCCTATAAATTACAGATTGTGACGACATGATGCTAACATGTTCTACTTTATAGCCGAAGGAATGAATACTAGACTGGTAAAATAATTTTGTGGCGTATGTAAAATAAGGAACGAGACTTCACATTGCAAAACCCTAATTTTGTTAATCATATAACTTTGATAGAGAGGATAAAAATTTATGCAATGAAGATATACCGCAAAACCGACAAATGATAGAATCTGCATTACTGTAGTTCTAGTGGCTCTAGTATACGGCTGTGAACTTGAATAAGAACGTCCGAGCCCTCTATCATGTTTGTACTATTTTCCGATATTTTATAGAATTTTATAGTGTAATGTACTGAAGAATTCTCAATGGTTTTTTAAATATTGAATGCTTGGTGAATTAATGATGAACACTTTGTTAGACTATTGAGTATAATATATCTATCTATACAGTCGTATAAACTATACGATTACATGGTTTAAGTTTTACTAGACGAACATCAATTTCAAACTTGAACGTTGAAATGATAGTTGAAAAATGTCTATTTAATAATTTAGTAATACCGCTAGTTAAATAAATCCGAAAAAGTACAATTAATACTTTGCAGTACCAACTCCAGTACAATTAATACTTTGCAGTACCATACTCCAGGAAAAGTCGTCTGTGCATGCCCGTGCAAATCAAATCAGTTTACATTCACATTTAGATCATGAAAAGGATATCTTGTAGAAATATTTACTCAAGAACAACTTGCAGATCATATAGAGTTTAAAATAGTTAAAACTTATATAGCGTAAGATCAAGCTATTTTGAAGGGTACGTGTCTACTAATTAAGATTTGAGAAGTACTGCGGTCACACAGAATACGTAACTAATATGTGTCACTAGACTAGTCTCAAAGGAACAGTCGCATCGCACCGCCTGACATTTGTATTAATCCGCAATCTATATCAGATTCATCGCGCTTAATGACGCTACAAGAAATTATTTCGACCGAGAATTTCAATAGATTTTATTCTGCTCCTGAAATCACAAATTGCATCTTTTTTACGTAATTCGCCAGTTTATATGTTTGTTCATGGCTCAGGCTTGTCAGAATTTTTTTTTGCGTGACTTCTCGGAGCTAGGTCACCTCAAAGATTACGTCGCGTGATCAGCCCACTCTTGAGTCTGTTAGACAAACCGCACGACTTGTGACTTTGTCGTCATAAAGCTAGATCCAATCCCTTTTTTTTCTCAGCGACATTTGGGTCAAAACACCACTTTGAAGGCGCTTTTCACCAAGAAATAATTTCCAGATCGAAAAAAAAATTACGCCATTGTTTTTTTCACGTCGGGTTCTACTACATATGTAAAGATAGTCTGGGGGTTTATTCCCACTTTAATGAAACCTAAAATATCATATTAGACAAAGAATCACTATGAAAACAAAATAACTGTGCAGAAGTTATTTGCACACAATCTTTAATCCTTTTTTTAAAGACAACACAATGGTCCAAAGTAGACATTTGACTGAACAAGCTTATACTATAAACCAATAAACCTTATTGGACTCATATTCCGGGCAATTTTGAGAAAAAAATAGACCAGTTCACAGAAACATTAAATGGCCAGTATTCCATATGGGCGTTCTCATAAATTGTTTTCACAGGGTTAGAAAGTGTACAACAAAAGTTAATTATAACACACACCAGTAATACAAAACATAAGATATGCAGAGGAATTCCTTTCAGATCATGGACAAATTTCCCATTTCCTGAAAAGTGACCACAGGTACCAACAACTTGTAGGTTCTAATCCAATTTTTGAGATTTAAAAGAAATCCAATCCAAATACTGAATCATGCATCTGCAAAAAACAAACATTTCTGTTTAACCAAGCGTTTTCTCAGAATCCGATTTAATCCAACAGAATTAGTCGATTGTTAGTTCAATCCGTTGAAAAATGCTGAAAGTCGACCTGAAATTCAACCAGATCAAATTGGGTCGGATTCGCACACTTGACTATCTAGCTTAGTCAAATGCCAATCAAACTCACTTCAAAGAATGAATTCAATGATTTCTCGTTTGCAAATGCCTTGTCTTTAACAACAAAATTCAACAGACGGGATGAACTACGGCGTCTTTGTTCAATTACATCCTTCTCGTATCGACCTGAAGGGTACAAACAAATTAAAATAAAATGAAGCCTTGAACCTCAGTTATTGTAAATGATGATGAGAATAAAAATTGCAATTGTAATTCTTCAAGAGAATGTTTGGCTCACAAAATTTATATTTCCTTACCGATAATTCTTTTTTTAGGAAATGTTGGAAATTGTGAGTGACTTTTTCCACTTTTTAAATAATATTCTTTCAAATGCCCATATAGTTTTCTTAGTTCGCTGTATCTCTTCCACACAATAATCTGAAGACAAAATATTATCATATTAAATGGCTCTGTGTTCCTTTTGTCTGAGACCAAAACCAGTAGATACTAATGCGGAATGTTTTGCAAGGCACTATTTGATACTAGTTACTTAATATTAAGTAGGCCTAAATATAAAAAATGGATCCGATACGCTTAAAGTCATTGTTGAATGGTAGAAAAGACAAAACTATGCTTTAAATATAGGAAAAATCTTTGATAAAATGATAGAAATGCTCAGTTATCAAAGGGCCATAAATCATTTATCAATCCTCTGTGACGGTAGGTATAGGATATCCTCACTAAGCACACCTGAAATAAAAAAAACAATCAAAGGCCTACTAACTCAAAACACATTTTTTTCTATACATTGCAATCTTTCGTTTGATAATTGGTCCAATTTGCAACAACAGCTTTTGAGACAGGCTGGCCCTCGAATATCACAACCATATTACCCAGCGTAATAAATAGTGTGGATATCAGAAGTCAGCTGAACACAATCTTAGTAAAATGAATAATACAATAAACCTACGTAGAATGCGTAGATGTGTAGATACACCATGCGTAGATACTAGAAAAGTCGTGTTTTAATGGCGATGTTAAATTTAGTTAACGTAATAAATTGTGTGATTATGAGAAGAGTAGAAGACTGTGATCATGAGAAGAGTTCTAGTGACGTTAATAATTATTATAACAGAATAAAAGGTACTGTAATTAACAGTGGATGTCAGTAAAGTGTTTTTCATGGTTTATAAACAATAAGGATATCAGAAACTTGTAGTTCAAAAACTGAATGAAAAGACAATATAAATAGACTAAAACACTTGTTTTAATTTATTTGTCGACTTCACCTTTTATATTTGATAACGTGTTGGATGTGAATAGTTTTTAATGTAGCATTTAGGTCCAATTTAGGCATTTAAAAATAAGCTGTATGCACTTGGCTCCCGGACTTGGCTATTAAGTCGAATTGTCGTTTGCCCACACATCCAACAACGTTGACTTTTGCATACAACAAAGTCGAACCAACAAAGTTGGATCGTTTGCTCGGGCCTTTAACTAGGCAAATTCCATTGCTCCTTCCAGTTTCAGTTTCTGAAAGTGCTTTATACAACAAACTCTCAAGTTTAACATTGGCGTATACAATAATACAACCTATGTTAGAACTTTGATCATATTATGTATGAGACATTGGAAAATAAAGTTTTCAAAATCAAACTCCTGTATGAATAAGCTCCCTAAGAGTTTCTCAATTCCATTGTTTTACAAGGGGATAAACCAAATTCATTTTACTTGAAAATATATCCAGATTTTCCCCCCTGTTTTCCCTTGAAAAATATAAGACAATACCGCAGAAAGGCATCGAGGTAGCTTATTGCAATATTGACCAGGATCTGATCAAATTTTCTTGGTGATAACACATTCGTAAATTCTTCAAAAGGAATCATTTTTCATAAAGAATATCATACAACCCACAATGTCTCACCCGCGTTGCTGGTTAACTTTCGTTGAATTAAAACTACCCACGAAGCTATAAAAACATACGAATGAAATGTGGAAATTTTTCTAATTCAGTCTCTGCCACCGATAAGTTAACAAATATTGACAGACAATCAAATGGAAATGTGCAACAACGAAGCATGTCGTATGCAAGGGGGTTCTAAAAAGCCAGACAGAATCACATATTCTTTCCATACTCGAATCAAAGGGAAAACTTGAAAAACAAAGCCTGTTAGGTACAAGAGGGGGAAAGGGTAGTGCTGAGCACAGATCACGGAGAAAGTTTTCAATTTTCACGAATCGCGATAGCGAAATCTTCAAAATCACAGACAAATTTTATACAAACTTTAATAAGATCTACCTGTAAATTTTGAATGATTTGTAGTGCTAATACAGTAGCTATGGCGAAATGGTGGAACAATTGTGATAACTATGACTTTTACGCACCTTATTTCTGTAAATAGCTTTCAATATTTAATTATAGCTACTATAGCAAAAAATTTTCAGGGTTATGATTTGGACTTTCAAAGTCAGATCGAAATTAATTCATTATATCTATATACAGTAAGGAGCTCACAACCAAAGTATAAAGAACATTAATTATCAAATACATCAAATATATGACCTCCGATTTCAGACAAAATAAAGTCATCTTTAGAAAAATAAGAAAAAATCAAACAGTTGCAAGATTGATAATTTTACGAGTAATTTTAATCAATCAAAATGTTTTAATTGCTTAATTGCTAGTGTAAAATATAACACTTTTAAGAATTTAAATCCAAAAAGCATGCTGAACGCTGGTTGTACGTCATCAAATCAACGGCTAACAGCACTTTGCGAAACGAAACAAAATCATCAAACCCTTTCAAATATGCATTAAACCACTTGCCGAAGCCATATCATTGATATACTATATAGCTCATGTTTTGGCTGCATGCATGGAGTAGCCTATTCTTTTCCTTTTCTATTGAATTGTTGAAATAGATCGCCCATGCCCATTGTTTGATGTTCTGAAGAACAGTGGACTTTTGTTTGAGTTTTCTAAGTGTGATCTCGTTTCGTTTCGCAAAGTATCGTTAGCACCCAGTGAGGGCCTAGCCTCATAGCCATGCCCACTTTTTGTCTGCTCTCTGCAACCTGGGCCTTGGTTTGAAAAATGCCCGTTTTCAACTCTTTCAACTTTCAATATATTTCAAATCACAAACTGGCATGATTCATTCATTATATATCTTACTTCTTAGTATGTCATTCCCAGACATGAATTAAATTAAAATGAAGTGAATTGAAACTGAAAAACTGTATAGTATTGAAAAATTGAAATTGAAAAACGAGATAAAAAAAATATCCTGTGAATATTTAGAAACAGCAGGTCGATTAATAGTTATTTGGAAAGTTGATTTATCTGTTAACATGGTTGTGAAACGAAACGAGATCAAACTTAGAAAACTCAAACAATAGGCCAGTTCTTCAAAACATCAAACAATGGACATGGGCGAGCTATTTCAACAGGTCTATAGAAAAGGAAAATAATAGGCTACTCCATGAATGCAGCCAAACATGAGCTAGTATGTCAATGATATGGCTTTGGCAAGTGGTTTAATGCATATTTGAAAGGGTTTGATGATTTTGTTTCGTTCCGTTTCATTTCGTTTCGCAAAGTAACGTTAGCCGAATCAACTGTATTCGCCTGTATTTGTCATACATTTCCTGATTTCGAGGAAAAATGTGATAGTTTTATCACAGATCACAGAGAAAAATAATTGATTTCACGAATTATGACACCCCAAAACAGCCGATCACGGGTCAAGAAAATACCCTCCCCCTGTACAACTATCTGCAATCATCTATAGAATGCTGTTTGATTCATTTGCTTTACAAATAGCTGAGAAATCGCGAAAAACATCGCAAACACATAGCAATCTGCATTTGTAGGTTAAAATTGGTCTTGTTCTTGAAATTCGACAACCGGCGAATGTGATATTGAAAATGAAAGCCATATGAATATATTAAACAGAAAGCGAAATAAAAGAAGATTGAAGACCGTCTAAACCATGACTGACTGGATTCTAACAGCGATTCCAATGGTGTATAAACTCAATTATCTTACTTGAAAACCGACTGACAAAATAGCAAAAAGCTCGACATTGAGGCGGCCCGATGATCCGATAAAGCGATCTAACTTTGTTGGTTCCACTTTGTCGTATGCTATAAAGACGAACGCTGTTGGAAATGCGCTGACTATTCGACTTTTTATAGCCAACTGCATGACTTTGTCGGAACAAAAATATTAAAAGTGGACCAGAATGTCATATAAAAACTATCCACAGCATCATGTTATCCAACATGAAGAGTTCATCATTACCATCATCATCATTTATCCAGGACTTGAAAAATCGAAAAGCTTTATTTCACAAGTTGAAGACGACAGACAACAAATAAAGCAAAACAAGCGTTTGCTTCAAATTCCTGGATTATGTATATTTTTGAATTTAGCCAGATTTAGCTTTCGAACTGAAGGTTTCTGATATCCTCATTGTATTAAACATAAATTCTTAGTACTTTTGATTTAGAACAATCGACTGCTGATAAAAATTCTGAGAAATGCAACCGGAAAATTTCCTGACTACTGCGCATGCGTAGTGTTCCAGACATATCCAGACATGAAGTTTTCATCAAAATTCCTCAGCATTCGTCCGACTCTGAAAATATTTTGGAAGAGAATCAAAATCTTTTTTCGGTTCATTCGACTATAGTCCAAACAGCAATTAGGACCCATTGTCGACACTGTTCTATAGAATACTATTGTATACCTTTTATAAACAGTAATTATCGACCTTTCGACCAGCAAACCATCCAACATTGTTTGATCGACGAATAACGAAAAATTTATGTTATTTGTCCGTAATCTGGGGACGAATACCGACTAAATCCCCATTATTCGTACGTACGTACCAATAATAAAAAAAATACCTTATTCGTCCGTACGTACCAACAATTGAATAATAAATTATTTGTCCGTTGTATAACTTTGAAAATAAGTTACAAATATCACTTTTTGTCGTAATGTTTATTTTTATTTAAGGGTCAGGTGGTATAGAAATTTAAATCACAATTATATATCTAGGTTTGTTGAACAAGCAACTTGGTATCACCGACAAATAAAGCAGCCATGATTGAATTAAATTAACTAAACTAGTTGGACAAATAATATTTCATTAGCGACCTTCCATGATGAGAAACGACGAAAATATGTTCAGCGTGAAAGTGGCGCCAATTCTTGAATGAAGCCTGGCAACGACTCTCCCTAATCCCCAAACAACCTTGCGGACGAATAACGAAAAAATCCCTGTTATTGGTCCGTACGGACGAATAACAGAATAATTTTCTTATTGGTACGTACGGACATATAATAAGCTCTGATAATAAGCACTTCGAATTCGAAAAGAGTCGAAACGACAAAGTTGGATAGTTTGCTCGGGGTTTCTATAGGTAACTACTAACTATCGTCGCTAGACAGTGAAATGTACCAGATTCACAGGATGAAATTTGGCAAAGAATTGTTCTGGATAGGGTTTAGTAACATAAATTGCTATACGTTTAAGTGACAAGAGTGAATAAAATCCGAGAACAAAATGCAGTGATGTTCAAAATTTAAAGCAGTCCAATTTGTATTTAATCAATATTATTAATTATTTTTCTATAACTATACCACACCGTCTGCACGTGTGATGATAGAAATCAAACGATTAGGCAAAGTTTGAATTTTAAGAGTATAAAGTGCGACAAACTGCTTAAAATTGCATAGATTAAAAATAGAAAGTTATGTAACAATCAGTAAATGAAGTCTTAAAGGAAGACATACCAATACTATCAAGGATACATTATGCGTACATTTCTCATATTCACAGACTTTGACAGTTATAGGCATAAATAGAGCTACATTTATAGGCATAGATAGAGCTATTTATAATGATAAATCAACTCAAAAATTCAGACATTCGTATTTGCTACTGCAAGTGAAACTATTAGTAGCAAATATGAATGTCTGTAAATTTTTGCGTTAATTTATCAATATTAATATCTCTGCATTTATGGCATTGAGCACACTTGTAACTGCAAAGACAACACAGTACCTTTATATAATAGGTATACAAATAGATATAACACGACTTGAAAGATAACATATTATTAAACGCTAAATCAAATCACATTCACATCTATACATTCTTTACCTACATCATACATACACCTATATATTATATCAAATCAATGACTTATTAATGTTATGATTTATGTTACTTGACTAACCATTCCTTCGTGGAAATAGGTAGCTTGCGTCAAAGACCGCAGTTAATTCACAAAATAATAAAAATTCCTCCTCTTTTGTGAATGAATTGCTGTCTATATGATGTGACGCAGACTGTAGTGTCTACCTTTACAATGGCTATTTCTATGGTTTGCTGCATGATTGGTGTTTAAATACAGTAACACAAAGTTTCTAGGAAGCCTTTGTGTAATTCTAGTGTGTCCATTGATGAGGTCGATTGAATATGTCTTGCTTCAGTGATAGTTCTTTAAAGGTGTTAACTGTCTTGCCAACTTTGCTTAACATTTTTTTAAATTAAAGATGGTGAAAATATCCGAATTCTCCATAAATCTCGATACAAATCAAGATGTGTTCAACAGTGGCGACAGCATATCAGGTCATGTCCGACTCGTGATCACAAAAGCATTGAAATTTCGCGATTTGATTTTGGAACTTAAAGGCAAGGGAGAGTGTAAATGGTCAGAAAATAATGGTAATGGCCTGACATCGACAGAATATTATCATGGCAAAGAAAATATATGCCATGTTACGATGATGTTGGAAGGCCATCAAGATACTGCCTCTTCTTCACCTACAATAGAATTGCAGCCTGGTACCTACCATTACCCATTCACATTTCAACTTCCTATGGGTATTCCAACTTCATTTGAAAGTAAACATGGTTACATTAGATACTCCCTTCATGGGTGTATTCATAGAGCTTGGAAGTCGCACCGTAGAGGTCTGGACCAACACAAAAAAAAGAAAATAACTGTCATTGAAGTAGTGGATACCAACCTGCCTCAGTTCATAGGTGCTGCATACACGGCTAATGACAAAGAAGTGGGTTGTTTGTGCTTTCTGGCAGGGTCTGTGTCAGGAGTTCTCAGTATTGACAGAAAGGCCTACTGCGTTGGTGAAATGATTAATGTGCAAGCACGTTGCGACAACATGAGTTCATGGAGCATTAGATCAACAAACATAAAACTGGTCAAAACAATTGCATATATCTCGGAAACCAAAACTTTATATGATTATGAAACAGTCTTATCGACAAAGGGCCCGTCTGTTGCAGATTGCATCAGCCCGATAATGCTCATACCAGAGGTACATCCAACTATAACTAGATGTAGGGTTATCAATGTGACATATAGCCTACAAATGCATGTCTATATGCCAATGGATACACTAAAAACAAAAGTCCCTTTAACAATTGGCACAATACCATTTCACGGGACCTCTATGCCAGTAACTCAAATGGAACTTGCACATAACTCAATACGATCAACAAGTAAGTAATGACCTCTTCAATCTGATTCATTAAAGTTGATAGTTGACACATAACAGCGACAGGAAAACAAAGGTAAGTATTAAAACTTGCATTATATGTGTAACACAAGAAAGCATAATAACCAGAGCCGTAATTGCTGCAAAACATTTGGGGCAATTTTCGGGCAATTTTGAGAGGAAAAATTAAAAAAAGGTACAGTTTTTAAGGTAAATGTACAGGTATGAAGCTTCCAAATATCGACACCCTTACTTCGGGCAGCATGCAAAATTCGTTGGGCAGAATTGACAAGCACACACCTGGTCAGAATCATCCAGTTATGGCCGATTGGCCGTGCTAATAACACTTACATTTACAATAAGGGGTCATTAAAATATTGTCAACTTTCTACTCTGTTGAAAAGGGAAAATCATTTCCAACAATGTTTGATCATTATGACATCATTGATGTGACGTACTGCAGTTCGAATGTGTTCTTAGTTATGATTGCTTACTTATTATAGAACTCTCAAGCTATAATATCATGTCTTTGTTTCTTGGAAACACTATCAACAAAGCAATGGTAAACAATGACAGTTCTTAATGGTGGATACAAATCATAACGTTTTGATAAATGTAAAAAAACAAATAACAATTTGTTTCTTTGTATTTGAAGGTTCTTCACTATCGTATGTTAACTTTGGTTTACCGTCATATGAAGAAGCCACCAGCCCAGAGAATGCAGTCTCTAATGGCAATAGCGCACCCAGCGCACCCGAGACTCAAGAATATTTGCCCGGATATGTGGATATTTTCCACTACTAATATACTACTAAATGTTCCATGTAGCTAACCTCAAAGTTAATCATGTAGACTAGTGCATTTAGTTTCAGCAAAAACACACTTTAGATTAATAAATATATAGTGCAGAATTCAAGTATACTATGTATATAATTTATAGTTTACCTCATCTTTCAATAAGTCATCTTCATAAATCTGAATAACATGAAAAAGTGAGTATCAAGGTTATCATAATATATAATATTAATAATAAAGCTGTATTTATATAGCGCTATTTACAAAACTGAAAAGTCAATATGCTCAAAAGCATTTAACAAAAGACTTATCACCTGTAAGAAACAAGTAGTGCTAATTTAATATAATAATAGAAATATTTCGTTTTTCCGTGTACCTTTTAATAAAATATTTTCTAAAAATACCCTGATTTCGTGCAAAGTTTTCTAAACAAAAAAAAATTACGAAATAATCACTGCATTTTCATTTTTTTCTTTCAAAATCAACCAACACAAACCTTTCAAGCAACATGTCCGCTCAATAACACACTAGCGTGAACATGAGTTTGAAACATGTACAGTAGTAGATCTAAATCATCAAACACATGGTATAATATTACATTGCAATATAAGGACATTGGCATATGTGGCATGGTATTGTATTATTAACTTGAATAAATTTGTATGGAATTACTTTCCTGTCATTGGCCAACATTTGGATATTCACAATTCCTCATCCATCACAATTAGGCCTACAATTAGGCCACGTCTGATTTACGTAAAAACGGAAAGAAATTTACCGAAAAATATAAAACGAGGTCCATTGTATTCTGCTTTCCTGAAACCGAGTGTACCAAGTGGAAATACATCGTTTTGAGCGATGGATTTAGGTATAGTGAATTTAGCAACAGCTATTCTGCGATGATGTCTTAAATTTGGACATTCGACATAAGACATTTGGATATTATTGATATTCCTCCAGTCTTTTACGTAGTTATTATCACCGATTAATGGAATTGTTTGATTGATTGATTAATTTACTTTATGTTGTATTTTTGTCATTGTCATCTTCGTTAGTTATTTTGATATAGGTCTTTGCCTACCTGAAACATTGCTTTTTAATTTATTGCATTATTGTTGATTTCGATGGTTGAATTAACTAAAAACAAATATTAAAGTGTAGTCCCGATTCTTGTCATTACCAATCCCATAACAATTGGGCTAAGCAATGGTAACTGAACAAATAAAGACAGTATCCTTCGCAAACAGATATAAATGGTAACTGCAATAATTCTTCGCCATATATATAACATTGAATCGAAAGCTTTCGTTAGAGCTCTGATTGTGAAGGTAAACTGCAATGTTCATTTTCTCAAGATTTGTCAGCTACTTGCAAACACTGTTCAGATCGTAATTCATATATAATTAAAAACAATTACAATTCGTATTCTTTTCAATTGAAGATTATTTACACAAATAAAAAATAACAGATTCTGAGACAAAATAGATAAAATGATCACATTTCAAGACAACATTGCAAAATGTTATATTCACTGTATCTAAATGAGTGAAATAAAAAAGCAAAATACAATGGACCTGGTTTTATATTTTTCCGTAGATTTCTTTCCGTTTTCCATAAACCAGGCGTGCCCCTACAATTATTAGGCCTAGGCCTACCAGGTCTACCTTGTTTGTGAAATACAAGTCAAATTTAAAATTTGCATTGTTACGATTTACATTTTAATGCTGCGATTTTACTACAGTAATTTATAATTTGCATTTTCCATTCCTATAGTCTGTCTTATTTTTTGCATTTGGATTTCAAAGTCTGCGTTTGCCTTCTTTTCTATTTGCATTTTGATAGTCTATAGTAGGCCTACATACATTTTATATTTCAACTTCTGCTACGGTAGCTCTATTAATAGGCCAAATGATATACATAATAATCAAATATGAAGTGATCTAGTTTGAAAAAATGAAAAGATCACAAAGCGTTTTGCTTCTGCTTATAATTTATAATCTGCGTCCACATTGAATAATCCTTTTTTCCGTTCTTCCTCAATACATTGGTATCAATTGTGCTCTGTTACATATGTTGTAGGCCTATATAGGCTTATATCCAGATTTGCTATCAAACTGTTGGCTACATGTATATAAACCTCAAAGCCCAGATTTGAATTTATTGTCAGCGCCCAGATCTTGGGCTCGCAGCAGATTTTCCTACGTAGGATTTCAACTAAATTTAATTAATTCTCAAGCACACAAATTGCAATATTTTCAATCAGATGGTATAAGCCTAGGCCTACTACATATTTTTAGCAAACATTCTACACTGATTTTATAATGCCAAGTATCCTTGACCTAGACCTGTGCCACATGCCCCTGTACTTCACTTCGCTGCGTATAGGGGACATGTAAAAAATAAGGTCAGAAAGTGATGCGCTCATTCATTTCAGAAAAATGAAATGACCAATCACAGCCAAGCATCTGTGACGTATCTTGAATCTATGCAGTGATTGGTCTGCTTACTTAATTTATGAAATTATTTTGTGACATATCATGAGACAACTTACAACTCCTTCAAGAGCGAAATATTATTCAAACGTATTTTCAAAGCTCCAAGCAGAGTTAGTGCTACATTTTGCTTGTTTTGTGAGTGTTTCGTAGTAGTTTAAACCAAAGGTTTTGATCTTTTGAGCTCAATCCTATTTTCATTTAATATATCAACATGCTTCTATTGGGTATTTAATTCGTTTTATCTGGAGATGTGCCTGCTTTATAAAGTTTATAAACTACCGAATATTGTTATGCCGTTTAATACGCTGGCTCGAATGCAACTTGGATGTGTTTTCTCGTAGCTCAAACCAAGGTTTAAAGTTTTTAAACTTGATTTTATGTTTATAGAATATATTAACATGCTTTATTGCGTGTTACGATTGTTTTATCTGGAGATGTGCCTTCTGAATGCACAATCAATTGATGTCGAACTGTAGGCCTATTACACGTGCAACTTGGAAGAAAACACTGAATGCCCTAAGAAATAATAGTTTGCTCATATTGAAACACTCATCGCAGCAATTGTGAAGATCGACATACAAAATTAAACTTTGATTACTTGTATGAGTTGAAAACAGCTGGTAAACTGGCATTAAACGGTAAATTATCAGTATGCAAATATTGCAATTTTCCGTGAATGTGGCTGACACACTTTTCATTCTAGTGGCATAACATTGGACTTCATTACGGATATTTTTATCATTAGTTGATAAAATGGATTACAGACAATACTTTTCTATGATATGAATGATTTGAATACATCTACTTTACTCTATTGTTAAATGTTAGTAATGTGAATCTCAGTAATATTCTTTTGTGTGGTAACAACATTAATATATTAGTTCGGCTCAACGTTGTTTTTTCTTTAATACTTTGTAGAAGTTGTTCTTCATTCCGTTTCTCAATTCACATCTGCAACATTAATTCACTTCGATCAAAATTAGGATTTACAAAGCTACAAAATTACGTTTTGTTTTAAAATTTGAAATTGATTTTAACTGTGTGATATCGATGAATGTCCTTCCGTCTTGACAGCTGTTGTTTTCGTTTATTGTTGGCCAGCATATACTTGACAGCAGGCGCTTGTGGAGCGCATGCGTATTAGGGTCAGAATTTTCTCAGTGCATCACTTTATGACCTTATTTTTCACAAGGCCCAGATGAGCGCAGGTACGCAGCAGAATAGTGGGCCTTGTGGAGCTAGGCTATCCTTGACCTTATAAAAATATTTATCACACTATTTTGTATTTCGAATTACGCCTGAATCAACAATCAATAGAATCATCATGTAGGACAACGGTGCTATATTGAAATATGTTTAACATAGATATAAATTTGAATTCAAATATTGTACCCAATGCTGATTAGGAAAATTTTAAATAACATTTCATCTACTGTAAGCCTAGGCTACTCTGTAACTCACCTTCAAAATAATTCTGTAGACTGTTGGACCTGCAAATGATTTTGTTGGCTCAGTCACGTCAACTTCAAAATTAATGTTATCAGATAAATCTCCAAAAACGCTCATCACATGATTATAATGTGTTTTTTTACTTAACCATAGATAAAATTGTTATTAAACATAATAAATAGATCTAAAATCCCGTCTAAAATGCTATCAAAATTCTTGTGAGACAACAAAGTAGAAATCGTAAAAACAACTGATGCAGAAAGTTGATCCTCGTTTCAAAAACTTGACAGAATCGAAAAGAGGCATATAAAGCGCTACCAAAATTCTCAAAATCTGCAAAACAAAATTCTAAAAGTAATCGTAAGAACGAGTTGTTATATTAGTTTATGGAGCGACTGCAGATAAAATGATTAAATTTATTCTTCTTGTCAATAAACAAGGTAATACACGTCTTTCAAAGTATTACGTAAGAATTTCACGCGAAGATAAAGTTGCTACTGAGGCAGAGATTACAAGGAAATGTCTTGCAAAGCCTAACAACCAGGTAAGAACTGAGAGTGAGAGCCTTGCCTTGACAAATGAGAGCCCGGCGGAGGGTATAGACCGAGCGCCCGGAACTAAAACGGCAGGTTTCTCTGGGAAAATTGAAAATCACATAAAAGTATTCATCAAAATATGCTAAACAATTCCCTATTTCTTGTTTCAATTAAATTTTACGAAGTGGATAATGTTCCGGCTGCCGGAATCCTGATTACTAGCGATAATGTTCCGTGCGTCTTTTGCACATGCGTTATCTGTTGTCTGCTTTTCTCTCACATTAGTTCAACATGCAATGGCGATGGACGGTGCTGTTCCTCGACGACGTTAATAACAATTCTGTTTATCAATTTAATCGTAGAATATGTAAAAGAATTTAAAATGAAAGCTCTAGACGGTGAAATCATTATATATGAGAGATTCACGACGCTAAATACCACATCAAACGTGCTCCTAAACTTCTAGAAAAAGCAAACAAACTCGGCTTCGATTTTGAGTTGACTTTCGGTATGTACGTTAAATCAGAATTAGTAGGCACATAGCACCAGTTACAGGATAAGAAAAATAACTAATGAGTTATTATCCCAAATTATTAAAATCACCAAAGTAAACATGCTTTCAAATGTTATTAGCCTACATAAATATTCTCTGAAACCTTCAGAACGCCAAATAAATGTCACGACACTCAAATATTGAAAACGATGGGCCACTTCGCTGAAAAACTTCGATAAATCGAACACAGAATAAAATTATGAATGCACAGATATGTTGAAAATCGTTTCTGTCTTATATTTATTCCAAAACAGTCGATCCAATCTACGCTGCTATGAATTCTTTTCCAAACTATTTAAGATTTAATTTGGATCGATCGACACGTCCATGTTTACTATCTATATACGCACGCGCAATGGACGCACGGAACATTATCTTTTGAGAACAACTTTCCGGCAGCCCGAACAATATCCACCGCGTAAGTTTTATTTGTGAACCCTTCAAAACATTTCATGATTCACTGCCAAAGACTTCTTATCGTTTTGAGAAATTGCTGCATGTGAGCTTCATGGTATTTGATTCTTTTGTTCTCTCATGATTTTGCGAATCCATAGAAGGATGACGAAAACACGAAATGTATGAATTGAGAGGGCTCTTACCGTAAAATGATTTACAAATTCATCATTGCTGAGCTCCACAATAAAATTCATCCAAAACAAGAAACGGGAAAGTATTTATGATGAATTTCATGATGCATTTTATTTGAATTTCAAATTGCCCGGAGAAACCTGCACTTTTAGATATGTAGATATCACGAAACACAAAAGAGAAATCTTCATAATCACGGAAACATTTCACACCAACTTTAATGAGATCTACCTGTAAATTTTGAATGATTTGTAGCCTAATATAATAGCAATTAGCAAAATGGCTGAACAGTTATGATAACTATGACCTTTACGGTTCGACGGACCAATTGATGAGAACTGTAGAATTATGTTGAAGAAATAAAATAACAACGTACGTTGAATTGATTTGTATATTTCTTCTTATAAATAATAATATTAATTCCAAGTTGACATGTTGATAGTAGACTGTACGTTGAATTCTCATAGTTTTCATTTACTGTGTTTATAGAGTTAAGATAAATGCTAGAAGCTGCTAGATCATGCATGGTCATTGTGAGTGATGCGGGGATTCATGTAGGTTCTCCTATGTTCTAGAATGCTCTAGATGTTTCAGGAAGGTTCCTACACACCTTATTCCTGTAAATAACTTTCAATATTTGATTATTAAAATTATTATCTGTAGAAAAACCGCTGGACTGGCGGGGCTGGTAGGTAGGTAGGTAGGTAACTGTTTTATAGATTCTGTAAAGAATGAAAACACACATACGAGTATGTGTATATTTTGAAAAAGTTGCGGACGTAGTGAGCAAAAAATTTCCATGACTTTTTGGGACTTTCGAAGTCAAATCGCACTCATCTGCGACATCTGAGCGACCAACTGGTTACTAGTGGGCGATTCCAGCAGAAGTGAAACCAAACATTTTACAAGCGTCAAAAATAAAGCAAGGAATTCAGACAAAAATCAATTGTTTTCTTTGAAAAAGATACTTTTACCATCATTATATATATGTTTGATTGGGATTATAGACTTCGATGTGGATAAAATTAATGTTTTAGAGAGAGCGTCGAGTTGGTCGCTCGTGAATTTATGAGAACAACAACAAACTAAAACTTGAAAATTCGCGTTTTTCTGTTCATGATTTTCTAACGAAAATTACATTAATCGATATGACTTCACTTGTTTTGTATTATTAAGTAGTAAAAACAAAGAATAATGAGTGTATTTTACCTTGAAATGATATAAATGTTTCGATCACTTCGGGCCGCTGTCAGTTAGACACGAAAAAGTCCTAAATGATTTGTTTACTCCACAGCGTGACACTTGATCGCTAAATCCTTCCGTATGCAAAACAGAAAATAGCTAATTTGCATATTTGGCGGGAAATATTGTTCTTTTCTTCAACGTCATCATTTAAATCTGCGTGTCTGACTGACAGAAAAATTCATACGGACAGTTTTGATCTCAGCGCAACAGTCGGCATCTCAAAGCTAATGCCGTAATGATCATATAATCAAAGAAGCTGTGTGACCGCCTACCTGTTGTTTTGGACACCTCACACCACGTGGTAATTTGAGGTCGCTGTCGTCAATGTTTAATCATGCGTGTTGACTGTTTTAACGCATGCGAAATGGGAATGGCAGTTCATTTGGCCTTGTTGTTTAGAATATTATCTATACGTGTGCTACATTTTGAACAAAAAGAGCAACCAATTTACATTACATGATGATTATAGATTCGGTATGAATATATAAAAGTTTTATTTAAAGGGAATTACTTGTGTTTATTGCCTTATATATTTTGGAAGTATTTAATAAAATTAATAATATTCGTGAAGTATAATATCTTAAGAACATGATGAGAGTGATTTTATTCTTCTTTATGCCAACACTTCGCAGAAATCTACAAATGTTAATTTCCAATTGGCAAAATGGCGAGCGTCCGTGTCATTCAGACACGGACCTTAAACTTGCTGTAATCTATTTATATTTTGAATTATTGTGAATATTTTTACTTTGTTGGACTGTTTTGCCACTCTTTATTTGTAAATAATAATAATTGATCATACTTTGCGTGGATGTTGATTCCCTATTTGAAAATATCTTCCGATGTGTCAGTCAGACGCGATGGAATCGCCCTAGTGACTAGCGAACGAGCAGCTAAACTATCGGCATTTAAGCGAAGAGAACATGAATTATAAAATAAATCAAACAAGTGAATATTAAAAAATTTTTTATTAACAAGCAGCTGCAACTTGCAATATGGATAATTTTACGGGTAACTTTATCATTAAACAAATGTTTAATTGTTTGATTGCTTGTGTAAAAAATAGCTCCGCTACGCTCGGACTCATGATGAATGATATAATAATCAAAATAAACCAATTGAAATCAAATTCAATAGAATATCAAAGCAATCAAATCATCATGCAAAGAAAAATCAAATCAAATCAAATTCAAAAAAGTAAATCAATCCAATCGAATCATATAAAATCAGATCAAATAAAAAATCAACTTCAATCAAATAAAATAAAATAAATTAAAACAATATCCAAATAATATAATAATAGAAGGAAAAATATATCCAAATAATAAATCAAATAAGAAAATGAAAAAATGTTAATGCAGACCGATGGGATTGAACTCCAAACCCCATGTGCCTGATGCAGACGCCCCACCACTAGACCATACCAAGATAGAATAAACGAAGTGATTTTCACCACATATAATACAGGTGTGAGTTGTAAATGACGTGCGAAATTGTCTCATCTTAAGCTGATGTCGCAGCAGAATTAAAACATTTTAATAAACCAATAAAACCATGACGACTGGCTTAGCAGTTGAATGTAATAAATAACTTCAGAAAACAATACAAACAATAAGTATATAATAGCCTACTGTCCTGTCTAAGCCCCCAAACAAATGATGAATTGTCGGTTTAGAAGTTCTCATGGTCAAAACACAACAAAAATTGTCTTCCAAGTTTCACCTCAAATAATGATGTTACAGAACGATTAAAACCTTTCATTAACCATTTCAAATGACGAGGAGAAGAAACCAATCATGTGTTCCATCAATGAAGAGATAATCACGATGTAAACTAATCCAGGAGTATTAGAAAACATTTCATTTAATAATGCAATTGTAATCTCGCTAAGCTGCGAGTCAACCATCATGGCGGGCATTGGAGAAATATTTATGTCAAATCCTGCTAAAATTTTGGAATTGTCACACAGCGTGCCCACTGTATTTTTAACAATATAATGGTGTTTCTTGCGCAATCGTTTTTTGTTCGACCTTTGTTAGCACGCAAAGCAGTATGTTGAACGTTATTTCAAAAGAACAAGAGAGTTAGTCAAAATGAAATGAATACATTGTTACCTTGACAGCATAGACTCAAGGTCACTTACGTAACCATGAGTCAATAACACCTTGACAGCATTTAAAACCAAAAAGAATGTCAAACATTGGTTGTATGTCATAAAATTAACTGTAATAGCTTGTCATACATTTTCTGATTTCACAGGGAAATGTGATAATTTCAATCACAGATCACAGTTATCTACCTCTTGTAGCTGGCCGTTATATAAAGGTTTTACTGTTTTGACTTCCTTACAGTTTCTTTAAGTAAATTTATGATTAACCTTAAAATTAATTTTGACCTTAATAAAATATTAAACTATGTTGTTACCAATTGCTTTTTCTGTCAAATCTATATCACAGAAGCTTGTGTTAAAGATATTGTAATTGCTGTAATTATTTTATAGTTACCAAATGTGCTTAGAAAGCTCAGTACTGTTGGCATATTTTTATTTTCTATATCTAAATGATGACTAATTCAATTAGTAATACGTTGTTTAAGTGTTCCCTCAGTAAAGCCAGTGTAGTTGTGGCCGACTGGGTCTTGAATAGAGGTTAAGTTGTCATTGTATAAGACGCTGTTTGTCAGGCATTTATTTTTATACGGGCAATTACTTTGTGAGCGGCAATTTGAGCAATTTCACGTTCATGAACTCATGAACTTTTTTAATTAGTCTTATGAATTGATTGTATTTATATGTTTTACTTCTGCCAGTGCTCATTTATGGAGTTCCGCGACTACAAGGTTGCATTTCGGCGATATGCGTCACTTTATTTCATTTTTGGAATTGACAGTGAAGAGGTCAGTAGATCTGTTAAATTTGAAATTATGATCTCAGAGAATGATGACTGCTTCTGCAATAAGGGCAATGATAATTATTTCTCTAAATATTCCCTTCCTTTGATCTTTTGAACTATATGTTTGTTAAAAATCAGTGTTTTCCTGAAAATGTTTGTAGGTCTTTTCGAATAGCAAATATTGGATTAAGGAGTTCTTAAAATCGAATTTATTGAATGTGAGACTAGAAAATTATTTTATGTAAAATGTAGGCTAATATTACTATTCCTTCTACCGTGTAAGCCCATTTTGTTTCCCAATATGAGCCCTCATATAATATTGCAGATACAATATTGATAAATGGCATTTTACTGATCCTAAATATAACACCTAGGGCCTACAATATAAATTGACCTATAAATGAGACATATAAAGATTGAAATTGGTCTGCCTATCTTTCAATTGTGTGCTTTATATATCTATCATTTTAGAATGAACTTGGAATTCTTGAGCTTATCCATCACATGGTAGAATTATTAGATAGATACTTTAATAAAGTGGTAAGTATATAGCTGTGTATGTATGTATGTATGTATAATCATTCGTCAATGAAAATATTGACTGGCAAATGCAGGGAATGATCAAAGCTTCTTTTACTGTAAGTAAAGTAAGTAACTGTGTATGAATGTATGTATGTATTTTCATCTGTCAATGAAAATATTGGATAGTAAATACAGGGAACGATCGAAGCTCCTGTTTACATTCAGCCGACGTACAGCATTACGTACATGACATACCTCACAATCACAGTCCGACAAAATGTCTTACCTGCCTCAAACCTCGACTTTTAAAGCTATGAATAATTTTAATGACATAAAGTCGTAAAAACAAAATGGTATTTTTCATATTTTCCTAATGATTTTAATTTGTGTATACAAACATTGCATTTTCTTTCTGAATTTTCATAGCCTTTCAGAAACCAGGTTTCCAGACTTTGTTGGCCCCTGCTCACAATAAGATACTTTTCTAATACTGTCCCAGTAATCAACCCTTGTGAAAACAGGTCACAAAAGTTCAGTTCATAAAAAGCAGTTAATTCTTTATTCATGAACAATTCATGAACTGTTAATGAACTGTTCACGATGTCTTAAAACTCATGAACAGTTCATTTTTTGGGAATGGCATAGAAAACCGATTCTTAGGTAAGATTTTATCACCCAAAGGTTTGTTTAGATATGCGATGTGTCATGTTTTATTTTAAACTATCTTACTTTCAGTAGACCTACATTTATCCAAATGAAATATTATACAAATCTACCTCCTTGCCTGTATAAAACAGACATATCTCTCTCTTTACGCCTACGTACTACTACGTTTTTTTGTTCAATGGTTGTTCAAATATTGTAAAAAGTTATAGGAAATTTGACAAAAATGTTAGGCAATATTGTTGAGTTTCATATTGTTCTTAATTATTATTTGAATTTCCTTTATATTTCCAGTGCGAATTAGATGTATCCTTTTGATTTCTATTCAATCTGTTCATTGCATTCAAAAATGTTTATATATTGGACCCCACCCATATTATAGGCCTACTATAAAACGGTAGACAACTCAGTGTTGTTGTCTTATAGTTAAATTCATCATTGTAGGTTATTAATTGCAATAGCCCCCAAGTGATTAAGACGGTATCGACCTACCAAAGTCGACCTCACCACTGCTCTATTTCTAGAGGAATGGATCTTTTTGTTGAGAGCAATGATGTTAAGTACTCCTTGTTAATCTCAGCCGCGACACTGCAGATCAATTTCTCCAGATCTGATGGAAGATCTGTCTCGACTGTCAATGCGCAACAATGTGCCACAGCTGCTCACAATGCAGTTTCTCTGGACTATTTCATCCGTTCCTCGATTATGGTGTGTCCCTACCTCCCGTGAAAAGTCCGCTGATCTCGTGAACTTTATAAACATTCATGAATTGTTCATGAACATCTTGAATAATCAGCTCATGAGCTATGAAGCAGTTTAAGACCTCTGTGCGAATAAAGATGACTGGCAGTTTGAATAGGATCAACTTTTATAAGTTGATACTGTATTACACTGAAACATGATGACGTTACTCCATTAGTAGGCATATTTGCAATCATTTAGAATCCTCAACAATTCATCAATTCGACTTGATTTTAGCAATAAATAGCAGTAATGATAGTTTTAAAATCAAGTGTTTACCTGAGGTGTATCAGGTATGACACTCTAGTTATTATATACCCCCCGTTTCTCTGCCAGATCCAAAACATTAGCCCTCACTTGCTCTTATCAGTTCAAATGTCGATACGGCATGCTGGCCAACAGTTCATCTGTACAGAAATAATTCCAAACAAATGGCGTGGAAACGGGGGGGGGGGGGGGGTAATAGGGTGTATGACTAAGAAAAGGTGTGTAGTTTCAAAGTTCAAACTATAGTCGCCTGCTTGAGGAAGTCGGCCTTGTTTTCAAAATGTTCCTGGGGCCATGATGTAAGCATAAGTAAACTGCCTGTACAATAATCAATGTTTAAAATGACCATCAATGAAGTAGGTAACATGTGAGGAAGTAGGAAAAAGGGGTACAAAATTGACCGTTGCTAACTAATTCAACTTATTCCTTAATTTAATTAAACAGATTATGTTTAACATTGAAAAGGCACATATGTTGATAGATGAGATGATAACAAATGGCTACGTCGTTGAGACAAATGCAAATCGGATTTTAGCACCTTTGTTTGTTTTTAAAAAGGCAGCATCCTGACATAAATACAACAATTGATTGTGTAGTCTATATAGATATATAAAGCGAAAAGTTGATATGTTACTACAGCTGTTAAATCTACAAATGAAAGAAAAATGCATTCAATACACGTGAAAATATAAAAAGTTCTTTCACTGGCAATCAACGATGAACTCAAAGTTAAATTCATGATTAATTTTCTTATCGGAGTAGAGATAATTATATGTAGAACCTGCATATCTCTTCGCTTCGATATATCTTATGGAATTCTATTGATTATAAATTAAATAATGGATATATCTGGTTCCATTTCAAGTATTTGGAGTATATTAATATACATACGTATCAACAACAGACTATATCACTGTTTGAAAATTCATCTGTACAGGCTACACTGCTACAGCCGATATATCACTATCTCGCCTACTTGCATCGCTTGTCCAAGCAGTAAATAACTGGCGATTTTTTACCCAAGAAACTGTGTAGATTATTATCATCATATTTCAAGATTAGAAAGACTGGTTTCAATAGGACTATCAATTGTGTCAAGAAAAATCATTAGATACAGAAAACTAAATTATAACGGATTTTTTTCAATTAATTTTTCTCCAACAACTGATGTAATTGCAGAAAAGGCTATATAATTTTGAGATTTCCCAGATGCGTTCTAAATATCATGCTGACCGTAGTACATGATTTCTATTGAATATGATCGTAGTTATTCGAATTTATAGAAGAATGATTATTGCCGAGAATATTGAAAAGTGACTCTCTAAGAGGATCATTCTTCTCTGGCTTCTATATTAGACTTTAAACATATAGATTATATAGATTATACATATGCAAATTATAAAAACTACTATGTAAAATAATGATATGTATATGATTATATATTCGTTTGATGATATATAAATCTATTCAGCATATCTGATGCAGTACAACGCAGTTTAGT
Organism: Haliclystus octoradiatus; assembly: GCA_916610825.1. Taxonomy (NCBI): domain Eukaryota; kingdom Metazoa; phylum Cnidaria; class Staurozoa; order Stauromedusae; family Haliclystidae; genus Haliclystus; species Haliclystus octoradiatus. The sequence continues at coordinate 25,914,115 of OU744448.1, forward strand.
TTTTATTGGAGGGGTACTTGCAGTTATTTGCTAAGAAAGTACAATAGATTTTCAACCCCTTTTCTTTTGTGATAAGGCACTGAGACTTTTATTTTGCTTAGCGCTTATCAGTTTTTACTACAAGCCAACGTCTCAATATACTTTTCCGTTACAAAATCTCTCTATTAACAGTAGTATCTGTTTGTAAATAAATTAGTTGTGGTCTGTCCGCCACTCATGTAGGTCTCACTGGCGAAATAATACAGAAAATCCATTGTCAGGAAATTATGCAAACGTTTGTGTTGAGATAACCTTGTACAGTAACGGATTTGTGGTATGAAAATTATGATTTTTTGACGTAGTTTTAAAATAATAAACTTTGTTAAGTCTCCAGTAGAAAAATGTGCTGTTTTGCGAACTTAATTAAGCTCCGAGAAGAAAATTTTAACAGGTAAAACTAAATAAGCCAATCAGATTTATAATAATTAAAATAATACAAAATACTGAATTGCATTGAATTACCAGAATAAATAAGCCAAACAAAATATGTTATGAAATCAAAGAAATGTAGAACTATATTTCATGTGGTGGTGATATCACCAATCTAGAGCGGGGCACAAACGCTTTGAAAATTAAACAGATTTTCTGTCCATAATTTGTTAATGAAACAAAATGTCGTTCACCACTTTTCGTAAAATTGAAATACAAACATTTCACATATGTTAAAATGGTAACTTCAATATATAATTTGTGGGTACATTGATAAAGAATCTGTTTTGAAATCAACTCAAGGTAGGCCAACGTGGTGCTGAAATCAATAATCTATCGCATGAAACAAAATGCTGTTCACTACTTTTCGTAAAATTTTAATACAAACCTTCGAAATGATTCTGACTAACATAGATTTCATATCGCGATCGAATGCATGGTAAAATAGATTCATTTTCTGTATAAGTAAATCCTTTTCATCATACAATACAACCTGGATGCGAATTCAAATAGAATTTTTATTATTATTGAAATATTTTATTTACTAAAAATGACAGGTCCCCGTATAGCCGATGTATAGAAGTGCCCCTGGGTATAGGGCCTAAAAACATTTACAGAACGAAATTAAATTCAATTCATGGCGACGATAAAAAATACGATGATGAGATTAAAAACATACAAAATAATTCATGCTCAGACAGATATTTCCATACAGGTATAATCTCGGCTATGGATTTTGATTAAAGACTCAAAAATGGTTCAAACGTGATACTTTGATGAGTGCCCAGTGAATGACAGGTCACATGGCAAAAGTCAACTAAGTTGATAAATAATCTTAAAACAGGGGTAACACTTGAGGGGGTTGGGCTACAATTCCCCTACATTATTCTTTGCCCTGTCTTCGGGAAAACAGTTTTGGTGGAGAGGTCAGGAAATGTTTCGCAGTTTCCCAAAGCATTTTTTCAAATATTTACTAAAAATAGAGCCCCCTCTTCAGGGTAACTAGCACCCTTGTCGGGAAAATTCTGGAGTCACCCATGTTAAAGAGCATAAATTGGTCAAGTTCTACCCGACAATATTCGAGTGAGACAAGACAGGTTTTTTTGACGATCTGCTCGTGTTTTAGAATCCTTGAATGCAAGGACTTACACTTACATGTTCTCAGAGTGTAACAATTGCTCAATTATTTTTTTCTATTATTAGTGACCTGAAAGTTTTATCACTCAAGGTCCAGCACTGGACCTACATCCAATGTTAGTGCACTTATAATATATTATCTGAAACGCAATGGATAGATTCCTCCTTGCCAGATGTAAAACATGCGGTTTTTAAATCGTCAAACATATTCAAAACGCACTTATCTATATTATCATTTATATAGTGTGCATTGTGTGACGGAAAAATGTAGCGATACAAGAATATCGTATTCACAATTTCAAAACTACAGAAGAACAAGACCCATGATACTGTCTTGTTCTTGTCTTTTAATCTCCATCTTGTGAAATGTTTCTGAGGTTGGTTATTTGGTTGTCAATTGTCACGGTTCCATTTGACCTCAAACTGGGGCTGCTATGACACGTGCATGGTATTGTGTAGGCAAATAAAATTAAATAACTGCCACGTGTTCAAAACGTGAAGGAGACATAACTATAATGTAACGTAGCAGAATAGTATTCAAGAAACGGATGGTAAATCGGGAAAAGTTAAGGACGACACAGCTAATTGTTTAGATGCGGGTAGTAAAATTTTAAAATTTCATTAAGATAGTTCCGTTCAAAGTCTCTTCTACACAATAAAAATTGAGAACATTTGAGCCTCAATCAAAATTTCCTATACTTCTCAAAAGAAAGTGTGAATATGTAGAATTAATTACAGATGTTTATTGCATTATAGTACTCTACGCTGCTACAGTACTATCACGAGGACAATATGCATGACGTTAGAAAAAGACAATAGTAACATGGGAATTGCCCTAACAAATACGGGCCTTGAAACCAAATTTGATTGGTCAGAATATCATTCTATTGTTTAGAACATGCTCTTATACAGTAATATAGATGTCTCAGAATTGTCCATAATATTTGATATTCCAGTTGTATAGATCTAATTATATGTAAGTTATTTTGTATATGTTGGAAACTTCTACTGCAGCACAAGCCAATCTTTTTTCAATTATTTCGAAAGGTATGTATTATATACAGTCGTTGGATAATGATCAAATAACGCTGTTCCAAATAATTGCATATTGCATTAAAAGGGACTCTTGAGACAGTGCAAAGACAGCAGTAAAGGTACGTTTGAAGCATATCTTGTAAACCAAGACATTAAATTGAACATTTCAATGTAGAAGAAAAGGTATATGCATAGCTATAATGATGTATTATATATAGTCACATCAACGTGCAGAAGAGATTGGAAGATATTTGCCATAAGAGTTGCCCAAGACCAGCTGAGGAGAAATTTGGAAATCAATTTCTGATGTCAAACGCCCTAAAGTTATACTATAGTTCTGAAATAGTATCAATTTTAGTGAAATTAACATCATAGATATGCGTTTGGCATAACGGATTAATACTAGTGTTTTGTAAATTCAGCTCACATTTCTTCGAGTCCAGATATATTGTATTTAATTTAGCCTTCTATTCAACATTAAGTTATAAACCCTAAAGGAGAAATATTTGACATTCGAGGTCAAAAATTTCCATATTCAACAGCTGTTTCGAAATCATGACAATCTATGGACTTTCGAATAAATTGTTCTTATATTTGTTCTCAAAACATATACACCATATGTTTCCAATTGACCTCAATATAATCATTATCGTTGAAGGACTCAACTCAAAAAACGAGTTCCATTAGTAACCGAATAACGTGCTTTTCTACTCAGCTTAAATCCGAATGATAACTGGAGCGTCATCCTTGTTAATACTGTCAATCTATCAACTCACTGGCAAAACATATACTTATTTTGGATCGTGGCTAGAACAAGGGATAACTCAGGGACATTTCATGACTTTTTATCGGTGCTTTATTTGTAATAAATTCTGTTTTCAACCGATTTTCAAAATTCTTTTTGCATTTGGTACCTTTATACATTTACTACAAATCTATCATGCACATTCAAAAGTGTTTAACTAGGATTTGACAACAAAATAGTTCATAGGGTTTCAAAGCCAAGTTGCAGCTATGCTGGAATTGCACTTAAAAGCGGATTCCACTGTATAATATGTACAGTGTACATGCTTCATGTAGATAAATTTTCATCAAGCCAAGGCGTTTCCCTCGATGAAGTTGAACTTCTAGCAGTTTATCTGAAGCTTTGAAGAATTTGACAAAACTTCTCTATTGCCCCTATTGAATATTGATGCTATTGAGGGATACAGATCTCTGCTCTTTCAGTCTATATTTGTGCCCATTTACTAGCAAACATCTTGTCGAGCCTTTAAAGGGGCAAGCGGTCACTACGAGCTCCAGTTGAAAATACTTTGCGGTTTTTAAAATCTTAGCTTCAATTTTCAAATTTCAGACACCGAAATAACACGAGCATCAATGGCAATGTGAACTATACACTTCTTTTAAAACCTTTTAAATGCTCGAACATGTTAGATGAGGCCAAGATGATCAAGATCTTGCAACCGCTAAGCTAACTTCTTTCAGAGCTCGTAGCGTCGCGGTTAATTTTGCTCCTTAAATGATTTTTACTGATCAATTAGTTCCTGAATTTCTCTGCTCTTCATTTCATAGCCGGAAAACACGTGGTAACTTCGATTATGACGTCATTACAATTGATGCTAAATGCCTTGAGTCGATCGTTTCTTTAGAACATCTAAAATATTGGCAAGGCACATTCACAGCAATGTTAATAATCACAGAATACATATTTTTATGGTACATAGGGATTACAATGTTATACTCAATTGGATGTTTGAAGGTATTAAATCCTGAAATTGAAGATTTGGAAGGAAAGAGTTATGAATTAATAAAACCGAGAGTGATTAATCATGATAACAATATGATTTATCCAAAGAAAATATTTTTAGAAGTATCAACAAAAAACGGAAAATTTCTATTAATTTTAAAGAAAAACACACATTTAGTATCATTAGGATTATATTTAAATTATTGGAATAATGGCAAAAATTTAGAAGAACGAAAAAATAATGAAAATTGTTATTATCAAGGTAGAATTGCAGGACGAAAATCATCACGATTAATTGTTAGTTTATGCAATGGAATAAATGGTATTATGTATGATTCATTCTTTACTTATTATATCATACCTGCAAATCAAACAAAAACTCCTAAAGAATACAACACCAACCTATACCAACAATTTCATATGTTATACAATTTAACGAATAGACAAAAACATGAAAAACAATTATTGGTTTGCAATGCAACTGAAACTGAGCAAATAAATTCATATTTTCAAGATTTAAGAAAAAGTAATTTATCTAATGATAAAAAAGAAGCTCGTAAAATTCGTAGGAAACGTTTAAGTCGGGCACCTTGGAGAAAAAATCTACCATCTTGGAGAAATAGTCAACCACTTTCAAAAATCAAAGCAGCATCATTAAGTAATGATCAATATAGATACATTGAATTATATTTAGTAAATGATCATTCAATGTATCAATATTATAATAAAAATATATCATTTATAGAACAACGTAGTAAATTGATTGCAAATATTTTGGATGATCGATTAAAGCCATTAAAAGTTAGAGTTATATTAGTTGGTGTTGAAGTTTGGAGTGAAAAAGATTTAATCAAGATATCGGATAGTTCATTCAAGACATTATTACGATTCATGAAATACAGATATTCAAACATCAATCAAAGAGTACGCAATGATAATGCTCATTTGATTACACGAAAAGCTTTTGATCATGGTAAGTTTAAACGGTGTCGGACCAGCTTTATCCTCCATCTCTAGCTCCGGATGGGGGGGGGGGGTAACTAACTCCAGACTCTACAAAAGAGGGAAAAAGGGAAGTATCCAAAAAGTTCCAAAAATCCTGTAAAAGCTACCTGAAAAGATGAAAATGCTGCCCAAAATCCTGGGCCCAAATTTCTAAAAAATACTTCAAATTTTCAAAGTTCTTCAATATTCAAAATTGGTTTCCCAAAATTCCTTAGCATTTCGAAAAAGAAACAAAATAAATTTCAAGATTAAAATTTCCTAACGAGAAGTATTTTTCTCGTGTGGAATACAGCCACTCCAAGAAGTGGCACATCCCTGTATGGCCGTCATTGGAAGTTACCCCCTGGGTCTTTAAGTGGATTTTTAGTACGATGGTACACTAATGACATATCAGCAAGGTATTGCAAGTAACTATAACACCAAGAAACACAACAGAAGATTTCTAACTAGCTATGATTGGCATAATCATTTCAAATATCAGAAATAATAGCGAGAATATTAAGAAAGTTTTAAAAATATAAGCAGATTAAGCTTTACATTAACTACATTAAATGTACCATTTAGGTTTGCAAAATAGAAAGATTAGAAATTGCTATACATTGCAAGGCAAGATAATACATCGAGGACTTCGGCTAGACGGACCAATGTTGAGGACCATAGTTTTCATTGGTTATCTGTCGCCATAGCGAATAATGATAAAATGCGTTTATTTGATTTACTCTCATTAAATCATTATATAGTTACATATAGAAAACGTTTGCGGGACATGTGTGTATATTTATTATTCTTGTTTCAAGTAAAAATTGTTAGTTTTAAGAAATATTTGTCATGTTCAAGAGGGTAATTTCCATTGTACCTCAACTGGGTTGTTCAAATAGAACTTTGGGAGAATGAACATAATGTTTTTGGCAATAAAAAAATTCAATGAAGAGAAATTGCACTAGAATAAAATAAACTTTATGATTCATAATAATATATTATGTTTTTTTTATGATATAGGTGAGACAGCAGGGAAAGCTCCGATGGCAACTATGTGTTCAACCGAATCGTCAGCCGCTATCAATCAAGATTTTGAACATAATCCACTTTATATAGCCAACGTTATAGCACATGAGCTAGGTCACAATTTAGGAATGGGTCATGATGGTGAAAGATGCAAATGTTCAGATCATACAGAAGACAAATGCATAATGGGACATTCAATGGATGTTGACGTAAGAAGTTATTCATCGTGTAGTAAGAAAGAGCTAGAGGCAAACATGGAGGAATAGTAAGTTTATAAGCAATATCACAGCTTATAGCAGTTCCAAATTTATCGATATTCCAAAGTACCGTCATAAAGTAACTGTGCTTCATCTCACCAACGCCATCTATCTGTGCATTAGTACAATCTTTGCGATTTCAGATTGCAGAGCGAATAATCTCACAAATAATTATTAAGAGCTCCATCATTTAATTAAGTCATAACTGATTATTTCTGCATAAGTTTGGGGGAAGAGTTGTTGTCATTCCGAAAATGATATATTTCATGAAAAATCCGTATACTGGAATGTTTAATATTCCTTTACTTATAGCGTCATTTATCTATAAGCGGGATAAGGAGGAGCTACTATAGAATTCATTGGTCAGTTTGTTGACCAAGACCTGAGTTTATTAGGTTTTGCCATTTTAAACAATATCTGCGTTTTTTGGTTGGATTCCTTTCCCTAACACGCATAATGCTATTAGGTCAAATACGAAATTCGAACTTGATCTATACTTGAGGTCGATACAGAAAATTTTAAATTATTTAGTTGGTTTTTCATGAAGTTTTCAATATATAGTTATTGATCGTTCTATCAGTGCCGTTGCCAATGTTCCTGCATACATTTCCTATTTCCATATTTTTCAATTCTAAGAAATGTTTTAAATTTTAGCCCCTCGTTACATCAGGTAGTCATTCTATTACTTGGTTAGCGAGTATCCCGTTTAGCAAGTATCCGGTTTAGCGAGTATACTGTTTAGCGAGCATCCCGTTTAACGAGTATCCGTTTAGGTAGAAACCTGTTTCGCGAGCATCGTAGATGTAGAAAAGATGAAATTTAGGAATGACAAGAAGACTTCCATATAAGGTCAAGATTTCCTTGTTGATAGGAAAGGTCCAACAGATAAACCAATAAACATGCCATAACATCATATTTTCGATTGTTATTCCAGTGATTGGGGATGCCTTTTTGATACACCAGAACATTACCCATCGCTGCCATCAAAACAGTTATGTGGCAATGGAATTGTTAATCAAGGTGAAACATGTGATTGTGGATCACTTGAACAATGTAATAATCTTAATAATCTATGCTGCAATCCAAACACATGCCAATTACATGACGGGGCTATGTGTGATGCTGGAACGTGCTGTCGTAATTGTCAATATGCTGATAGAGGAACCATCTGTCATCCATCGGTAAGATTACTAGATATTGAAAGGCTTGGGGTGCATTGCAGAAATACACACAACGTTCCTTACTGAGTTGGGTTTAAGTGTCTCTGCTCTCTGGATTTGAGGATTGTCTAACCAAGTGCTAATTCCAGCTCTGCCGCTAAGCTAATGTTATTACTGCCAAGTAAATAAAAGTTTGTGTTTGGCTCAAAACAGTTTTTATCCGACGAGAAGATGTAGCAGCATCAATTAGCCCATACTTCTTGAAGTGAGAGCATGATAAGTCCATGTTCAATTATTGCTTCACTGCGGATCCAGCACACTGTCCTTAACTGTCACTGAATCATCAACTATCTATTTTGGTTACCTGCAAAATTGAAATCAGCAGTTAGTTGATTGCTTATCATAGAAAACACCAATAATAATTATCGCTTTATGTTGAATCATAATCAATGAAAACTGGGTGTATACTAATCCCAAGATTGAAACATAGGTCCTTGATTAAGTACAGTGCATGGACTCGAAATGTAGTTATTAAGGAATTAAGGATAAGAGTAGTGACTCAAGAAAGGTATTATGTCAAGTTCAATTTAGCAATTAATAGGGGAAGGTGATGGACCAATCTAAGCTGTAGTGACCGCTCCGTGTCTTCTAACCGTTATGACGAAAAGACGCAACTGATAATTGCGTTTTTGATGCATTAAAATACATTAAAATTCATGTTATGATTATATCTTCCAAAATTGACCTGTTAATCATTGACTAAAACAGTTATTGATCTCAGGCTTGATGAATATCGGTTCGGCTGATATTCACCTTGCCTATGATCAATAAATGTTTATTAAATGTTCAATAGCACATTATTTACCAAGAATATTTCTTTGTTTTCGAACCTTTAAAAAATCAGGTATTCAGGTTGTCATTATCTTTCATCAGATTGGTCAATGTGATTTACCAGAACAATGTACTGGATTAGATAACGAATGCCCAGATGATGCTGTTGTTCATAATGGTATCCAATGTCCACTTCAAAGTAATGGTGTTTGTTTCCATGGTTCATGCATTTCATTAGATGACCAATGCAAAGAAACCTTTGGTGAAAATGCATCAACTGCCCATATTTCCTGTTATGAGCAAATGAATGTCAAAGGTGACCATTTGGGATACTGCAAACAGGTGAATTTTAAGCTGCTAAATTCTTATGGAATCAATTCTCAATAAAAATCCACAGTCACTATAAGCTTCATGGCAACCAATTCCTTTCTCCGTTCACGGTCAAATTCATCTTGAGCTATTTCCACAAGAATAATCATACTGTAGTAATGTCTCATTTTTGATATTCCATTAACTCAAGAATTGCATATTCTCTCGGGATGTTACATCTGGAATAAACCTGAAGCTGCTTATTTATTCATTATAGTGAAGGGAACCCGCTCTGCTGGGTGAAATTTGAAAATAAAAAAAATAGAAAATTTAATTGCTAGAAGTTAGCCCAAATGATAAATAAACAATCGAACTGAAGGTCAGTCGGGTGTGAAAGATATTGCGTGACGAACATGAGAATTTAATTCGTTCTTTCTATGAAGCAACAAGAGAAAAACACGCTTCGGACCGTCAATTGAAGGAATATAAAGATATGAACATAAAACATGGCCTATGTGGCCGCAAAAAATTGTAAGATTCCCCACTGAAAGTATGGATTTGATACGTTTACCATGAGAAGCGTGAATCTCGAATACAGTAGATACAAACAGACATTTATATAGTAGATGTCTCACTTCTAATTCGCGTCTCCCAATATCAACTTGTGCATGAAGATCATGAACCATGAGTGTCTGACAAAACGTTTAGCGTTCCGTAATCTTGAACAATATTGCACATTTTAATCCAATTGTTTTTGTTGAGGTTTGGCCTATAAATCAGAAAATTATCAATTTTCTTCTGAATCTGTTCTAACTTTCTGGGATCTAAGATCCCAAGATCTCCATTTTTGTCCAACCCTACAATGAACCCTTCATTGAAAAAAGCATGATCTCTTAATTTTAGAATGATGGTCAGTTCATCAAATGTTCATTAGCCGATGTTCAATGCGGAAAACTACAATGTTACATACAACCAAGTGCATTGTTAAAGACAGATGCATACACAAACATAATACAGTTACCAACTGTTAACAATTCCAATGAAAACAGTTATCATTTATGCTCAAGTTTGGCATTGGATGGTAAAAGAGGAATTAATTTGGTTAGATCTGGTAAGCCCATGTTCAGATCTGAAATTGTTAGATATTGAATGTTTAGTATGTCTACATAGAAGTAGGCCTATAATAATCAGAGCCATCTATTTACAAGAGTTGGGACACGCTTTCATGTGCCGCTATCGTCTCCAATTGGACAGATGCCAGTCACGTGATTTTTGGACGCCATCTTTGTTCTTTCGGAAACAGGTTCTCAATCATTTCAAGTGAAACGCGCGAAAAAATACAATACAATATGGCTGAAAAAACACACAACATTCTCCTGCACATGCGCACTGTTAAAAACGTGCTCGGGTCCAGGCAAAAAGATACAAAAATGGCATAAGTGTCCCAACTCTTGTAAATAGATGGCTCTGATAATAATAATAAAAATAGAAAGGAGTCAGAGACCACACATTCTTATACTGTTACTTTAAGTTTCATGCTTTTATAGCAATCATCAGACAGTAATAAACTATATATAAGTAGGCCTAAGAGCGTATTTAAGCGAAACTCAGAGTAGCGGAGTAAACTCGTGATCTTTGATCTACTATTTATAAGTAGGCCTATATATAATGTGGTGTAAGTTGTGTTACTAATTGAACATAGGGCTCAATGCTATACCTGTTGCAGAGTTTTGAATAATATATAACATATAAAGTCAGAAATGAGACAATCATGTTTGCTACTCAAAGTTTCCCACCAAGGTGATCATCAGGCAATCTATTCTATCGAAGTAGGCCTATATAATTACAATAGTTTATCAGCAATGGATCTTGCTACTTTCTGTTACTACAAAAGACAACCAGATGTCTCCATTCTTCTCTATAACCTGTCACCCATGATATGCAACATCTAATATGTAACAAATCTGTTTGTAAAAGCCGTTTTACGCTGTCTATAAAATCTACCTAATAGAAGTCCACTTCTTTATAATATTGGAAAACTTTTTCTACATACTAAATTGTAGAACGCCATTTAAGTAAATTCAGATAAAAATAGATATTTTTAAAACAAAAAAAGTTTTCAAAAAAACTCCCGAAGAAAGCAGTTAAAATGTTCTGAGATTTCTGAAGTCTAAACCTTTGTCAGATACTGTAATTTACAACGGTTCATAAAGTACAGCTAATCCTATCATAACAACTATATGGATGCAAAGCCATGTGCAAAAAAAACTATACATCCAGATACCTTTCCCACTACTAGGGGTATGTTGTGCATTGGGGATAATTGCATAACCTTTTATCTATCTCGATTCCAATAATCCTTGAAACTAGTATCCAAATGAAGTGGTCGTTGCAATGGAGAGAAGTGTATTATTACTATTGCATTATTGTTTAAATCCATTCGCAGGCTATTAAAGACAAATAAAAATATAGTAAACACTGTTTATAGCGTCATTTTAACTGATGTTTCTGGTGAAAGTTGTCTTTCAATTTATAAATAATCTGCTATAACTGCACATTGCATACAAAATACCTTTTAGAAGTTCCCAAGGGGGTGCAATTATAGACAGTTTCTAATGTAGCCAGGGGTGCGACAAAAAATAGGCATCCTGGAATCCTAGATTCCGGAAGGTTAGAGAAAATTCAGAAATTTTTATGATTTATTGGTTAAACCTCAACAACAAAAAACTGGAGAAAATGTTGAAATGCCCCTAGGATTTAGGAAGGTTGACCCTGAAAGCCTGTAGCAATGCAAAATCAATATGAATAAAGTTTCACATGCATATTCATCATTTGTATTATTTGTTAATAGGTGCGACATGTGGATTAAGCAAACAATGTATTAACAATCGATGTGTCAACATTCCACAACCAAAATGTCTGAACAATTGTTATAGTCATGGGATTTGTAATAATGAAAATAATTGCCATTGTGATATTGGTTGGCTACCACCTTATTGCAATATATCATCTGACGATGGTATGATTAACAATGATATCACAAGCCTTGAATATTCTGAATTAGCACATACAGAAGCAAAGCATCGCAATCATAACCGCATTGGTAAACCAATTATTGTGCTTATTACAATCATAGCATTCGCAGGTGGAATGCTTGTGGTAGCATTCATAACAAGAAGCTTGAAACATTTTTATGGTATTTGGTCAGCACATCAAACACTACAGAATAGGTTACCAACTGGGGTCTTGGGGAAATTACTTGACAGATAATTAACTTGAAAATAATAATTAAAAATTAATTAGGTTAGAATAATGATTAAACTTTTTAACAATAACACATTTTGTGCATCTAAGTAGATCATTTGTTAATACTCATGTTTGAAAATATATTTCTAAATATATTATATTGGAAGGGACTAATCATGCCATTTTACTATTTTGATAAATGATTAGACTTTACTTACTCTATATCTATGTACTCTATAGCCAGTGAGATTCGTCAGTAAGAAGCCATAAATATGTTTTCTCCCCGATCACCGGAAAAAAATCATATAGCTAATCAGACTCTTGTCTCGCGGGTGAGAAAAACGATATAACCAATCAACATCCATTTCCTGGTTCGCAACAAAATGAGAAGCCCCGGGAAAACAAACCTTGTAAACAGCAATTAATTTTTTTGCTTGATGTCATTCGCGTTTTTAATTAGGATTTGAGAAAATAACTTGACATAGAATTAATCCTGACCTGCGATACTTTTGCATTATTAATTGTCTCAAAGATATTAATTACCTACTGATATCTATTCATGTTTGCAAAGTATACCATGATTGTTTTGCTCACAGCTCTGAAAAGGAGTGATAGCTCAACAGCTTTTTCAAAAAATCTAGACTAACCAAAATTGTGAGCTAGGATTGTTATCATAACAGCCACTGACATAGATAACAATTCTAAAGCCGGTTGGGATAGTATGCCTAATGTCAGAAACAGATATTGTTCCCCTGGCGACAACAAGAAAATACCCTAGCAAGTTCTACAGCATATCATAGTTCATGTGGTTATTCTTTAGTGATAGTTAAAAGAGAATCTAATTACACATATATATTTATATCCCACGATTCTCATTATAATAATAATAGAAGGAGTCAGAGACCACACATTCTTAAACTGTTATTTTAAGTTCAATGCTTCTATAGCAATCATCAGACAGAAAATTGTAATTTTTCTGTCTGATGATTGCTGTAAAAGCATAATGTTCATGAAACTTCAAGTGCCATTACGTATAGGAATGTGTGATTTCTGACTCTTTTCTATTCCTATTCTTATTATTATTATTTACAGCTCTGCCATATATGAAATTGAGCACTATATTCTTTGCTATTAGATAACATCTAATAGTAATAGCCCATTAATTGACTACAATGGAATCCATCTTAACTTCATGAAAACTATGATGTCATTGTATAAGAATATAATCAGATCACACTGTTTAAATAAAATTCACTCACAATATTAAGGTCTATTCCATCAAGCCATTCCATTGTAATACTTCTGCAGACTGCAGTATTTAAATAGTCACTTGTAATCTTTTGTTAAAATTAAATATTCCAATCAGAGTTTTGTTACTCACAAATGTGCATTATTTATTTGGGCTCCCTCTTCTATGTAGACACCATTAGTCTACATAGATGCCATATTATTGCTTTACTGCTGGTGCTGCTTTAAGGCTACTGTATTTATCCAAGAGAGCACTAAGATAAAACAGAAACAGTCCCTGTCAAACAATATTTTATTAGAATGGAAGTCGATTGACCAATTAGAATCAAGGAGCTCCAGACAGTTTTTCTTACTATTTTATAAAAATGATTATATGATTTGTGATTATGTCATCACACAACTACAATAAGTCGTGTTGAGCAATTTTAATATTTAAGCAAATGAGGTCTCGAATAGCATTGATCCTTCATTAGTAAACTTACTACAGTCAAACCTGTTATAACGGTCACCTCTATACAGCGGCCACCTGTCTATAGTGGTCACTCTTGCAATGTCTAATTTTCTATTGAATCAAACCTGTATATAAAGGCCACCTGTCTATAATGGTCAATTTATCTACCCTCCTAGCTGGCAGTTATATACAGGTTTGACTGTAATTGTAGAATTACGTCATTGTAAATGGTGGGTACTTTTCAAAACTATACACAAACATTGTCATATTTTCTATTCAATCTCTGCAAACATGTATCAGTTTTGGATAGCATTTCTCTCCCTTTAACATTCGATTGGCATTTAAAAGGATCATTTCTATTCATTATGGTTGTCAAACATTGTTGTTACCATGTTTGGAGATTTGTTTGTCCGTGGTTTGGAATTTCCTGCCAAAATCACTAGGTTGTTAAATGACAGATCAATGAGAAATTGAGGATCAGTGCTATAGAACATTTGAATAGCCTACATATGGTAGCTCAGTTGGGGTTCGAATCCTCGTTGGTGCACACATGTTTGTAATTCTCTGTAAATCTGTTCGTGTCTCCCCAAATAAACAAGCACCTGTGCTTACGGGGTGACTATCAGTAATATTGTAATATTATTATTATTAAATGGTATGAAGAAATTTTTTCAAGATTGATAGGATTTTCACAGGCTTTTGAATAGAACAGAACATTTGAAGACACTTTAAAGATTAATTGCATAAGAAATTTGATTAAGTTTACCTTTTTTCATTCAGTTGGTTTTGAATATGGTCTAAATCTGCCTTCTGACCTGCCATATTAATTTCTAGTCCTTTGATTTTTTCAATCGCCAAACGACATTGCTTTACTTTAGACTTGAAGGTGACAAACTAATTAATGGAAAAATAATAATTTGGTTACAATTTATAGGAAACTTAGAGCCAATAGTAATCCCAATTCCCTATCAAAAAGAGTTGACAAATCTTAATTTGGGAAATCCTTTGAAACTATAATTTGATATATGATGTATTCGAGTCTGAACATTACAATGGCTTAATTTTTATTTCGATCTGGAATTTCCTTGTTGGTGTAAATTACCATCAAAGGAGTGTTTTTTTTATATTAAATGACCAGAACTTCTTTGTACAGAACATGCTTACGGTTCACCAAGTTTGCATAGTAGGTTGTTTTTGGTTGATGAGATCTCAAGGGCGTTTAACTAATTTTTTCTTACTTCGCGGAAATTATTACTTATAGAAGAAAATTTTGTAATAAAAGGGTTCCCTCAAAAATAGTTATCGGCAGGTTCGAGAGGTTTGTAGGCCTAATATTAACTCGGGTGCAGTCCTGCCGTACTCTGCATGTCGAAGGTTTAACTAGGTTTTTACCAACATATTGAGTTTGTAGGCCTAGCTCAATCAACCGAGTGTTGACATTTGCAAGTAAACATGCCAGAGCTCGACGAGATCTTGGGGGCGGCAGCTCCGATAAAAGTTGGGTGCGGGGGCGGCAACTGATCAAATTTGACTTCAGGGGCGGCATTTCAGCAAAAATTGCAAAGAAAATGACAAAAAAATCATTTTCAACTGCCGATTTTCGATGAAAACAGCAGCTTCAGGGGCGGCAACCATGAGAAAAATTTCCATCTAGGAGGTGCAGCTGCCATGTTTTGCAGACCGGTTTATGGGATAGGTAATTTCCTCTCCTCTGTCCTTGACCTAGGCTACGAAAGCTATAATAATGCCATCTGCCCTATGAGATTCCTAACTTAACTTCTTAAAGTTTTAACTCAAGTTTGGAATCTTGGATTGGATCATAGAATGAAAGAGTAAATTCAACTGAACTTGATTCAATCGGTGCACCAACGAAAAGTTTGGCTAGCAGAAGTAGGGTAAGAATAAGTCTAGAATTTTCATTCCTTTATGATAATACATGTACAACGTGGTTAAAAATTAATCCGATGAAAACAAACCCTGTTATTGATCTCTGCAGAACCTTGATTTTTCTGAGCAGCTTCCAAGATGTCCAAAAAAAGTGGCATTAAATTTGTTTCTGCTCGTAGTATAGCTGCTGAAGACTGATTTGGGTTAGGATTCATATTCACTATGAATTGGAAATGAATTATATATATTCAAGCCAAAGCCCAACGAATGAATAATGATAGATAATTTGAGATTAATGCCTTCTTTTCGCTGGCTTCATGGTCTTCGAGAACGCCATGTTGATTTTCTGACACCCCATTACGAGGGTAACCCAGGTATGTCTTTAACCCAGAGAAAAGATGTTGGGTACTGAAGAGAGATGGCAATCTTCATGCAGTTGACTGGTCGCACATTGCAATAAAATGTCTCACTGGTGGATAGGAAGCACGAAAGGTGTATCATAATTTCAAGACTTTTTCTTCAATTGCAATGATGGAAATGGTTGATGCTTGATCTAGGTTTCTTTGGGCTAGTTGTGGCTTTTCTGGGACTACCAGAGCTTAAAAGAGCAGCACGCAGACCTTGGGGAATACCTCCCTAAAATATGTTGACCGAGAAAGTCCAATAGACATCGACAGGAAATAAAATAAAATATAAATATGATTGTTTCTTCAAGTTATCGCCATTTTATTTAGATTACTTAGTGTTTTCATTTCACTTTCTGGCACCAGGCAAAATATGACAAAACCCCAGATTCATTTCTCCATGATTTATGTAACGATTGAGCAACCAATCAGAATGCAGATCATCAAATAGATATTTGTCATCGTGTTCAATTAATTTCTGAAAGACTGGAATTTGCAAATGATATTCCACAATCACAGTATTAGTCAATTTCTATATAAAATTGTAATTTGTAACTCTCTGAAACAATTTATATTGGAAATGAATCCCTTGAAAGTCACCTCATAATTATTTTTTAATTATAAAATCTATTTCTAAAATGATACATCTAAATTATTACAGAAATAAAATACAGTAAATACATTTATACCATCTTAACTTTTTATTCATTTTATTCACAAAATGAATTAAATATAGCCTCGATTTCATCTAATGATGGAGATGACGATTTTAAAGGAGATATTTTATCAAAAGATGTGATATCGACATTGTCTGATTTTCTTTTCCCTTTTGATCGTTTATTTCCTAATTTTGATTTCCACTTTCGATGTGATAATTCCCATTTGCCATTCCATGATTTTAGATTTGCGAAGATGTGGCTTGAAAGTCGCTTTCGCTTTCCGATATTTTTAATTCGTTGTGTTTTTGTTAAACATTTTACTCGAGAATTAAAACCTGAAATAAATATATAGATTCAATATTGATATCGTACATTACAGGCAAACTGGATTAATTCCATCGTGCTTACTGCGACAGCATTATAACATAATACAAACTCTCACATTCCTACCTCATCTAATCTAATGTCCTATTTTCATTCGCCCAAGAGGGGTATGTTAAGCAAGTTCGACTGTGTTTGGATTGGTAATGACGGGCTGATGAAAGTTGGATGTACAAACTGGATTAATTCCATCGTGCTTACTGCGACAGCATTATAACATAATACAAACTCTCACATTCCTACCTCATCTAATGTCCTATTTTCATTCGCCCAAGAGGGGTATGTTAAGCAAGTTCGACTGTGTTTGGATTGGTAATGACGGGCTGATAAAAGTTGGATGTACAAACTGGATTAATACCATCGTGCTTACTGCGACAGCATTATAACATAATACAAACTCTCACATTCCTACCTCATCTAATGTCCTATTTTCATTCGCCCAAGAGGGGTATGTTAAGCAAGTTCGACTGTGTTTGGATTGGTAATGACAGGCTGATGAAAGTTGGATGTACATATTTTGTGGTCCTATTTAAATTACGTAATTTGTCCCTTGCACGGCACTCATCAGAAACTTTTCTGATCCTATTTACATTTACTATTAAAATTTTGTTTTCCATTTACATTATCCAAATTTTGAGAAGTAAAATAATAGGTGCTACATATAGCAAGATAAAAGTAATTTCACCTTCCAACGAGCTTTCATTTTCCAAATGATGTTGATTGTTTTCAATTGATTCCGCTAGATTTAATTTGGATTGTGATATATTCTCTGAAAAACAGAAATAAAGAGTTACATGACTGAATCAACAAACGTCAACAATAATTCAATTCAATTCATTTTATTTATCCTCCTCGTTACTTACTGATACAAATTATATACAGTTGCCTTACAGGCAAGTTTTATTAGAATCAGAGGTTGCAATGATGCAAAATATGTTAAAACAATATTCTAAATAAATAATCGGCCTAACCCTAGTAATACAGGTACATTTTCTTTTGCCTTCTATCCTGTTAATTAAAAAAAATATATATATAGAATATATTTGTCTGGTTATGCTGATTAAACTATTAAATAGCGATAGTCTAGTGCCAAGGCACTATATCTCTATATAGCAGACGCCTAGCTATCTTAACCAAAAAGTCTGATGGTCAAATTCAAGCGATTAGAAGCCCTATCTTTATTTGTGCGTATAGAATAGTCAGGATGCATAGGCAGTATGAAGAGGTATAGCCCATCGTTCAGCCATGAATTCTGCAGCAGAAACATTTACTGAATTGACTAATAGTTCATGAAAGGTTAATAAACTTTATGAACAATCATGATCTGTTGATGAACACAACATCCTATAAACAGTTCATGAACATCTCATTTACAGTTCTTCAGTTCTCAAGTTCAATAACGGCAAGTGTCCTTCCTTTCATGGACTGTAGTGTAGCTTAATAAAATAATTTGAAAGTCTAATAAACTATCCATAAAGCTTTAATAGATCCAATATCAATATAAGCAGTCTCGTGCAAAGAACAGTTCAGGAGTTCATGAACAGTTCATTGACGTTGAATGGCCTGGAAATTTCTCATGAACTGTTCATTAACTGTTGATGAATTGTCTGTCAAAGTTCATTGAAATTCAGGCCATTTACCGTTCATGGACTGTTCATGAACACCAGAACTGCTTTTCACAGGGGGAATCCCAAAATCTTAAAAAAAATCACTTTAGCAAATAGCAACAGTCGTCCTACCTTCTGAACATCTTTCACTTTCTACTTGCGGTTGATCATTTGCCATTAATTTTGTTGTATACAACTTAGATCGTGATACTACCTCTAAAACATCATAAATTATATTATAGCCAACACACATTAGCAGATTTTCCATCATCAATAGGTTCTCTTTGTTAAAATTACCATTGTTGGATTTCAAATATCCACCAGAAAATGATACAGATTAAGTCAAAGCTGAATTCACCTAAGAGGAATTTGAGCCAATTTAGTTCAATCATTTGTCAAATGTCGATACATTTGCAAATAAATTAAAGGCCATCAAACGGATTTCTTCCAATTTAAAACAATTTTAATGAGTTCATGAAGATCAGAGGATTCAACTGAAATTTTTTTTTCAAAGTAATGATTGATTCTGATGCATATCAACTCAAAAATTTGATTGGTAAAAGTTTGAAACCGATCCAATAAGATATGAAGGAGATATCGATCTTTCAAAGAGTCTATTTCTGCTGCATGCTTATTTCCGTGACGTAAATATTCAAACTTTTCAATATTCAATATTATTTCAAATTAAATTGAGACAAAATTAAATATTTACGTCACGAAAATAAACGCGCAGCAGAATTAGACTCTTTAAAACATTGACATCAATGTCATTTTGGATCGGATCGGCTTTAAACTTTTACCAATAAATTTTTCATTTGATATACATTAGAATCAATCACTAGCTTTGAAAAATATTTTTTTTAGCAGAATCCCTCATTTATCATGGACTATTTTCCCAGTAGTTCTTGTTTGTAAGCTATTGTATTTACCTTCTTAAAATTCCCTGAAATGGTCGAACCAATTTCCAATTACAGTAGGATTGGCTGATTGAGCCTTTTATATTTTCACACACAAAGAAATGGCAATATAAAATTGGTATGTTCGAAAACATGAAACATTGCCATCAAAGCTTCAACTAGTATATCGAAGGCTCTGATTAAACAACGGAGAGGTCCGAATGTTATAACAAATCACACATAATTATCGTAAAGAAAATACCTTGATGGGAAACAAACTTATATATATATGGATTATTTTATAAAATCAAATATAAAACAGGCAGTCAAAAGAGAATGTAATACACTCAACGTACTTAGCAAGACACCCGAAAAACATAAGCAAACCCTCTCTACTTGTTTGTGTTTTGTTAAACATTTCTCTTGTCTCACAACGTACGTTTTGTGTATTATTTTCCATAAATATATGGGGCCTGCAACTGTGTTATATTAAATAAATGTGGCACACATCAAATACCTCCTATATCCATAAAACATTCTTGACCTTCATCATCAGAATTATCATTAACAACACTGGTATCTGAAAATATAACATGACATTTTGTATCAAATCCATAATTAGATCGACTGTTTACAACTACAAACCGCATCAAGCATTGATGTGATAAAGGTTATTGACAACATATTCATCTGTCTGCAGTGATATGTCATCTACTTTCATTAAGATACAATACACTTTCCTTAATGATCTCTACAGATAAGCATTAACAAAATAGCTAAACTATTTATATAGCATATATGCGTTTCATTGCAGTAATATCAGGTAGTAGAATTCAAGGATAGATCTGTATCTGATATAATATAATATAATATAATAAAATATAAAAGGGGTAAGGAAAGTGTTTTGTACAAACAAAATATATGTTTTATAGTTAAGTATACATTTTTACATTTGCAAACATTATTTGCAAAGCACAACAGGAAAGTTGAGTGCAAATCCTCCAAGTAGTCTTTGATGATAATAAATTAATGATAATGATGATCTTTGAATACTTTTTCTTGAAGTGTTCGATCTATATTTAATATTTTGGGGTACAATGGCCTCTTATTGGCCAAAAATAAACAAGAAACAGGAAACAGGGTGAAAAGAAATGAATCACCTGATAGAAAGACTTGCTCTGTAAACAAGGCTACAAAACAATATATGTCTACAGGTATACTCTGCAATGAAAACTAGTTAGGAAACCGGTCTGATAGTTAAAGATATTAACCACACTATTTCATTATTTCATTTCATTATTAAGGACACTGTTTCATTATTCAGATTCATTTGAAGATAGTAAACAAAAGATGTATGCGCTTAGTCAATTGAAGCAACAGGCACAAGTATATTATCGACCTCTGGAACAATCATATTTTTAAAGTCATAGTAAAGAATTTGTTTGCATATTTATTTATGTTATTTGCGTGCCCTTACAGAAGTTAAATTTATCATAGAGAGGAATCATTGATACCGTCCATTACAGTAAGTTTATTATTTCATTATTCTTGTAGCGTTACAGCAGTCTTCTCAGCTTCCATTAAGACCTGCAATGTTAACTAAAATTATGGCAATTCGATATTCACTAACAATGACATTATTTCACAATTTTTGTACCGTCACGGCAATTTTCTCAACTTCCGTCAAGACCTGCCCCATCAACAAATTGAGGTCCGCATTATTGCTGGGCATTTGGTATCTGAATTACGGCAATTCAGTATCTATTAAAAATAGCATTATTACACTATTCTTGTAGCGTCACAGCAATTTTCTCAACTTCCGTTAAGACCTGCCCCATCAACAAATTTAGGGTCACTGAAATCTTCTCAAAACGCAACTATGGAAGTGTAAGCCCCAAATAATTATGCCCCATCATCCAATCCAGGCAAGCAAAGTAACAATGCGAAAATGGACTACAGTATAGACTATTAACTATCATTTTAAACGGTTTCTATATATAGCAAACAGGATACAATTCAAGCTTGCAGGTATTTAAGCAAATGTTGCAAAATGTGTCTCGTCTTCACAATCTGCATTAAATTATGCAATAAATGAGGGACAATTGATTCTATTCAATGCTTTTAGATAACTTTATAGCGTTATATAACATTTTAGATTCACATAAACAAATTAAGAACCTGCTTAAAGTAGTTATAACTAATCAGGAGGACATAAAATCAAAATTAGAAGAATTTGAAGATGGCAAATCAACTACACTAAACATCAGTAACTACAGCGAAGACTGCATAGCTCCAAAAATGCAAACATCTGTGGAAGAAATAGATATCCTAAATGTTAAATTGAAATCAATTGAGGAAAGGAAAAAATTAGTAAGGAAAATATTTATTGATAAGTTAGCTAATATCTATATTCCAAAGACGATGCAATATTCAAAATACAAAATTTAAAAAACATGTCAGAGGGAGTGCTTTCATTAAGCGTTATTAACAAATGGTGAGACTGTATATATAATAATATTTTATAATTGGAAATGATACGTTATACAATTATTTTCCAGAGCTCTAAGTTGATGAAATATAAGAAAAAAAAATCCATCGGAAACAATTAAAGCAATGATCCGGGCAATGGCGGACAACATTGTGTTGAGTAATTTTAGCTTTTGAGGATCACAGGGAGATAAAAAGCCTCTAGTGGATACTTGTATTTATCAAGTGGTGACAGGTGATTGAAACCCTATTTTCATTCATTCAATATCTAATGTTATCAAAGTTTAAAAGTGTCAAAAAAATTTTTTTTGCACTTACCCTTATGCATCTTTTCGAAGATTTCTTGGATTGGCAAGGGTGTGACGAAGCAATAAAAAGTTTCCTGAAGCATGCACCCGAAAAAAAACAAGGTATAGGAGAGCGTATTGTTGGACTTTTCATTGTGTTGGTTCAGCATCCCGTTTAACGCAGCAAATTTTAATCAATTCATGTTTCTCTATATAGTATCGTCGCAGAAAGAATTATAATCAATGATCGCCCGAGTTCGATATGGAGAATTTGTTCTCAAGTTTTAAGAAATGTATGTCCAATTTAAGGAAAACTATCCATATCAAAAAATTGTTGCTTCTAAATTTGTCAAACTACAACTAAAAGAGGCAGTATTTCCCGGTTCCAGTGGGACATATTCTGTTTGCGTATATGCAATTCATCAAAATTGATGTTCTTAGGAGCAAATATGGACTTCGTTCAAGATTTTCAAACCATTGCACCAGGTTTTATTCTGGTCAGGGATAATCCATGTTCTTCCCTTAACGAAGATATTATGTCTGATACATTACAGTACAAAACTTAATTGCATTGACAATATGCAATCCAAACTTTCCAGATTGTAACTTGAATCTATGTAAATCTTGCTCTGTACCCGATATGATGATGTAAAAGTTAAAAGCAAGTTTAAGAAGAAATTCAATACTGTCATTGGATGTGAGTTGACAGGACTAACTTTGTCAAATACGTTAAAAATATTTCGCCTTTTTCAGAGGTTTTCAATGATAGCATTATAAAGAGCTGATGGCCAATGAATTTGGTGTGAGCTACTAGTCATGGCGAGGAATGCTAGCAGGTTGGCTGAAGAAAAAATGTATTGGCAAATCTCAATCCCAAGCCAGGGAAAACTTATAGCTATAACATTGCCAGGCAAGAAAGATTGTATACGCGTCAGAGAGGACGGTATAAAGGTACTAAAACAGAAAAGACTTCTTATAAGTATGCATGTGTGTATGTAAGTAAGTATCCGAATGTACAACTTGAGAAAATATAAACTGATGAAAAATTGGCGATTCCAAATGTGCCTGATTAAAGGCAGTATTTCCTGGTTAAGGGGACACATTCTGTTTGCGTGTGTGCCATACATCAGAATTTTAAATTGATTTTCTTTGGATCAAATATGGACTCTGTCGAAGATTTCCAAACCATTATACCAGGTGTTATTCCAGTGCGGGATAACCCATTATATTCATGTCACAAAGATATTATGTCTGATACATTATCATACAAAAACATAATCGCATTGACAATGTGCAATCCAAACTTCCAAGATTGTAGCTTGGGACTATGTAAATCTGGTCCAGGATCCGAAGTGTTGATGGAAAAAAGTAGAAGAAATTTTTATGGAATTAGGGACTGAAGAGATTCAAAATTGTCATTGGGCATCAGTTGACAAGACTGATTTGGTCAAATTCATTAAAAATGTTTCGTTCTTTTCAGAGGTTGTCAGTGATAGCTTTATAAAGCTGCGCACACATCATCGCATAGCCAAAGAACATGCATTTTTCATACAAATGAAAAAATAAAGAATTTAAAAGATGAGGTTTGCTGATTTGCTGAAAATTATAGTTATGTGATGTAGGTTGCCATACAAAATTATAACTGGAACAAGAACACTAAGTCAAACAAGTCCCTTCATTTCCAATTTAGAAGGTTACGAGCTGCAATCTTGTATGTAATCAAAGAAGTTTGTGAAGTAACAGTCAAAAACTTGCATTCAATATATTTAAAAACCCCTTTGTCTGCTGATGAATGGAAGGCTGTTGCACAAACGTTTGAAGAATGATGGCAGATTCTTAACTGTTTGGATGCTATCAATGGAAAGCATTTAGTTATCCAACCTCTATCTGGTGGTTGGTCCTAATACTATAACTATAATCATACTCATTCAATCTTTTTAATGGCTATTGCTGGTTCAACAATAAGAGCATGTTCGCGAAGGAGGCATTCTTGCATTTGCAAACGCTGTTGCAATTTGCGAGGGTTGGGACTTCTAAGAGAGGAAATTAAAATTTGAAATTGGTGTAATGAAGTCTCCACTGGCAAACTGTTTCAGGCAAGAAGCTATCAAGCAGTTTAAAATTGCAAAACGAAAGATCCTCGAGAGTATGAGAAGAATAATGGATGCATCATTTCATGTCACATGCTCTTGTGGAATACTCACTGAGAAAGGAGAAAAGCCAATTGAATGTAGAAGATGTGGCAATGACTATCATGTTGCCTGCGTAGATCTGTCATCCTCTATCAGCCTAAGATGCTACATTTGCATTTCTTGCCAACCTCGGAAAAAAGTTAAAAAGAAAAGTAGGGCAAAGGTTGAAAAAAAGTAAAATCAATATTGATATCTTGAAATATAACAAATAACCAAACTTTACAGACACACTCATACAACATCAAAGTTAATGCCCTTTCCCGTGATGGTCGGTGGAAGTTCAGTAATGGTATCCACTAGGGAAACCATTTCTGAAATACTTTCAGTTACCCCTCTGCCCAGACCAACCAAGCCAATTCTCTTCTCTGCCATACTGTTTACAGACTAGTTAAACCCATTGTTCACCATATAGAATATGTCCATATAACCAACAATTAGGCCCCTCGTAACCAATCCGTCTGAAAAATTAACCCAATGTAGATAACTGACTACCTGACACCCATCTATACTATACATAAACCCCAACACACTATTATTGACCATCATATAACAATTGCACAACCATCACAGGATTTGGCAATTTATGAACTCGATACTGATGACGAAATGGGTATGGACGCCATATTTGAAGATTCACAAGACCCGAAAACCAACAACCAACAAGATCTCAAAAACAAATAAAACCACTAAACCAGCTGCCACTGAAACTATCCCCAAACAATAAAAAAAGGAAAAAAATTACCAAACAAGATACCACCCCAAAAACCCTCAGCCATCATCCTCTAAAAATAAAGACCCCCTAAAATTATACAAACTACCTCAGAAGAGCCTCCTACAAACCAGAAAAGTCCCCCAAGAACCTTCCTCCCCATGGATGTAATTATGATTAACCAGGAACAAGCATCAAATCTTATTCAAGAGCAAACTAACAATTTTAACATTAATACCTTCATATTGCCATCCTTTATTTCTACTTCCAATCACTACATAACAAATACTGACCTTATTTCCTTCTTTATAAAAATTTTGTCGATTTTAAAGCTCCCCCACCAAAACATCCACGCAACAAAATTACCTCCTTCCCACACTAATAACCCCCTAGACCCAGAACATCGCCCCCTTACTTTTATAGCAGACATTAAGAAACTATTAATCTCCACAATCAACATAAACTTATTAAAAGAATGTATTAACAAAAAAATTCCCTGGAACATCCAACCCAAAAAAATCTGCCCCCCACCCTCAGACCTCACACCTGATCTCCAAGACTCTTTCAAGAGAAAAAGAGATCAATTTCTCGAAGAGTCTCTAATCGGCTTGATCAAATTGCATATGATCACTATGCTGAACACTTACCTGCTTACACTGATCCATCCAGTCTAATCTTATCCAAATGTAATCACAATAAATATCACGATGCAGCCAGTATGTCAGGAAAATATAGAGGAATCCAAGCAGAAATAATAGAAAAATATCCATTAGCTACTTACATTCCTTGCAGTGCTCATTCTAAAAATTTAGAGAGTCAATCTGCTGTGGACTGTTTTGTGGAAGCTTTTTTCTTCTGCTTCTACTAATTTGTGGAAATTATACATGGCAGCCATAAATGCAGAAAATGATCCAAAAATCCTTGTGGTCAAGCGCTTAAGCGATACACGTTGGTCAGCAAATGCAGATGCCACCAAAGCCCTTGCTGGTAGCTGTACTGTTATTATTGAGTTATTGGCCATACTTTTATCAGATGATACATTGACAGCTAACTCCTGTTTAAAAGCAACTGGTCTTCTGCAAAATAGTTTGTGCCTAGAAACAGCATTTATGTCATTGTTTAAGCAGAAATACTGCAAATGATAAATAAAGTCAGTAAAAATTGCAAGATTTCAAGCTTGACACGAATTATACTGTTGTTGACAGAACATTTGTCGTTAGCCTTTAGAGCTAGCTAGTTTGAATTCAATTACACCAGAATTGAATTTCAATTGCAATTTTTATTCAAAGAATAAGTATTACCATTCAACGTGGGAATGCAACAGGCATTATGAGTACATTGAAACATGGTTAACCACCTGACAGGCTCTTTTATTTTAATCAAAACGGCTTAGATTTAGATTAGTAGAATTAGATTTCGATATTAGTTTTAATATATATTTTAGTTTATAGGTTTGAAATATGTAAATATATAGACCTTTGTAATTTGCTTTTTAAGTATGATAGTTTTTAAGAATTTGAATTATTTGAATACTATGGAAATAAAATTAAACACCTCCTTTTAAAAAAAAATAAATAAAAAAATAATAAATGTTTGGGTGCTATCAATGGAAAGCATTTAGTTATCCAACCTCTATCTGGTAGTTGGTCCTAATACTATAACTATAATCATACTCATTCAATCTTTTTAATGGTTATTGCTGGTTCAGCAAGAAGAGCATGTTCGCGATTGAGGCATTCTTGCAATGGCAAATGCTGTTGCAATTTGCGAGGGTTGGGACTTCTAAGAGAGGAAATTAAAATTTGAAATTGGTGTAATGAGGTCTCCACTGGCAAACTGTTTCAGGCAAGAAGCTACCGAGCAGTTTAAAATTGCAAAACGAAACATCCACAAGAGTATGAAAAGAATAATGGATGTATCATTTCATGTCATTTCATTTCATATCAAATCAGTCCTGTGAAAAAAAGTTATTGTAAAACTTATCAGGTTCTGAATAAATGATGATGATGATGATGATGATGATGATGATGATGATGATGCTCTTGTGGAATACTCTGAAAGGAAAAAAGACTATTGAATGT
Source organism: Haliclystus octoradiatus (assembly GCA_916610825.1). Taxonomy (NCBI): domain Eukaryota; kingdom Metazoa; phylum Cnidaria; class Staurozoa; order Stauromedusae; family Haliclystidae; genus Haliclystus; species Haliclystus octoradiatus. Next base: position 25,941,604 of record OU744448.1, read on the forward strand.
AGAAGATGTGGCAATGACTGTCTTCGCTTTAGCATGCGTATGGCCGTGCAAGAATTATGGAAGTATTTAATGGGTCGACACTTTACACTTAGAAATGACTTTCTCTGCTCACCTTATTAAGTCAATTCCCTACTAAACGTTCATCAAGAAGAATCAGCCAATGGTATGACAGACTCCGTTGTTCGCTTATGATACCGAACACATGAAAGTTAGAAATAATGAGTTTGCAGACATGCTCTCAAGACTTGGTGCATCCCTTACACCGGATGAAGAAGCAGCTGCCAAGATGATCAATATAACATAATCATTACATCGGTACTGCAACCAACAATTGGTACAAGAACATCTCAAAAACATCGTGACCAGCAAAAAGACAATTATCTGGAGATATGAGGTGCTATTTCACCATAACGCCTGCAAAAACAGTACAGGAGTTCATGAACAGTTCATAAACTGTTTGTGAACGTTAAATGGCCCCAGATTTTCATGAACTGATCATGAACTGCCTGAGAGGGTTCATGGACTGATCATGAACAGTTCAGGAAAATTGCAGCCATTTAACGTTCATGAACTGTTCATGAACTGTCCATGAACTCCTGAACAGTTTTTCGAAAGGGAAGAGATAAGATAGAAACTCTCATTCCACGATGCATGTCTATTTAGACAGGAACGTTTACTCGTCCCAAGAACATTCCAACCACGCATATTCAATTTATTGCATTCTGACAGGGTGCGATAAAATATTCAAGGTCGTAGGTGCAATTTTTGCAGGTACAATAGTATACTACCTGCTTTGATTTTTCTCAATATTTATAACTATTTAAATAATTATTTATTTCCAATTGTATCACTGATACAGTAGTTTACAGACAATTATGTAGTTTACCGAACATCTACCACATGTCAAGACAATTAAGCGGCTGGGAAAAACAGCAAAAGAGAAGAGAGAAAGAAAAGAAAATGAAATGAAATGAAAGAAATTATTAGTAAAACAAACCTATTGTCGTTTTTTAAACAGAAATATTGCAAATGATAAATAAAGTCAGTAAAAATTGTAAGATTTTAAGCTTAACGGGAGTTATACTGTTGTTGACAGAGCATTTGCCGTTAGCATTTAGAGCCAGGTTTTCAAAGGTCAACTCCAGCATTGACTGTCTAGAAATCTTTATTCAAAAACATAGTAAGGCCGTGAAACAGTGATGCGCTTATTGTCAAAGAGTTGGGATTTTTAGAATCTATTCCTTACAAAACTAATGTACAAAACTAATGTGACGGCAGACCGGGGATTTAAGCAAGTTGCTGTTCTCCTATCACAGAAAGGCTGCAATTTGGTACGCCCAGATAGTGTCTCTGAAGGTGATCAGTTGGCTTTGGAAAATGACCGGATGTCCAAAGCTATTACCAGTCTCCGCATCCATGTCGAAAGAGCCATCAGGAGAGTGAGGGAATTTTCTTTGCTGTCACCGTGTTCCTGCATACCTAATGCATTGCTGGAATTTGACGATGAGGCAATGTTATTCTGTTTTAGAAGAGATACTTACAAAGCCGGATAAAGAAATGGTGCGCCGAATAAAAACTTATGAAGAAATTAAAGGCTACTTTGGCTTTTTGTCTTTGGTGAAATTGGTTCATACTCTTGTACCAGCAAAAATGTGTGACTATAAGCTTTGCAGCATTTATTAAGCTACACATTAAATAAAACGATAAGATGAGCAATGAGCTATTCATGTTCAAAATTTCACAGGACCAAGATTTGGCCTCTGTTCTCCCTTCAATGTATGTGTGTTTGCGAATAAATGTATGTATGACGGTTTATAACTGTTCTGGAGAGAGAGTATTTTCCAAATTAAAATTGTTAAAGAACCATCTTCACTCTACATGTCACAAGATAAACTAGACAGTTTGTCTGTGATGAGCGTGGAGTACAAAGTGCTAAAAGATATAAATTTTGAGGATGTTTTATCTGAGTTTGCACATAAGAAAAGCAGGAAACATCATGTCTAATCATCAAGCTTAGGATAATATAATCATTCTGTATTAAGTTCCTATGTCATGTTAAATTGATATTACTAATAGTAAATTGTCACATTTACATGATTTACATTACTTTCTTTCTTGTTAACATTATAATTGTCGACACCTTTTCTGTTGCCATAGTTATCACCTTTATGTTTATTCACAATCATTGTCATCGTTCATTAGTTTCTATTTGTGTTTGTAATGTTTCATTGTGATTGATTGCATTCATCGTATTGTTTAGTATTTCAATAGTTATAATTTGTGCTTTGTATTATATGGAACTTCTTCCTGTCTGTTTTGTGGTGGAGTTCTGTGTTAAACGTGTTATAAGTCAGTTCTCGCCTAGCCATCGTCTTGTAAACATGTGGTTTTTGAACTCAACATTCCTCGCCTTTGAGTTAAGTATATGATAAATGACTCTTAGCTTAGAAGTATTTGTGTAACATGATTTTGGAGTTACTTTTATATATAATCTTGTTTGTATAACATAATAATTAATAATGTTATAATAAGTTTATGTCAACGGCTAGCCTGATAAGTTTTGGAATTTGATATATAGTCCTCTCAATGTCGCCTTCGTTCAAGTTCTTCCAGTAGACAACATTCTAGGATATTTAGTAAGCACAGGAACCGTTCACAATAATACTCTGATCTTTTTTCTGGATAACATTGATGTTCAATTCTTCATACTTTTAATTCTTATAGTCCTTTGTTTTATAGACTTATAAGAAATAAATTGCAGCTTATTTACATTAAAATTACAATTGAAGGTGCTAATAATCCATTCAAAAGATGTAAAAATACAATTAGGAATATTCTGTTGATGGCTATCATAACTCTCCATATTTAATAATATAAATAACATTATATAATACACTTAAAACCAAACAAAACCGATTAGAAAGGCACACAAAACAACTTAATTTGCTTCGCTCCCCGGGGCTAAGAATGAAGTGTGCAAGTTAGTGTTGCTAAATCACTAGGCAACGAACAGAAACAAAAGCATTCACGTTTTAAATATTGTGTAAAATGAGATGCTGATCATTAACACTTCCAGATGTTCGAAGAACATGAAAATTGGATTGAATTTATTATATTCGAAATTTGTTCGATGAACATTGAACAGAACATGACAGAATGTGATGTTATGTTCGGTAAACCTGCCAAATGCTAGAACATGACAATCTGAATATTCTGTCAAAATTTTTTACGGCTAGGCCAAGGCTAGCATGCATACAACTGTGTAGTTGCTTAAACTTTCAGAACAATCTTCAAAAAGGTTGTCGAATGGCGAATGAACATCATAGTTGTGAAATGTTTTGTTCTTCACCTTGGCAAATGGAAATCTAAATCCATGTGCCCATATGATATGCAAAATGTCCTATCAAGATCGTCTTTCATGGTACTTGGATCTTGATACTATGGAATTATATAGCGAAAGAATAGATCTGCTAACATTGCATGCCATCATTGCATAACAAAAATATATGAATGATCCATTTATTAATATTGCAATGGTAAAGGCAGCAGGATTATAAACTTCGTATCCATGGTGTGACTCAAGACTTACCATGAATTGTACTTGCATCTTTCAAAATCGTAGTAATACCAGCAAATGTATTGCTAAAATACAAAGGGAAAGAGGAAAGATACAATGAAACAAAATATTGCAAAGCTGTAATGAATAGTTGATAAAATTAAATTGAAATTTCAAAATATTGCTAACTCGAATAATCTTTGTTCATGAAATATGATGGTCATAGACATTTCGTGTAAGGCTGTAGAAATATGATATTTTTACAGTGAAAATAACATTTTTAAACCAATTATTTAATTGCAATTGTTACCTGACATCAACTTTCTTTTGTAGTTTCTATTAAAATTCAAAATGTTTCAAAATTGAAAATTCAAATTTGAAATGGCGGAAAGGCTTGAATAACAGAGAGAGGGTTTGATTTTCCCGAAACAATGGTAATTTCATCTTTTAAAATACAAAATTCTACACTATAAATACTTTGCACCAGACTATGGGACTATGCACCAGATTAAATAGATATGTTTCTCGTTTTAGAAAAGCGTTCATGCACGGGTTTAGCCATGCTCCATCACAAATTCCTGCACTCAGGATGTTGTCCGACACTCAGGAAGCTGGAATAAACTCGCTTGTGGCTCGTTAAATTCATTACGCTTCACTCGTACTCCCAACATCTGACTCGTACAGGAATTTTGCGATAAAGCATGGCAACCCGTGCATGAACCCTTAAATAATACTATCATCAAGCAAAAATTACACACAGAAAGTCTATATTATTTGTTTATAAAATAGAAATATCTTTTATCTTTTAAACAAACCCATGCTGACGAATATCGTATTAAATTAATATTAGCAAATTTTCACAAATATCACAAATATTATGTTAATAAGAGAAAAGATAGAATAGTTGAACCCCGATTGAACACAATGTTCTTGTTTACCCAGGTTACCATTTGCGATAGCCAAATCACTATTTGTACTCATTTCGAATTACAAATCATAGAGTGTTTCAGTTGCGTTTATTTGACAGCGTTTAGATATTAGGGTTTTCATGGAAATTCCAAAAATAAAATATGATATTATTATTGTCACCTGCAAGCTGGAAATGATAATTTCACTGTCTCCTCTAGCCATAATTTCAGATTAATTGGAAGGTTGGTATATTGGCTTGTTGTGGACTGAAAAATAAAAAAGAAAAAAGAAAAGAAAAGAGTTACAAATGATTACATAAGAGCAATTCTGATTTCGTTACACATATCCAATTAATTTAGTTTAGTTTATTTTTTTGAAAAAGCAAAGCCTCTTAAGAAATGCCGAAAAATGAACTGTTTCCAGATCTTAATCGCAATGTTCAACTTTGTCAATGATTAGGTCAAATAGGATCTAATACTGGTTTTAATTCTAGCCTATTCTGGATGAATTTACATTCTTGTGTGATACATTGATATACTGTAATTGAAATTTTAAATATGATAGATTGATAGATCTGAGTAAAACTGTGATCCTTTGCTGGCCCATAAATTAATTGGGTGCTTTTATATCTTAGTATAAAGTAAACAATTGATAAGCAGAGGACAAGTGTGTATGCTTAATCATGCTTTGTATCTATTATATTTTTCAAACTGAACTATGACATCATTATCTATAATAAGTTAGCTAATCACAAGTCATTAACTTCCGACATGCGCATTGCATATACTTATAAACAATACATACGGTAACTGGTGCACATGCATCCTATTTGACAAAAGGGTTGATATTGTGGGCTAGAACGCACAACAAACAGTCGAACCTGTTATAAGTCACCTCCATACAGCAACCACCTGTCTATAGTGGTCACTCTAGCAATATTTAAATGGTTTATATTGAATCAACCCTGCATTCATAGGTTTCTACCTCTCATAGCTTGCTGTTATATTCACATAAGTACAGGTCTATATACAGGTCTACGCTATACAGGTCTCACTGTAGTTAGAATGGAATCTGACAAAACAATCTGACCTGTGGAAGAATTTTATGATTTTAGGAAAGTGCATCAATTTACTTTTGTTTAAAGTTGACTGTGTGGCTAAGAATGAATACCTTTGACCAGTACAATACAGAATCAATTAATTTCACAGCGGGGAAGGAGCAAGGTTAGAATGTTGCAAATAAGAGATGAAAATAATTATGGAAATAATTGCATTGAAACTAATTGTTTTCGTAAATTAGTCATCATCTTCCTTCGGTCATAACAGAAACCAGTTAGCTTATGAACAAAACATATGACCTATCAGTTAATTTCTACTAACCTGAACATTTTTATTTTGATAACCCTCTTTTAACAAACCGATTAGTAAAGTATAACACGTTGCATAAATCTTCAAAAAGTCATGAGACAAAACCCTACGCAAGTAAGGATAAAGAGGTAACAGTACTTTACAACATTCGTAACATGATCAGTAATTGAATCAATATAGCATGGCTGTCGGCTGAGGATATTTGATGAAAAGTTTATTCTAGTTAAATACTGACTTAGGTAGTTTCTGAGAAAATGTGAATCCTGCAATCTCAGTTGAAGGAAATTCAGAAGAGAATCTTTATTTTCTCAATCATGGGTTAATTTTCAGAAACAAAAATAAGAAGAAAATGTTGAAATGTTCAAGGATTCCAGAAGGCTGCACCTTAATTGTCGGGGATTGAACTCAGGTAATTCATGTGAACATCAATATGCATAAAAGTGTAGGGCCACTTGTTAAATATAGAGTTGCAGCTTCATAATTATTGAAATCTGTATATAACAGTCAGCTATGGAAGGTAAATAAATTGATCGCAGTATGCAGATTGCATTTATATACAGGGTTATTTCAATGTAAAATATTATTCTAGACATTGCAAGAGTGACTACTATACTGTAGACAGGTAGCTGCGGTATAGAAGTCCTGCTGTGTAGAAGTGACAGTTCTAACAAGTTATAAGTTTGCATGTAGCCTACATAGAATGGGTTACTAATTCCAGGGCAAATCCATCAGGTATTATGAATAATATTCCTTTAAAAACTTTATTGTGTGAATGCCATGGAAAAACAGTGTAAAGTTCACCAAGTGTGGTTGAGTCGTGTGCATGCAAAATGATACATTTTGTAGAAGGTAAGTTGTTTTACTGTATTATAACTCTTCAATGAGGCTACACTATAGTTTTCACTTACCAAATTCTACTTATAGTCGCACATGCAAACATATTGAAATTGATGAAAAAACCCATTCTTAGGCATTGATACAGTAATCTTTACTAAAGTCAAGGAAACAATGCTATGGACGCAGGATGTCACAAAGTGTGGGATCCTGGGAAACTGGTTCCCGGAAGGCCAGCACAAAATCAGAAGGTTTCCAATCTTATCATTATTATTTTCTTATTCAAAATTTATTATTTTTGCATTTCATATTTTATATGTTTTGAAATCCATTCATCTTGCTTCAACGTTCAAATTTCAAGATCAATTCTTCAAAACCATGAAGACAACACAGTTCCCAGAAAGTCAAAACTTTTGTGACATCTGTATGGACGTATTGAAAAAACACTAAAAATGATAGATCATTGTTTATATGCATCGTTCATTGAGGTCTGAGAGAGAGGCAGACATATTAGAGTTTATTTCAACAATTTTAGCATTACATAGTGCAATTACTAAACATTGTTGACGTCACCTCTTAAGCAGTATTGCTTGTCTGTTAAATCGAAATCGAATAAAATTAAAATGGAGTTTCCACAACACATTATTTCAGAACCATTCAACACAAAATAATTAGAAAGGATACACACATATTTCTTCCGAGCTTCTAATCACCTGTAATCCAATACAAAAAAGGATTATATAATGCCAAACACTCTACTGTGAACAAGTTCATGAGTTCATGATAGCTAAATCGCTCACTTTTTCACAAAATGTTCATGGATTTTCACTGACAGTTTATGAAATGTTGATGAAAATTGTTAATGAACATTTCAAGGAGAAGGTGAGGAATTGTTCATTCAACTGATAACAAAATTAATTGAAAAGGTAACTCAAACTATAAATAATTCCACAATACCTCTAATAATAATATTGAGACACCTTGTAGCCTCTGACAGCATAATTGAATACAGCCGGTCGATGGTACATTGAACAATGATGGGTTAGGATTTGATTGACAATCCCTTTATGAAATAAAATATAAATCAACACATCTTGAAAAAAAAAACTTAAGAAGATGATTTGATTTGCTGCTAACCAGGGTGTTTAATATACATAATAATTATAAAGATATAGGCAAACTTCAATAAAAGGGCGCAATGCTAAATGCAGAGCGATAGGCCTATAAACAAATTGACTCAAAGATTATGAGTTTGGTCTGTTACTCTGAGTTTTGTGTAAGCTTCATACAGTTTATTCACTATGAAGAGCGTAAAGCGTCCTTACATTGTTGTATTATATGAAGTAGACTGGTCATTAGATACCAGTCTTCGAGCACATGATTGCTCAGACATAACAAGATGGCTTACTAACAATACGTGTAGTTTATGTCTCCTCACTCTGTTGTCTTGTCACTCACATACACACTTGCATAAATAACATGGCGCAGTGGATTAACTACCTACATCAGTTCTAACAATATATCAAGTAAGTCAAGTCCTTCTTTCATTAATGGAGACGTTAAAAAATCTATTTAACTAACCATCAAGTCAACTCTGTGAGTCCATCAAGAATCGTTGTACGTTGCTACGCCAAACACGCCTCTACTCACAACAATGTTAAATAAGCAAGTTCAAAATTACCTCTGCTCATAACAAAGTCAAGCAAGCCAAATACGCCTCTGCCCACACGAAAGTAAAGCAAGTTAAAAAATACCTCTGATCACAAAAACGTCAAGCAAGTTCAAAAATACCTCTGCTCAAAACTAAGTCAAGCAAGCCAAACACGCCTCTGCTCAAAACAAAGCCAAGCAATGTTTAAAAATACCTCTGCTCATAACAAAGTCTTGAAAGCAAGCCAAACACGCCTCTGCCCACAGCAAAGTTAAGCAAGTTCAACATTACCTCTCCTCACACTAAAGTCAAGCATGTAAATAATGAACCTCTGCTATAAAAAAAAAATAATAATAATAATAATAATAATAATAATAATAATAATAATAATAATAATAATAATAATAATAATAATAATAATAATAATAATAATAATAATAATAATAATAATAATAATAATAATAATAATAATAATAATAATAATAATAATAATAATAATAACAAGGAAAGGAAAGGAAAGGAAAGGAAAGGAAAGGAAAGGAAAGGAAAGGAAAGGAAAGGAAAGGAAAGGAAAGGAAAGGAAAGGAAAGGAAAGGAAAGGAAAGGAAAGGAAAGGAAAGGAAAGGAAAGGAAAGGAAAGGAAAGGAAAGGAAAAGGAAAGGAAAGGAAAGGAAAGGAAAGGAAAGGAAAGGAAAGGAAAGGAAAGGAAAGGAAAGGAAAGGAAAGGAAAGGAAAGGAAAGAGAAAGAGAAAGAAAGAAAGAAAAGATGAAGTAAAGCAACTGATCAACATCTGATATCTTAAACTATAATTATGCAACCATTAAAAATGTAAGACTCCCCCCGTGAAGGGAGATGTTGTATTATATGAAGTAGACTGGTCATTAGATACCAGTCTCCGAGCACATGATTGCTCAGACATAACAAGATGTCTTACTAACAACACGTGTAGTCTATGTCTCGTCACTCTGTTGTATTGTCACTCACATACACACTTGCATACATAACATATATCAAACTCAGAG